>VZQC01013302.1:0-354002 GCA_009823505.1 Rhizomys pruinosus
TCAGGAGTTAACCAGTGCCAGGTGGCCAATCTGACATCTGGCTCAGTGGACTAGTGTCATGACATGAGGTCACCACAAAATTATTCTCTATTGAACATTAAAAAGGACATGAGCACATCTCCAAATCAAAATATCAACCATACTTTTGGACTTCAGCAAGTAGAAAGTTAACTCAGTGCGTGTCCTTTGCCAGTGGGTCACTTTATGTCTTTCTCTTATTTTTTTTCTTTTTCCATTTTTCACATTTGTGTGTGGAGCCTGATTTTGTGTGTGCATATTTTATATCTGTGTGATCTTGTACCAGTGCATGTGCACATGTACACCCACACACGCGGAGGCTGGAGGCTGACTTCAGAGTTATGCTCCATTGCTCTGCCACCATATTCACTGAGGTAGTATTTCTCAGTCAAATGCAGAGGTCACTCATATCATATGGCTTACCTTGCTAGAGAGCTTAGTCTGGCATCTGGTCAGCCTTTCAGGGCTGGAACTATAGACTGCCTGCCATGCCCACCTAACATGTAATTTTAAGTCATATTTCCCCTTGGATTTTCATCCACCCACCACTTGCAGGAGGATGGACCCAGCATCCATTTTTCTGCATCACCAATAATTAAGACAGCTGAGAGTTTCTGCAGTTCTTGATATGTTTATTATTTTGCTCAATCCATCATTGAACATAATTAATTTTCATTCCTTTGGAACTCATAATATAGTAATTAGGAAGAAATTTAATATAACTATTAAAATTTTAAGTAATTATACTACTTCAATATTTATCATTATTAACCATAATTAACTTAGTCCATCTGAATAGATGTGGATGAACCAGGGTATAAAAGCAAGTCACTAGACACTTTAATTAACTATTGTTTTAAAGAATTGCATAGCATACAAAACCAGGATGCTGACACATTACTCAGACTCAGTCACAGAGTGTAACACAATAAGAAACCAATTTTCAATATCACACACAGTAGGCACTCTACTGTGACAGGACTTTAAACATCAAGGAGGCAGAAGAATTGGAGGAGAAGAGTGAAGTTTAGTGGAGAAAATAATGCACAATTTCATGAATAACGCTTTTCTTTTTAATTCCACTTTTCCTCAACTTCAAGTGCTTTGGCATATGAGCTAGCCAAAGAATAAAATCTACTTAAGAGGGCATAACAAATCATATAAATGGATTCAAAGACAAAAATCACATGATTATTTCAACAGATGCAGAAAAGGCCTTTCGCCAAATTCAGTGTGAATTTATGATAAAGTTCTAGAGGAAATTGTACTGGAGGGAACATACCTCAACATAATTAAAGCTATATACAACAAACCCACAGCCAATATCATTCTAAATATAAAGAAGACTGGAAGCATTTCCATTAAAATCAGGAACCAAGCACGGAGTCTGGTGGTGCATTCTTTTAATCCCGGAACTTTGGAGGTAAAGACAGGCAGATCTCTGTGTTCAAGGGCAGCCTGGTCTACATAGTAAATTACAGACCATCTGGGGTTAAAGGGAGACCCAATCTAAAAAAAAAATCAGGAACTAGACAAGGATATTCATTATCAGGGCTTGAAACTCTTGCTACAGTTATAAGAAAGGAGGACTAAATTAAAGGAGTACTAATTGGAAAACAAGAGATAAAACTATCCTTTTTGTAGATAATATATTATACCTAAGAGATAACAAAAACTCAACCAGAAATGATTAATACTTTAAGTAAAAGAGCATATTATAAAACTAATCTACATAAATAAATAGCCTTTTTATATACCAATAACAAGCAATTGAAGAAAGAATACATGGAAACCCTCCCATTCACAATAGTCTCAAAAAATTTCAGAATAAACCTGACCAAAGACTATAAGATTTCTGCAAAAAAAATTTTTAAAAAGAGATTGAGGAAGACACCAGGAAATGGAAGGACCTGCCATGCTCATGGATTGAAAGAGCTAATATTTTGAAAATGACCACCCCACCAAAAGGAATATATAGATTCAGTGAAATCCCAATCAAACTCCCCATGATAGTTTTTTACAGAATTAGGAAAAAATCCTAAAATTCATATGGTATCCCCAAAGACTCTGGATAGCTAAAGCAATCCTGAGTACAAAGAGCACTGTTAGGGGGATTAGTATATCAAATCTCACACAATATTACAGAGATATAGTCATAAAAGAACATGGTCCTGGGACAAAATACACACATAGATCAATGGAACATAATTAAACTCTCAAACATTAGTATACACAAGTTCAGCAATCTGATATTTGACAAAGGTGCCAAAAAGACATGCAGGAAGAAAGATAGCATCTTTTATAAATGATGCTAGCAAGATTGGATTTCCACCTGTAGAAGAATAAAATAGACACTTATCTTTCACCTTGCACAAAAATCAACTCTAAATAGATCAAAGAACTCAATATTAAACTTGAAACTTTGAAGCTATTATATGAAAACATTGGAGGTAACCTAAAAGATAAAACTGTAGGAAAGGCCTTTCTAAAGTTGACATAAGTTGGTCAAGAATTAAGGTCAACAGTTAACAAGTGTCACCTTATTAAACTATAAAACTTGTATACAACAAAAGAAACAACCAAGGAAGTGATGAGAAAACCCATAGATTTGGAAAAAATCTTCACCAGTGACATATCTGAATATATATATATATTACATATATATGGAATATATTTTGAGTTATTTAACTCAAAAACAAAGACTCAAGAAGATAAATGACCAACAAAAAGATGGGCTAAGGATGTGAACAGGGTATTCTCAATAGAAGAAATAACAATCCCTAAGAAATGGGCTGGAGACATGTTTCAGTGGTTGGGAACCCTGGGTGTTCTTGAAGAAGACCCAGGGTCAATTCCTAATACCCACATGATGGCTAACGACTGTCCATAACTCCAAGTCCAAGGGAATCTGACACCTTCTTCTGACCTCTGCAGGCATTGCATGACACAGGTGTGCTTACTTTTATGTTGAAAATACTCTCATATACATAAAATAAAAATAATAAAATATCATTTAAAAGATGACCAAGGAACATCTTGAAAAGTATTCAACATTGTTAGTATTTAGGGAAATGCAAATAAAAACCACTTTAAGATTTCATCTTGTCCCAATCAGAGTGGCTAAAATCAAGAGAACAAATGACACACCAAATGCTGGAGAGGATGTGATGAAAGGGGAATGCTCATTCACTGCCAGTAGAATTTCAAATTTATCCAACCTCTATGGAAAGCATTGTGGGGAACTCTTAAGAAACTAAAAATGAACCTACCATATGACCTGATTACACCACTCCTCATGGTCCAACCCCAGGTTTAAGGCCTAATAACCACATCAATGCCTGGCACAGAAAATGACATTAGTGAAGTAGTGGAACTTTTATCTTGGGGCTACCTAGTGGGACCTAATCACACTCAATGGGATGAAACTCATGTCTGGTATGTAATTTCTTACCATGCACAGAATATGGATCCGTATATTTACAGACAATATCCCAGCCACCACTCATCAAAGAAGCTTCTTTTACAACAGATGGGGATTATTTCAGTGTTGCACAGCTGGTCATGCACAGACAATACCTAAGTGACACAACTACAACACAGCCTCTATACCTAAGACTCATGGAACATAGAACAAGGGTAAAGATGACACTAATGCACCTCTGAGTTCTCATCAACGAAGCTCCCTCATGCAGCAGAGGGCGAGAACAGAAAAGGTTACAAATGGCCAAGGTGTAGAGAATAAGAGTTTGTAGATTATGGGTCCTTGCTCAGGACTCCTATGGTAAACTCTACCTACTCAGCACCATTGCAGTAGAGGGTGCAGAAAGATTCTAAGAGCTGGTGGGGTGAGGATAGTGCATCACCATATGTAAACAGAATCCTACAAGCTCCTGGGATGCTGCTCATAGGTACCTACTACAATGGTGTCAGAATGCACAAGACCCATGCAAACTCAAGCAGACAAAACCCAGCACAGAATGGTGGAAATGGCCTGAAGGCCCCAATCTTGGTTGAAGAATTATTCACAGGTGATTACTGCTGGATGAGGAAGAACTGATATTCTTAAAGAGGAACTCTAGATAGGCTGACTAGACCCCAGTGAATGAACTTGCACTGAGGGACATCTGGGGACACTAATTTGATAAAGTAGACCTTAACCCAAATGACAAGATGTATAAATTCCAGGGGTGGAGGGGCTGTTGGAGGGTGCCAATGAAGAAGGGGGTATAAAGATGATTAAGATGCTCTGTATGGAATAGGCAAAATTCAAGTAAAATATACAAAAAAAGAGTTTACTGTCATGCTCTTTTAACTTGCTGTACCCAACCTTTTTGACAATAAACACACACTACTTGCACTTAGAAAAATTCATACTATGGTGAAAATTTTAGGGAACAGGTGATAGAGTTGAGCAAATTTCACTTCCTGGAAACAAACTAAAAAACAGCACAGGCATTTAATTAGATATACAAAGACAAAGAGGCAGTAGCCTGTATCTTAAATTTGAAACACTAAAGAAAAATGAGAGGGATTATCTCGGCTCAGTAAAGGTGCTAAAAATTTCACAAATTCCTCAGAAATAAATCAGTAATATAACAAACGTCTCTCTATTTTCATGAAAAAAAAATTCAAGTATGGAAAACAAAGCATGAGCTGTGTATGAGCAACCTGCAGAAGAGGGGCTGAAGGAAGAGCACAAAGCACAATGACAAACAGGAGTTCTGAGCATCAGTCATCAGCAGCAGGCACAGTGGAGCACACAGCCACAGATCCCCACAGTTCATCAAAGTCCTTGCATGCCTGCCAGGAAAGACCTGGAAGGTGACATTCACCTGATTTCCAAAGGAACCTCCTGCCCCCCCTTCAAATAATAGAAGTATAGCAAAATGCAAAGTAAGTTTATTGTCATACTGGGCTCCCTTGGGGAAATAGTCTGAGTTCTGACAGGAGGATGTTAAGTCACTGGCATTGCTTCCAGAATTTCATAAAAGAGAGACTGACATTAAAAATAAGCAAGAGGATTACAGGGAGACCCTGTCTCAAAAAGACCAAAAAACAAAACAAAACAAAACAAAACAAAACAAAAAAAAAAGCAAGAGGGAATAATTGGAGAGAGAGAGAGAGAGAGAGAGAGAGAGAGAGAGAGAGAGACTATACAAAAGATCTACAAAGAGTTCACTTTAGAAAAAAAGAAATAAAATTTCTTGGCTATTTGTATCACAGAAATACTTAAGCTATAAAACAAAGAAGGAAATAAAATAGAACAGGGATTGAAGAGTCAAAGAAAAAGACTGAGTTATAAAATACCATGACTTCCATATAAATGCCAATTTATAAATTCCAAATAAAATGCCAATATATAAATTCCAAATAAAATGCCAATAGCAAGTTAGTCAATAGGCATGATCCGAAATATGATTATTGGCATATGAGGGAAGCTGGATGTAATCGATGTGACCACAAAAGGGAAACCAGAATTTGAGAAATGCCAGCCTTTAACATTTCCTGAGCCTGGGGTAAGAGTGAAAAGCTATACATCTAAATATTAAGCAAGATCATTCCAGGTAATTATGCTACTTCAAAATGCTTTCATTATCTATCCTTCTGCTCTGAAAAAAAAATTGTTACACATTTTCAACAAAAAATTTGTGGATAACATAGCAATCCTTATCATAGTATGCCAATGAACAAAACCAAGTCCTGGCCACCAGCTTCTGGATACGTTCCATCACCTCAGCCTCCAAGCCTGCTCTGTTCTACCTAAGGAGGAGTCCCCTGTCCATCTGCCCATCCAACCTCAGCCTGCAATTCCGGAAAGCAGCTTTAGGCCATTCCTCGTACCTAACAGAATTCTAGCTGTAGTTTAATCAAGAAATTAAATTCATGACAAAAGCTAACACAAGACTCTGAAATAGGTTTTAAAGCAGCGTTTTGGGAATGAATCTCCAGCATTGTAGTATGATTTCAATAGGAAATAACAACCAGGGTGGGAGTGGCCAGTTGTCTCCATACAGCAACTAGGAGGACACCATGGGTCAGTCCACAGCACAATGCCCAAAGGGAAAAATAGCATGGAAGAAATGTAAAGTGGTTATAGATTCTAATGTATACTATTTTTTGCAACATAGACCCCACTGTTATGAGACAAAAATGTATTCAAGGGGTGAATTTCTCTAAAAGGGGGAAGCTACTGAATTTTCCCATTTAAACCACAAATTGTGCTTCAGAAGTATTTGTTAGTAAGCAATTGACATCCAGAAATATGTACTTCAAGGATAGGCATCCCAGTAGAAAGATTTAAGTACAAAGCTGAAAGGTGAGGCCAATGTCTCAGTTTCCCAGAGCAGCATCAAATGACAAAAGCTGGAGCAGCAGTAGACATAAGGTTCTGAGGAAAAGTGCGACCCAGGATGCCCTGCCTAGCAGAGCTTCTGTGAAGTATGAAAACAACAGGCAGCGGTTTCAAGATGCATGTACCCCACCAACGATACCAAGTTCTAAATTTACGAACTCAAAAGATGAAAGGAAAAACTATGATGAAAGGATTAGATAAATATTCAGTGTCTGAGTCCACACATTTTGTGGCTGGTGTATTATTTCAGACAATTTTAAAATTGTTGTGTCCTTCAAGTATGGGAATGAGTGACAGAACCTGTCAAGGATCAGTGAGTATGGAGGAGATTTTGAACATTCTTTCAGAAAGGAACACACAAGACAAAATTACTTGAAAACATACTTTGATGGCACAGAATCATATTGTACATGGAAAAGGATTTCAAATTCATTTTAAATTAATAAGCAATAACATAGTTTAAAATAAGTTCAAAAAGTATGGTAATACATATTCAGAAATGATCATGTTTATGAAAGTGATTAAAAGCATCAGTTAGGGTTTGAAGTAACTTCAGGGGATAGAAGAGGCCAGGCAGAGAGAAAAGTTTAGCTTTATTCCCATGGCTTAATGGAGAAAGGAAGTCTCTGGACAGATTAGAGAAAAAAGAACATGGGTTAAACCTGGATTCCTAACACCAAGTATGTTATATTTTCTGTGATATTATAAACTTACAAAGTTCATAATTAAACACACTAAAATGCAAAGCCTGAAAATGTATTTTTTTTGCTTTAAAGTATAAAAATGTTGAATATTTTAAGTGTATAATACATGAAGTTATTCAAATGTAGTTTCTCTTTTAAGAAAACAGAAATTTCTTGACAGTGATGTCTGTCAATGAAAAGGTATTATTACAAGATGTGTTGTAGATAATATCAGACACTATTTCAAATGTGTTGATAGCAATATTAGGTATTATAAAAAGTGCAATTTGAATTTAAGAATAACTATAATAAGTCTGGGCCTAAGAGATAAATAAATGACTATGTTTAACAAAATGCTTGTTTTTCTTAAAACTACTAATTCATTTATCCTACCCTTATGCTTGCTTTGTAAGTTTGGCATGAGTGTACTAATACAAGAATCATCTGTGTTCAAGGCTCCATTCAATCTGAGGGAGCTACTGAAGACAATAAAGAGCAACTTTAGAATGTGAGAGATGGAACATGTACAGAGAGAAGCCTCAAATCTCTGTGTGGAGGATATGGGTATCTTCTCAGTTGTCCTAGAGACCAACTCAACAGACAGGATGCACAAGTATTTCTGATTTTCTAAACATACTGAATGGAGCACAGCAGGGCCCACTTTAATGCTAGCACTTGGGAGCCAAAAGCCTATCATGAGCTTGAGGCAGCCTGACTTACACAGATGCCCTTTCTCAAGCATCAATAGCAAGTTATCTGTTTCAGTGGTCTGTTCTAAAATCTTAGCAAATTAAACCATCCTTCCCTTTGTTAATACTATCTTGCTTTGTCCCAAGAATATCAGCCTAGTAGTTTTCTAAATACAAATTGTATTTATTCATTCTTTGAGGATGTCATAGATGTATACAATGCATTTTGAAATTATCAATCCCTTACTTCCCATCCAACTCCTTCTGGTCCCCTCTCCAACTTCATGTGGTCTTTTCATAGAGCACTGAGTCCATATAAACATGGATGTAAGGCCATCCATTGAAATGTGGGTAACATATCAGGGCACACGACTCTGAAGAAAACTGACTTTTCCTACCCAACAGCTTGCAATTGTTGAGTCTCCACAGCTAGAGGTGGAGCCTTGTGAGCCTCTTCCCCTTTAATGCTGGATTTAAAAAAAAAAAACACATTTTGTTCACTGTTTTGTTTTATACGTATGAGTGAATTGTCAACATGTGTGTAAGTGCACCCATCTCATGCAGTGCCTGCTGAAGCCAGAAGAGGGTGTTAGATCACATGGAAGTGGAATTACGGATGGTTGATGGTGGTTAGCTGTAATGTGAGTGCTGGGAGCTGAATCTGGCTCCTCTCTAAGAGCAGCCAGTGCTCTTAACCACTGAACCATCTGTCCAGCCCCTGCAGGATGGATTTTTGATTGCCTTGAACTTGTGTAAAGTTGTACAATCATGGCAATTGTACTTTAATGAGTGCATTGTTACATCCAGAAGGCACTATTTTCAGCAGTCCTCCCAATGTGAGGAGGGTTTATGGTATAGATGTCTCATTTTGTTGGTGTAAAATGTCTCTAAAGTGTGATGTGTTTGAGCACATGATTGCAAGTTGGAGGGTACTGTTTGGGGAGGTTGTAAAACCTTTAGGAGGTGGGGCCTGGTTGGAGAAACTGGATCTCTGGGGTATTGGCCTTGAAATTCAAAGTTTGGATGGACTTGGTGTTCCAGACCTGAGACTTGGTTCTTTGAGAATTGAAGAAATTTCCCTGTCTGGTACCAAGCTGCCACCACGATGGAGTGCTTGTCCTTGAATCATAAGCCAGATTAAATCTTTCTTCTCTTATGTCACTTCTTGTCTGATACTTAGTCACAATGACAAGAAAAGTAATAATGCACCACTTAAGTTGTTGTTTAAGTACAAATATGAAAGAGGTAAGTCAGGTTCTTATCCGATTCTATGGCAAACACTAGAATTAGCAACCAATAAAATAAAAAAAAAACTATATTGACAAGTTAGCTCAATATTATAGGGTGGGTCTACATATCCCAGCAAATAATATATAGTACCAGGACATTGTAAAAAGGCTAATTTTCAATCAGGTAAAGACGTAACTGACACAAAGCTTCAGGGATTTAAGAATGCCTTTTTGGAAAATAACTACCTTGCTAATAAAATACAGTCTACAAAGAAAATGAAATCGAAATATTTAAAGAACTGTAATGGCAATTGTTGATGGCTTACTTATGAATTTTGAATTTGTGTGGCTAGTGATTATGTTTTGTGTACCCAAGTAATTCTTTAGGGCCTTAAAAATTATTCTCATGAAAAACTTGCACTAAACGAATATAACTCTTAAAATCTTAAAGAAGAACATCTGATGAGAAGAAGAGGGAGAAAGAGAGAATCTGAATATACATGAGCTATGACGGAGCTGTGCTGAACTGGCCAAAGGGCCTGGACTCTACCCAGAGTGGAAAGGAAGACAAGTATCACCATGTATTTAGACTTGTAGATTAATATAGGAAATGATTTGATTACAGAATATAGTACCAGATTTAATTTTCAAATAATCATTCCAGCATCAAATAGTTAGAAAATGGAAGATTTATGTATAAATGTAGGATTCTTATTTGGGGCAATTTAATATTAGGCTGGTATGTTTTGTGTCTTTGTGGATTGAATTTTTATATGCACATGTATTATTGAAGAATCTTATTTTTGTCTGTTAACTTAATTGTCAAGCTCCCACTAGACAATATGATTAGAAATGTGGGATGAGGGAACAGAAAATAAAATTTCACAATAATGTCATGCACACAGCTGTGCTTTCAGAATTCATTTAATTACTGTATTGATTTAAAACCAGTGGTTTCAGGGTACAGTGGCATTGTGAGCAGAGGTATGTTCTATATTTGCCTCATTTTTCTCTAGTGCTATGAGAAATTATACAAGTATTGATGTTACGCACATGTCTTTGACAACCCATGGGAAAATGTTGCATAGCTGCAGAAATGCTACATGCTAAGAGCTTAAGTGTAGCTGGAATTGATATGTACTGGAGGTGTGTGTGTGTGTGTGTGTGTGTGTGTAAGACATATTTTACTATCAAGATAAATAACCATGGCCTTCTCAGAACAATATTACAATCTCTTCCATTGTGAAAGATATATTATTATGGAAAAAAGTCACAAGAAATCATGCATCTGGAACTAAAGTTATAGATAGATTAAGGAAATTCAGTCTATTAGTATTTCATTTTCATATAATGAGCCTAGGAGGTACAGCTTTCTGTAAATATCACTGACTGCCATTTGTACAGAGAGACATCTAAATAAACAAAATTGTCTCTCTCATAGCAGCCTCACATAGCTAAAGAAGAGACTGTACTAATGGAATGTTAATTTCCTCCTCATAGGGGAAACATCACATCCTAAGTATGCCCAGTTCACAAGAATTCAATCCAGTGGGCAAGAGAACAGGAGGAAGACAGTGGGGACAGTGGATTAGGAACAGTGATTAACATTAATAGTGTTTCGATACAGGAGCAGGGAGCCTGGGGCCTGAGCTCATCAAAGAAAGTAATGCAAATCCTATCTCCATGGGTAAGGACACCAAAACTAGTTTTTAATGGTGAGTTTGAAACCTCCCCTACCCAAAAGATGTTTACAGAGTCTCTGTGGACAACAAGGAGCACTGCACACTGTCAGAATCATTAACAAAAAGTATTACAAGAAGTTCTCCATTCCTGACCTAGAGAGATACCAGTTTCCCCTGGATGATGCTTTGCTCTTGTCAACTGCACACTGATAATCTCTTACTTACAGAAGCCAAAGGAGGTCATGGTGGCTGAGTCTGAGCTACAGCAGGAATGGAAGAACCCCAGAAATGAGTCTTCAGCCCCAAGACATTGGTCATAGGCCCTTCATGGTATGGCGGAAAAGCAACAAATTTGACACATCACAGGGATGCTGAGGCTGGTTTTGCCAGCCATTTGCCATTTATCTGAATGAATGGAGATGTCTGCTCTCAGACTCTTAACCTCCTCCCCAAAGAAACAGCCATCTTTCCAAAAATTGATGATAGAAGAAGCTGAGGCTACCCATTTGCCTGCTTGCACTTTCACTGTGAGAAGCTAGGCCTTTAGGACCTCTGCTGATGTCTAGTACAGGGTTAAGCCCCAAGTTGGCACCTGTGTGACCAGCTGCCTTCCCAGGGACATTCATGAATTCCTCAGTGGCCCTCCAGCTCTGTTATTTATCAATTTCCATGCTGGCCTGGGGAGATAAGGTCTGTCCGTTAAGGGTACTGAAGGAGCAAGTAGATGACCTGGTCCCCAGGTCAACAACCCCTACAGACCCCTCGCCTTGCTTCCAGAGAAGCCTTGCCCTTCCAGACCAGCCATCAACCAGCCATCAGCCATGGGAGGTAGGGAGGTGTCTGACTTAGAGGTACACTTGCATTTGTGTATACCAGGGTTGTTGTATGCCACGATTATCCCTCTCCTTCCAGATTTCAAGGCCTGCCCACTCCATTAATGAGATAGCCAGAATGATTGAGGAACTCTCCCATTTAATCTACAGAATTAATGGCATGTTTGTTTGAAATAGAATATGAATCACTAGAGGTGAGGTTGGAGCCCAGTGTGGCCCCACCTGTCCACCCTGTTCCTGAGTTCTGAGGGAAAGACACTGGTACCCATGGCTGGCAGAGTGAGAAGGGGCAGAGCAGACTGAACCTCCAATCAAGGCCTTTTCCACTGTCTAAGGTGCTACCAATAAAAAACAGCTCAATGGACACCTGTGCTCTGGGAGAAATCAAGGGCCCAGTGAATGCCAGTCCCTCATTTGCCAGCCTAAGCCTTCATTCTCTGGGTCACCAAGTGGTCAAACACACTTTAAATGTTGATTAAAAAGATAGTTTCTTTAGTAGTAGTCATAGTAATAGTAGTAGTAGTAGTAGTAGTAGTAGTAGTAGTAGTAGTAATAACAGTAGTGTTTCAAGCCCAGTTCTATTTTTTTCACATTTACTTCCACCAGGGTGAAGGCAGGGATACTAGGAAAAGTTTCTGAAAGACCTACATGTAAAAGTTTTGCTTCTCTCTTTCTTCTGTCAACAAGTGATGTGAAGAAGACACAATTGCTCAGCTCCAGTGCAAGGAGCAATTCTTGCACCATTAACTTTAGAACTGAGAGAATAACCCTAGGATTCAATATTTATCTGGAATCAGTGCTATTGTGTGAAGTGTTCAGCAGCTAGCTGTCCTGAGGGGAAAAAAAAGCAGTCTATGGCCCTCTTATTTACCAATTTCCATGCTGTAATTACTCCCACTAAGGATGAGTTAACGGTCCCCACACAAAGATGTCACTGAAGAGAGAGTTGCATTAATCTGTGAAGTCTTGCAGCCCTGGTGAGCCTACTCAGTGACATTAGAGGTCATTCTGAAAGCTGCCTCTTACCAGAAACTTTAGTTTAATCGTAGTTTCAGTCTTCTTCCTCTGATGTTTATATTTAATGGGTTTGAAGCCACATTCTGAAAAGGGATACTAATTATTTTTCTTCATTAAATATCAAAATATATGTTGACCACTGGTAATTTACCTTTACAACTCTATGAACAAAATGGTAACTAAACTCCACCAAGCATTCAGCCGAGTATAATGATTAAATGAGGATATTTCCACATATATAAAGTTAACATGTTGTGCAGTCTACTCAAAAAATCTAGGTCTTTTAGCTTTAAAAAATTACTTGGCTATATCAAAGATAAAATGCAGACATTTCTCACTCAAAGTCTCTGAGGAATAAAATGCTTAAATTATGTATTAACTTCAAATATTTCTACCCAAAGCATTGGAATACATTTTATCCTTGAAGGTTTCAACAAGAAGGACTTACTATCTATACAGATACATGGTAATCTTATAATAAAAGCAAGCTGAATGAAATTAATTCCCTAAAATTTCAATACAGAAAAATTGAGGATGAAATTATCAGTTACATATAACATTAAATCAATCACTGGATAGTTCACTTTCATACATGTGTTTACAATGAACAAATGTATAGAAGAGAGCAAGTTCCAGGCCAGCTGGGGCTATAGGGAGCCCCTGTCTCGAAAAGACCAAAAAAAAAAAAAAAAAAAAAAAAGAAGTGATACTTTTTAAGTTAATAAGAAGCTGCTTTGGTAAAACATATATAAGTTATATCAGTTGAAATAGACCATTCATATAGCTTATTTATAGTCACATAGAATAATTATAGTAGACTTTAGATGGTATTTATACCCACAATGATGTCCCCTATTCTGCTGTGCTTTGATATCTAATTTGAAAATCACTCCTGAAGAATGAAGGCTACTATAGGAAGTTCAAGTTCTTAAACTTAATTGTGCCATGAGAAATTATGGAGAAAACTATTTTCTTATAGGCCAGCTAGCTTCTTTCTTACCTCTATTGATAATTGCAGCGGTATGAAAAGTGAGTATTTATCTGAGGCAAAGATAACAAAGAGTCTTGGGGAGGGTAAAAGATTTTCCACGTGACAGGATCTAGATCACCTAGGAGACGAATCTCCTGGCATGTCTGAAGGAGTTTCTAGATGGGGTAACAGAAGTGGGCTGGAATTCATGACGGAATGCAAAGGAGAAAGTCAGCTGAGCTCGGCAGCCATCTTTCTCTGCTTCCTGAGTGCAGTTGTGCTGTTACCAGCTGCCTCGCCATGAAAAGACTGTACCATGAGCCAGAACAAACCTTCCCTCATGATTAATATTGTCAACTTCAAAGGACCTAGAATCACTTAGGACACAAAACACTGGTCATGCTTGTGAGGGGTCATCTGGATTAGGTTAGTCTCAAGTTATACCTATGAAGGATTATCATAATGAGGTCAACTGAGTTAGGAAAAGCCACTCTAAAAGAGGGTAGCACCACTCCCTGGGCTTGAATCTTGGGCTGCATATAAAGGAGAAATCTAGTTAAGTGTACATGATCATAATTCTCTGCTTCCTGATTGTAAATGCAACTTGACCATCTGCCTCAAGCTCCTCTCATCAGGACTTCCCTATCAATGTACTCTTGAATTGTGAAACAAGATAAAGCATTTCTCCTAAATTGTTTTTGATTGGGTAGTTTGTTACAGCAACATAAACAGTAACTAAAACACTTCTTTCCATAAATTGCTCTTTTAAAATATTCTGTCATAGCAAGAATAGTAACTAATGTAGGGTCCAAGAGTCACCTTTACCAAAGTGGTGATGATACCTTGAGAATAATGAAATGAATTAAATATGCCTAAGCAGTTAGGGTTTTTGAAATGTATAGGTCTGGCTTTGTGCTTCAAGTACCAACTAGAAGCTATTTGCTTTCTGCTGCCTCTCCACTCTTCTTTAAATGTAGAAGGGGGAAACACTGGGTTTCCTACACAGAAACACTGATTTGCAGAATTCTAGTTCTTCTGGAACCGGTCTTAATATGTGTATCCAAGGAATAGGAAACGATCACTATCAAGACCTTTGCTTCTTTCCGTGAATACTCTCCTTATTCAACCTTTTTCACTTGAAAGCAAGAAGTGAATTTAGAATGTAAACCAAATATCAACCATTGTCTTCTAAATCTGCACTATATACTCAAGAATTATCTTGAACATCTGATTTTCCTTCTTTACCTTCCAAAAGCTGGGATTATAGGTGTGCAATACCACACCCAGCTTAGCTTCCCATCCTTTCACTGAAGTTTTAAATATGGTCATAAACTGTTTACCATATGAGAAATCTGTTCTTATTTTACGACATGTTTGGTAATAACATATTTTATTTTAATGGATTTGACATATCCTCTCTTGCTTTCTATTCCCCTGGAGTTATTCACCATATCTGAGGGTTGCTTTTATGTTCCATCATATTTCTTCTTTGTGTTTCATTTGTGCTAAGTAGTAAAAATGAAGCATAGATATTCTTTATCTCTAAGATATATCTCTAAACTTGTATTTTTTGTCTGAGGTAATATTTATTTTAAAAACGAGTTCAAAAAACTTTTTGAGGGCAACTGTTACATTTCAAGAAGTTTGTTTTATGATAGGGGAAAAAGTAACACTACGTTTTGTTTCACTTAATGACTCTATTGCCTACTCCTTACACACAGGAGTAAGAGTTGAGTATGGGTGCAGTGAAACTATGGGTTTAGATTCAGTGATCCAAGGAAGAGGACACTATATGACTTAGAAGCTTCTTTACTTTTCAGTCAAACTGGGAGTCCAGTACAGATTCAACATGCATCTTCCAGCTTGCTGTCCCAGATGCCTCCTCATTCTCTCATTTCTTCATTCTAACCAGTAAAGATGAAACTTAGAAGCTGTGCATGCCAGATCCACTCAGCCAAGGGAAGACACATGACCTACCACTTTCATAAGAGCTTGATAACATTCCCCTTTCCAGGGTGGAGAGGGTGAACATAGGCCTGGTTAACATCCTAGCATTCTTTAATTAAAAATGGAAGAGAAGGGCCTAGAGAAATAGTTCAGTGGTTAAGAGCACTCGCTGCTCTTGCAGAAGACCCATATTAGAATCCCAGGACCCACATGGAGGCTAACAGCTATCTATAACTCCTGTTCCACAGAACCAGACACCCTCTTCTGATTGTACAACATAGGTGCACTTACACGCATGCAGCCATAATACTCATACACATAATAATAAAAATAAATAAAATATGTTTTTAAAAGAAGGAAGAGAAATTTGGAAAAGAATATTAACAGACTCTTCCATTTCTGTTGAAAACTTTAGATTTATCAAGATAGTTTAGAGGGATCACTAGAAGGATTTTTTTCCTATTTAGGAAGCCCATTGTTGCTACAAAGTGTAAAGCGATGTGAGTTTAGATGTGGTTTGATCAAACAGGCAATTTTGGAGTGCACACAACTGCGTGAAGAATGGCTTGTTAGGACTGGTCAGAAGGAACTAGGCAGAAAGGATTCACATCTATGATGTGAATGGCTGCACTTATTTTTCAATATGAACTACTGAAGTTGGCCTATAGTTACTTATAGAAATAGTTTCACCATAAACTTAGGTCTATGTCAAATAAATGATGTGAAAAAACTTTTGACAATATATAAACCATCTTGAGACTGACAACTTTTGTCTTAACTGTAGAATACCTTTATTTCTGTGATGATGTGCATTGTTATTAAAAGTAATAGTAGACAAATATTTATATAGTGAAGAGTTTAGTAATACTAAAAATATATACCAACACTAACTTTAATGTTTAAATTAATGGGTTAGTATGATCAGGTCCCTTCTTCTTTTTTCTGCTGTTCCAAAGCTTTAATTGGCGGTGTATATTAATTTAGAAATGATGTCAAATAGGTGATAATTATACAAAATACAATAGTCTTTTATATTCAAAGTCACATGTATCCTTCCAGTTAATAAATATGCCATTTTGGTTATGCTATATCTGATTTTAATACACAAGGTTGTAAGATAGAATAGAATGGTACACAGTGGTTTTCAGATAGTGAAAATGAGTATTTGAAAATTGAATATTGAATAGAATACTTGAGGGCTATAAGTACTAGCAAAAAAACCCCATATTTTAATAACAAAAATAACATTAAAGTTTTCTGCAGAAGCACAATTGACAAGTAAATAGACCATTACACAAGTAGTTATATTTATACATAAAATAAGGATAATTTAATATAATCTGTCAGATCGATTGCCTTACCAGTTTACCATTTATCCTTGAAAAGCTTTACCATATCCGAGTGATACTTATTTTCATAAAATAATTCAAAGTGGAAATAACCCACAACTGCCACAACTGGAGTAACTGCAGCTCTGAAGTATACCTGGAGCTCTGACCAGGTGGATGAAAACAAGAAGAGCCAGCATGTTTAAAACCATCGATGCCTTATGAGCTGTCACCATTTTTATGTCTTATTCTCTCATTTCAGAACTGACCCTTTGCATGTCTCCACCAATAACTGCACATTGCCTGAATAAACCTAAACTTATTGGTCTGTCAGTGTCTGCCATGGCATTTTTGTCTTGGTCCTTTCTTCTTTTAAAATAATTTAGTATATATGGGGGATTGGAGAGATGGCCTAGTGGTTAAGAGCGCCGACTGCTCTTGCAGAGGACCTGGGTTTGATCCCCAGCACCCACATGGCAGCTGAGAACCATCTTTGACTCCAGTTCCAGGAGAATATGACACCCTCTTCTGACCTCAGCAGCATTGCACGACACAGGTGCACAAACCTTCAGGCAGACCGTACATTCATATACATAAAAATAAATAAAAAAAATTAAAAATTAAAAATAATTAGTATAAATAAAATACATTTTTGTGCTCAGTGCTCAAAGCAAAACCTTTATCCTTATGTATAATGCCATTGTCTTTGAGGAAATCAAACATTTCTACTATCTTTTTCTCACTGAAGTAAAACATATTCATAAATAAGTATAAATCTCAAGTAGAGTTTGTTTCCCAAAGTTAATACACACATGTGGCCCATGTACATATCGAAAAAAGATCTATTTTGTCCCCTGCAGTCCAGATGATTTTTTTTTTAATTCCAACAATGTGAATTTGTTTTGCCTGTCCTTAAACCGTATATAAGTAGATTAGGGCCTTCTCTGTCTACCTTGCTTGGCTGAGTACTATTTCAGTAAGATGTTTCTACATTATTGCATACAGAACTTTCATTTCAATAATATTTGTATTCTGGAACGTTTTTTGTATTTACTGAATTCTTGAAAAAAACAATAGCAGATGCCTCTCAGTTGGTTTTTCCTACTATTCACATCTTTTTTTTTTATTGAGGATTTGGGTATTTCATACAAGATTTCTTAAACAACTATTCATATCTCATATTAATATGGTGAATTTATTACAATTAATGGGCTAGTGCTGGTGTACCATTGTTAATGCTCTTTATTTACTGCCATTTCTTCATTTTTCTCCTAATATTTTTTTCTACTCCAGGATTGGATCTGATATACCGAACTATATACTGTCATCATTGTGTTTCTATGGGTTTTCTTGGTGAACATAATTTCTTAGACTCTTCTTGTTTTTCAGGATCTTGATGGGTTTTTCTGTTTTGTTTTATTTTATTTTATTTATTTTTTAACAGTTTTACTGAAGGTTTTTTTTTTTTTTTTTTTCATTTCATACAGCATTTCTCATTCTAATCTAACACATCTCCCCTTCCCCCCCCCCCTCCCACCCAACGGGAGTTCAGGCTCCCGGCCATTCTCTGCCCTGAATCTTTTTCTGATTCTTTTCAAAGTTTTTCAAAGCAGAGGATTATGTTCTTGGGGGAACTTTACTTTTCAGTCCATTCCTAATTCTAGTTCCTCTGCTGGTGTTGTTTCCTCCAATCTGTATTGGCTTCACAGATATATATATATATATATATATATATATATATGTATATATATGTCACACCTATACTAAACTTATATCATCTTGACAATTTTGAAGATTATAGAGCAAATATTCTGTGCAATGGCACTAAACTCGGCGTGGCCTATGATTTCCTCATGGTTGCACTAAGGAAACAAGTTGCATGAAAGAACGTAGAGGTAAAAAAATATTCTCAATTCATATAAAGGTCATTAATTATCAAATTGACTTATTACTTTTTATTAATTTTTTTATTTTTATTTTATTTTTTGTATGTGTATGAGTGTACTCTCTGCATGTAGGTTTGTGCACCCGTGTCGTGCAATGCCGCGGAATTCAGAAGAGGGTGTCAGATTCCCCTGGAACTGGAGTTCTCCTGGTATTGGAGTTTCAGATGGTTCTCAGCTACCATGTGGGTGCTGGGGATCGAACCCTGGTCCTCTGTAAGAGCGGTCGGCGCTCTTAACCGCTAGGCCATCTCTCCAGCCCCGACTTATTACTTTTGATGTTAATAAATTCACTTGACCTCAGGTACAAGGTAGGCAGAATTCTACAAGTAAGATTATTCTATGTGCCCCCATTGTTTTCTACACAGCACTGTAATATATACTGGGAAATAGGAAGCTAACATGACTCCAAACTACAGTATCAGAAGTTCCATATTATATATGTAGAATATAAACCTAGACAACACGTAATTGTAATTATACTCTTACAAAGAATCACCTAAATCTACTATCAGCCAATTAAACCTATCAAGCTACATGTATAAAATCATTATATGCTGTGTCTTCACAAAACCAAGTAAAGAATTAAAAAATATAAAAGTAACCATGCATAAAACTTGGTGGAAAACATGATTGGTTAAGTGTGAATCATTAACTCCTGGCCTTTATATTTGTGTGTGGAGGCCTAGGTTCACAGTCTCCAAAGTCACTCTCCAACTATATATATAATGTAATATTGGGAGTTACATCACAAATACAGGAGAAGGCTGACAGCATTTTTACAGATGAGCAACATGAATTATATTATTCAGTGTATTACAGAGTATCTTTTTTTAAACTTTATTTTTAATAGTCTGATTGATATTTTTATTTATTATTTTTTATCTGTATGAGTGTACTGTCTGCATGTAGGTTGGTGCACCCATGTCATGCAATGCTGCAGAGGTCAGAAGAGGGTGTTGGACTCCCCTGGAACTGGAGTTAAAGATGGTTCTTAGCTGCCATGTGGGTGTTGGGAATCAAACCCGGGTCCTCTGCAAGAGCAGTCGGTGCTCTTAACTGCTGAGCCATCTCTCCAGCCCCAGTCTTTTAATGAAGATAATAAGAATAATCATTTTAACTCAAAGTAATATTTCTTTTTTTTTATTTTTTATTTCCGTATGTGTATGAATGTGTTGTCTGCATGCAAGTCTGTGCACCCATGTCGTGCAATGCCGCGGAGGTCAGAAGAGGGTCTCGGATTCCCCTGGAACTGGAGTTCTCCTGGAATTGGAGTTTCAGACGGTTCTCGGCCGCCATGTGAGTGCTGGGGATCGAACCCGGGTCCTCTGCAAGAGCGGTCGGCACTCTTAACTGCTAGGCCATCTCTCCAGCCCTCAAAGTAATATTTCTAAGTGAATGGGGAATATGACTGAAGAATTTCTTTTTTCATTTTCCAATATATGTATTTTTATCTGGATCTCTCAAAGCCTGCCCATGGGATTTCATGCATTCTGTCATATATGTTAAGGCCTACTGAATAAAGTTTATGTACCCAGATGTTCCTTTGTGTTAGTTCATCCACTGTAGCTTGGTCATCCTGTCTATTATCACTCTGGTAAAGAAGATCAGTTGTCCCTCACCCAGCAGTGATCAGTTGCCAACAATTAGTTCCTCAGGCTAGGGTTTCTTGGCCAATTCCCAAGTTCTATACTGGGCTTTTGTTTAGTGAGCTTGCATGCGCCTTGTCCATGCTGTCACTATTGCTGTAAGTTCACATGAGCAAATTCTCAGAAGCCTGGATAACGGTTTCCTTGTCATCCCCTACTCCTGGCTCTTATAATAGTCCCACTCCTTTTTCTGCAATGGCCCCTGAGCCCCAGGTGGGTGAGGTTTAATATAGGAGTCCTATCCAGAGACACCCATATTTCCTGAGTGACTTTTTAAATTTTTTCCTTCTTATTTAATATAGAAAAGATTTTTAAATCTGAAAACCATGAAAATATCATGGTATATTTTCAGCATATTATATGGCAAACTATAAAATCTACTCTTACTTTTTAATGTCATTCGGTAGCATGAACCTCCTTCCAAATGACCAGGTGTTGTCTATGTTCAATTTATGCTTAAACCGCCACCTTCTCCAGTGAAGTTAAGTGAACATGAGAAGCTAGTTACCTAATAATTCCTCTACAAACAGAAGCAGCAGAAATGATTGTCATTCTCAGAAATGGATTCTGCTAACTTCATTCATCTCTGAAGCAAAATGACTCTTGATCTTTACACTAAGAATGAATCATTCAGGTATGCTGCTCTCCCTGTCACATACCACAAGTCTGGAGGAAAATGCTAAGTCAGCCAGAAATTATAACCAGCATTGTAACCTTTGTAGAACCCTTGCACCACTACAGTTCCATTACCTTAAAACACACACTGAGCTTGAAGTTCGGAGAGTAGGAACTCCGCACTGAAAGTCAATTAAAAGCTTCCCTTAGGTTATTTCCCATGTAGCTTACATTAGATCTTTCATTCTGCTCCAGTACTGTGCAGGAAATTCCTCCCAGTGGCTCTCGGAAATCATCAGCTAAACTTTCTCTAATTTATGGATGATTATTAATAACACTACCATTGTGAAAAAATTTTAAACATAATCATTAAAATGTGGTAATAAGTATTTGAGATTTCCTTTTTTATTTGGTGGGAGAGTGACATGACGTTTGGAGCTAATTATGTAGCCAAGGCTGACCTCAAGTGCACAGCAGATCTCCAGCCTCAACCTTCTGAACTTTGGAAATGCAAGTCTGAGCCACCAGGAGTAGCAGAGTGCACCCCAAGGGGCTGGGAATTGTGACCCTCCTGCCTCGTTCTCTTCAGCGATCTGCCTACTGGTGAGCCCACCAGACCCATCACTTCTTTTTTTTTTTATTTTAATTTTTATTTATTTATTTTTGTATTTGTATGAATGTACTGTCTGCATGTAGGTTTGTGCACCCGTGTCGTGCAATGCCTCAGAGGTCAGAAGAGGGTGTCGGATTCCCCTGGAACTGGAGTTAACTGGCGGTTCTCAGCCGCCATATGGGTGCTGGAGATTGAACCCAGGTCCTCCGCAAGAGCAGTCGGTGCTCTTAACCGCTAGGCCATCTGTCCAGTCCCCCATCACTTCTTAATCCCTAACTCTGATCGGTAGTGTTGACATTTACCTGATGCTTATGCTAAAAACTCTGCACATTGTTGAGTTCCTGGGCCTCTCTTTAGAACTCACATTTGTTGACAAAGGCTTATGTCTTAAAGTAAGCCAAGAAGAAATTAATCTGCACCAAGAAAATAGGCAAATATGAGAAGCCAGGGCTCTGCCTTTCCATTCACACTCTCCCAGAAGTCAGCTATGAGGCATTTACCAGCATGACAATGACCAATTGCGTATTAACCCCAGACTTGACAATCAAACAATGGTTGTTTACCCATCAAACAAGAGTCTTACAGGGAGAAAACTTCTAGATCAAACTGAAAAAAAAATCTGAACCTAAGAGAAGTTGAGGAAAATACAGAGTGTTCTAGAGTAGTTTAATCCTGACCATGCTACTTTCTCACTGGGAACAAAATTAAGCTATCAAAGGCTTGAATTCTTATTTACATTGTTAAGGTGTTCACATCTCATATTACAGAGTTGTTTCAAGATGTGTATAGTCTTTTTAAATGTTTTATTTTATTTTATTTTTCGTGTCTGCATGTATGTAAGTGCATCATATGCCTGCAATGGCTGAGGAGGCCAGAAGAGGGCTCCAAATTCCTTGGAACTGGAGTTACAGACAGTTGTTAGCTCTCATATGGGTGCTGGGAACCAAACGCAGGTTGTCTGGGAAAAGCAGCCATTGCTCTTAACTGCTGACCCACTTCTCCACCCTTTACATCAATGGTTTTACCTAGGTCTCTACCCTGGATGCTACAACACTGACATGCTAGGTGCAATAGTGGTACAACTTTTATGGGGCAACTAACACTTTCTGACTGGATTTGTGGCCAGCCTCCTCCTCAGGGGGAGTTTCATGCCTGGTACTGTAATCTTGGTCAAATCCCATGGCTAGACAGGTCCTAGGCCCTATTGTATAACTTGCTGTTGTTATTTTGCAAAATGGTCATGTTGTCAAATTGCCTACTAAATATTTATTTTGCACCCATAGGCCAGGTCTGTCAGAGAAGCTTCTTCTTGGTGTGGACACTAAACAATGCAAAGATGTATAACTAGTTAAAATCCTGAGAAAAATAGACTGAGTGCTTAACTCTAAATGGGACAGGTTGATCACCTCACCTTTCTCTCCATGCCTAGGCTGGGGAGGAGGAGGCAGAAAGAATGTAAGAGTCAGAGGATGGAGAAGAATGCTTGCAATGCTGTCTTCTGGATGTGACACTGATATCACACTCCTGAAATCAAAGTAGCTGGGTTTACTTGCACAAGCCCTGTTCAAGAACGAGACAGATAAAATTCCAGTATAAATAGGGAGGGATTTTTTTTTTTTAGAACCCACCCCTTAAGGAGGAACCATTGGGAGCTGACAGATGCTGGGAATGATTTTTGGGGGGACTATGTGGCTGCTGGTAAGTTTCTCATGCTCCATACACCTATGGGCCACAGTAAGGGGATTGAGTGTTTAAAAAAAAGAAAAAAGAAAAACAGCAAAGGAAGAAAGAAAAAAAAGGTGAAGACATTGTGTTTTAGGGGTTATGGAAAAAATTACAAGTAGATATGATCGTAATTCATTGTATGTACATAAAAATTATCAAGAATAAGGAAAATATTTCTGGAGACAGGCTCTCCTCCTATAGCCCCAGCTGGCTTGGAACTCACAATGTAGACCAAGCTCACCTTAAACTCACAGATATCCACCTGACTCTGCCTCTTGAGTTCTTAAAATTCTTATTTTTGTTGCTTTTCCAATGTCAGTACATGGTTAACACTGTCCTCTCAAGAAAGCTAATAGTGTATAATGACTGCTGGTGAAACTCAGTGGTGTACAGCTTGCTTAGCATGCCCAAGACCCTGGGTTCAATTACCTCTAGCACTGTAAAATAAAACAAAGCAAAACATATAGTAATATAATTATTCATCTCAGCTCTACCTCTGATAAATAATTGTTTTGTTTTTCTGATGGGCCCTGTATTAGGATTTCAAAAACTCAATTCTTGAAATAAAATGACATAAACTGAAAAGTTCTTATCACGATCATTAGGAAATCATGTTAAAATAAATGAGGCTTAACATGCAGCTATATTAACAAAGTCTCCAACACAGTCCAGGCCGTATGTACAGAAATTTAAAAGACTAAAATCTTTTTTTTTTTTTTTGTCTTTTTTGAGGCAGAGTCTCCCTATAGCCCCAGCTGACCTGGAACTCACTCTGTAGACCAGGTTGGCCTTGAATTCACAGAGATCCACTTGCCTCTGCTTCCCCAGTGCTAGAATTAAAGGCATGCACCACCATACCTGTTTTAAAGGGAGTTCTTAGCCACTATATGGATGCTGGGAATTGAACCCGGGTCCTCTGTAAGAGCAGTCAGCACTCTTAACCACTGAGCCATCTCTCCAGCCCCCTAAAATCTTTTTATAAAAGTTTCAGGCTTTAGCCAAAAGTAATAAGAATTTTTTTTAATTATGCTTCTGAGTAACACTTTTCAGAGCCTGGAATTGATAGAGAAATAAGCTGAAGAGTGATATAATGAACTTTAGAAATGTAAAGACACAGCACTAAAAGAATCAGTCAAAATTAAATATAACAAATCACAAGTGAAAAATAAATAATTATAACTGTAAATTATTTCTTGACACTTATTGGTATTTATGAGCCCAAAATAAAGTAACTCTATGAAATCTCTCTTTCTAAAATATTCTTCAAAATTAAGCATATTTTTCTGTATCTAAAATACTTTATCTTCCACTTGAAAGGAAGATGGAAAATCTGAAGACTAATAAAGTCCATTTCTGTTCCACAAATATACAGCAAAGCCAAGACACATATTAGGGAACAATGAGGTATTACAACAGTCAAGTCCAGTGTTTCCTCCTCAAAATTTCTCACTCTGGGATTTTTGTGTCACAGCTTTATTCTACTCCTTTCTGAAACTTAGATTACTTTTGAGCCTGTGAAAAATTCTTTATAATTTACTTCATTTCAGAATGAATTTAATACAACTTGCATCACTATACTTGTCTAGTCTATAAACTTTCCCATAACTAAATATTTTGTCTTCAGAGTCAGGGCTGAAACCAAGCTCCCCACCTGGAAGAATCATGGCCTTTTTGCATACACCATGGTATCTGCAACCCATATCCTAACAAACTGGCATTCCAGAGACCATCCGTATGTTTGCAAGTGCGGTCTCCATACATCTTTCCCATATTTATATCAGGTCTTCAACAGCAGGGCCTTATCGCCTCTCTTCCTGCAGATATCCCAGTTTGGAGGCAAGGAGCCTTTACCTTTTGTGGGGGCTTGGATCCCCTGGCCAACGTCTCCTTGGTAGAATAATTCATTGTTGATTACAGAGCTCCTGTATTAATATATTTTGCTTAAGTGGATAGCTTAAGGAGACTTTAACATTATATTTGGTTCTGAATAGAGAATATTCCTTTTCACAGTTTCTATGTCCATTAGTCAATTAAAGAAGGCAGTTTTACCGATTTTACAAGAGAATACCTCTATAACAGCTGGCTCCAATCTACAGCTGGAGAACGACCTCATCATCAACATATTTCTCCTTATTCTATGGGGGGGGAGTTAAGAAAGTCTCCTGTATTAAAACCTTTGCGGCACCTAGAAGGTAAGTTTCGTTAGGATTCATTAAAAATAGTTGTTACTAGTAGGATACACAGAGGGGCCTGATGTCTGCATCAATCTGAGGCATTTCTTTTCTCTTGAACTACCTGTGGTGAATTGGTACTAGTTTCATATAATTTGTGTTGTAAAGAGTAAAAAATGTGATCCCAGAGTTATTAACTATTTAATCATTGGAAGTTTTGAGTCCTTGTGTGTCAGAGCCTGTGTGTAACATGTGTGTTTTTTTGTCTTCTGAGATTAAACAATTTTTATTAGAAAAAATAAAAGAAATTACTGTGCTGTTTCCAGCATGAGATAATTTCCATCTTAAAAGCATAGTCACATGATTATGTAGATTAATACTTTCTTCTTGTGATTACCATTCAATATGTAGTGTTTGTAAGTACCATGGGTACATAGTCACCAGAGCATAATTCAAACATGATGATGTAATCAAAGAGCAATGTGCTGAAATACTAATCCTATGGAAGCTTCATGCATACATGTTCTAGTTTTCTCTTTGATTGCTGTGATAAAACACTCTGATCGACACCACCTTGGGGAGGAAAGGGTTTATTCAACTCACATCTCCTGGGTCACAGTTCATCACTCAGCGACCCCAAGGTAGGAACTCAGGGCATGAACCTGGAGGCAGGAGCTGAGGCACAAGACATGGAGGAACATTTCTTCCTGGCTTGCTCCTCTGGCCCATGTCCAGCCTGCTTTCTTATACTGTCCACAACAACCTGCCCAAGGGTGGCACCACCCATAGGGGGCTGGGCCTTCCCACATTGCTCAACAATCAAGACTGTACTCCACAGTCCAATGGAGCCAATTCCCCAACTGAGGCTCCCTCAACCCAGGTGTGTCAAGTTGACACTAAAGCTATCTAGCACAATATATTTTTTCTGAACTACTTTTCAATTGACTTAAAGTTTTTTTGACTAATTCAATAATTTTCATGGAACATGTTATTGATGTTCTACCTTAATTATAAACACCATTTGATGACAAAGGATAGGTCTTTTCCTGTTAATTATTTTCAGAGTATCTGGAATGATTTTTTTATCATACTAGGTGTTCAAGAAATTGCACATAAGGAATGTGCATATGAAACAAAATGGTATTTACTTTCTAGTATATTCATGACATAGTGATAAGTAGACTTACAGTCCAAACTATGTTAGAATGTGTCATTTATGAGGTTGTAATGCAGAGGATAATCATCTAAGATGCATAAAGCAACAAAGAATTTGCTTTGTTTTTCTAAACTTGAATGACTCAGTGAATAAAGGATTTTTGATTGTCTCCATAATGCAGTTATAAACAAAAATCAAGTCATTTGTAGTTTTTGAGAATAAAGAAATTATAGGTGTCATAGAAACTGAAAAATATCCAATTCTCTCTAGAGATGACAAAAACTACAAATGTTGGCAAACCATATAGTCAGAAGAGAGCCAGGGGGATAAATATTTGATTTAATCAGCATCTGGCTCTGGATGAAGTGGTTTCACTGATGAATCTCTTGCAAAGGAAAGTTGGGTAAGAAGGCATTTCATCAAAGTTCTCACTTCATGTTATTTAAATTACCATATGGTTTGAGATCTCACAGTAGAAACCATCTGACTTATATAAAGCAGCAGCATTATTTCACTGTATGAAATGCCTTCAGTGGCAATGTTCTGTCTGAGAAGTGCTGGCACCATCTATTACTCTGTGAAAAGAAATGAAATATTTTTCCAAGTTCCAGGTCAAAATAAGAATCAGGATTATTCATCCTAAAATATACATTCAGGAGGCTCAACATTTAGTGCAAAGGTTTATGCAATACCTTTACAAAAAGGCAAGAATAAATAAAAATAAAAATATGTTTTGATTTTCCTTGGACTCATGCTAGCTGTCAGATATTGTGAAATATCCTGTCTTAACTTCCTATGTGTAATAGCATGTGCCATCTTTCTATCAAAGCTCTCTCTAAACTCAAATGGATCATTTATTAAGAATATGAACCAGTTTAGACATATTTGCTATAAATCCATCTCTGGACATTTCCCATGTTCTTATTCTTAGACTCTTCAGCATTTTCTTCTGCTTTTCCTTCCCTAGCAACTTTGCTATGGAGTCAAATTCCAGTGTATAGACTTGAGATTCTATACATTGGAATAAAATAATGACATTATTAGTCAACATATATTGGATGCTTACCTTGTGCCCAGAATTCAACTAGTAACTTCACAGGCACTGAATGAATTAATTTTCATTATGAGGTAGTAATTGTAATCCTCCAGAAGTGGACATTAGAGACTAGACTAGCTTAGCAACTAACCCAAATGGGGGACCTGGTCAGGTGATCACAGTGCAGGCTTGCAGAGAACAGAAGCTGTGAGTGGGCCAAAGATTGAAAATGCTCTTTTCCGTTTTTTTAAAAAAGGGGGGAGGGCTGGAGAGATGGCCTAGTGGTTAAGAGGGCCGACTGCTCTTGCAGAGGACCTGGGTTCGATTCCCCAGCACCCACATGGCGGCTGAGAACCGTCTGTAACTCCAATTCCAGGAGAACTCCAGTTCCAGGGGAATCTGACACCCTTTTCTGACCTCCACGCATTGCACGACACGGGTGCACAAATCTACATAGAGACAATACATTCAAATAAATAAATAAATAAATAAATAAATAAGCCTCAGTTTCTTTCTCTCTCTCTCTGTCTTAAAAAAAAGATTGAGCATGCTCTTTTCAAACATCTGCTTTACTAACTGTAAACCAACAAAATCCAAGGGAAATCCCACATTCAAATGACCAGTCTCAAGTTAATTGAAGATAACACTTACAGACATAAAACTGAGTTTGTCTTCTTGCTTTCAATAATTTTATTATCAATAAACATTTGAATTCTTTTAATAAACAAAACTGTTGTATAAAAAAAGAAACTTCTTTGATAAGTCATGAGGGAGGATCCTTGTCTGTAACCATAATAATATATATTTAGAATATGGTAAGAAATTATATTAGTCTAGTGATGTGATAAAAGTCTGTTTTCTCTAGGATTTATGACCTTTCCAGCCATGTGTATTTGGCTATGTTTACAGGACCAGACATGAGTTCCCTCCCATTGAGTGGACTTTAAGATTAATTAGACAGGGGCTGGAGAGATAGCCTAGCGGTTAAGAGCACTGACTGCTCTTGCAGAGGACCCGGGTTCGATCCCCAGCACCCACATGGCAGCCGAGAACAGTCTGAAACTCCAATTCCAGGAGAACTCCAGTTCCAGGGGAATCCGAGACCCTCTTCTGACCTCCGCGGCATTGCACGACACAGGTGCACAAACCTACATGCAGACAGTACATTCAAACACATTCAAAAATAAATAAAATTAAAAAAAAAAAAAGATTAATTAGACAGCTGTTGATTACCCCCCAAGAAAAAACTGGCACCACTGCACTAGGAGAGATTATTTACAGGCCTGCTCATTAGTTATGGTTCACAGATTTTACAGCTAGTTGAGATCATTGATTGACTTTCTTCCTTGGCAGTCTGCATAAGATTACAAAATCCTACAACTGGTCAAATACGGAGAATAATTGTCTGTGAGGTGCCCAACCCTAAATGACACATCTACAATGCAGCCTATATAAGTAAGTAAGGCTCAAGGAACAGAGTCGACATTGGCAGAAAGAATATTAATGCATCTCTAAACTCTTACCAGCAAAGCTTCCTCATGGAACAGATGGTGATTAATCCAGAAAGCCACAAGTAATGAATGTGTACAGAAATAAGGGGCTGTAGAGTGTCCATCCCTGACTGGGACACATATATCAAACACTGTCACCAATTGCTCAGAGAGCATTGGGTAAGAGGAGCCCCAAAGATTGCGGTCGGAGGTGGTTGATGAACACAAGGAAATGGTGTTTTGCAGACAATGGGAAGTTACGCATATGAACTTACAATAATGGTAACAGAATGCACAAGTTCCATGCAAGTCCAAGTCAAACAAAAACCCAGCAATAGGAGTGGGGAAGTGGGTAAGAAGCCCCACCCTTAGCTGAAGAACTTTGGTAACTGATAACTGTCTGGAAGAGGGAGAGTCAAATCTCTTTGTTTGTCCAGGTAGATAGGTTAACTTTGCCCATGGCAGAAGAATGAATGAAGCCTGTTCTCTCTGCAGGCATGGATTCCTTTCTGAAGTAGCAGTGATTCTAGCTGAGGATCATGTTGTCTCAGGAGGAGCCCTGTGACAATGTACCCACTACTAGGGTGCTAGGATTTAATCTATATCAGAAAGCAGGACATCTTAAAGAAAAAGGAGAAAAACATTTTCCTTTTCCCCTCGCCATTCAATTTCTTAGAAAGTACATTGCAGCTGATGCGTATCTAACAGTAGGGTCCTTCTTAGATGCATTGATTTGTCTTTCTCTGTTATTTGTAGGTTATCTCCAACAGACCAGAAAGCAAGCCATACTCAGCTCTTGGCTTGGCCTGATTTTAGCCGGGTGAAGTCTCCCTGGTCCTTCCTCCTCATCATGTCTGGTGTCCTGCTGCACCTTTCTCTTGTCCCTCATTGTCTCTACTCTGCCTTTTGGTTACAAAGCCCAAAGCCTTACAATGGTTTCTTTTTCAAATTTCAGGTAAGGGCTCTTTCTCTCACTTGCTCCCTCTAGGTTCTGCAGGAAGTCAGCCAAGTCACTGAAACCAATTGATCTACTGCCAGTTCACATAACGGCTGTATAAACGGTTTCTCCCACAAGCCTTAAGGGTTAATGCTAATAGTGGTTTTATGGGTGAGACAGACTAAAGAGCAAGGGAGAAAAGTTGGCTTTTGTTTTATTTATCATCTTTATCTTTAGATTAATGAGCATATCCATTCTCATTTAAGGATGAATATACTCGGTGAACAAAATGACAGTAAAGGGGCTGGAGAGATGGCCTAGTGGTTAAGAGCGCTGACCGCTCTTACAGAGGACCCGGGTTCGATCCCCAGCACCCACATGGCGGCCGAGAACCGTCTGAAACTCCAATTCCAGGAAAACTCCAGTTCCAGGGGAATCTGACACCCTCTTCTGACCTCCGCGGCATAGCACGACACGGGTGCACAGACCTGCATGCAGACAGTACATACGTACACATACAGAAATAAATAAAATAAAAAAAAAGAAAAAACAAAATGACAGTAAAATTTCTGCTCTGATTTTTTTGTCCCCACCTAGAGCTCCACGCATTACCCCATGCAACCATGAAGAATGAAATTCCAGTTTCCTATCCACAATATCAAGGTGTATATAAGAACTATTTTTCTTAATTTTATTTCATCTTAATGACTCCTACTTCACTGCTGGTGAATCACAGATGCTCTGTGAGAACAGCTTCCTGTGTAAGGCTTTCCCACCTGGCTGTCTTAAGCTTATCTTTCCACACAGTTCCAAGTGCATTAATGCCCAGATGTAAAAGTCCTTGTAGATTTCAGAGATTTGAATTCAGTGACATTGATTTAAAATGGCAATGGGAACATCTTGAGGCAAGGAAGAAAAAGAAGCTGAAATTGCTTGGGGGCTTTAGATTTGAGCAGATAGAAGTCCTTTCTACACAACTTTTATAAGCTTGGTGACCTCAGCTAAATTACAAAAACAAAACAAACCAAAAAACAAAAAGTCTGAAAGCAAAAATGACATTTTTCCTAATCACTGGAATAACATTTCCATTTTTTTCCTAATCTTACTAGTAAATTGACTATAAACTTGATTTCTTTCCAAACAGTTAGTTTTAGAAACCTATAATAATTAAACTACAAATAGTAAACAATAAAAATGCATGACTTAAGTCCAAAATTCTCATCAATTATCTAATATTAGTGAATAAGTAGTCATTATGTTTACTATGGGTAACCACCCCAAAACAATTTATTTTAAAGAGGGGAATATCATTTGTTCGCTTGCTCTGAGTTTGGAGCTATCGTAGATGCTCAATTAAGCCTCTAAATACTGAAGTTTAAATGAAATCTGTTGTTTTATAATAATAGAAACTATAAATTTTAATGATTTGAGAACTCTTAGAAGTTAATTGCATAGTTAAGGTCTGGGCTTTAATTCTATTATGTATGTTTCAATTCCTCTTATACAATCTTTCATGGGGATTGGAACACTTGCCACTGACTAAATACTCCCTTATGCTGGAATCATTATACACAGAATGCCAGGATTTGTCATTTTCTTTCCTAGTCAGAGAGAAAGAAAGGCACACATACTTATGTATGTGTATATATACCCTGGTATAAGTATGTAGCACTTGTGTTTGTGAATGTGTGTGTGTGTGTGTGTGAGAGAGAGAGAGAGAGAGAGCAAGAGAGAGAATATGGGAGAGAAGAAAGAGACAGAGCAAGACTGTGGAGTCATATTGTAGAAGGCCTTGTAAATCTCAAAATGACTTTGAGGAGCAAAAGCATCTCAGTAAACCTTTTATTCAAGAGGGATGATGATGGTATCAGAAAATTCTTAGAATTAAGGCAACAAATACACAGAACATTTCAAAACTGTGCCTGCTTCACAATATTATTATTTTATAATTAACACCATAGAAATCTAACCTCTATATTTATGAATATCCCAAATAATAACAGACCATATACATTGATTAGAAAACTTTTAGATAAACCTACATTTTCAAATACCACTTTGGTAATAACCCCATGAATGATGCTGGTGAAGAATGCTGCCTACGATGTAAACACTATGTTTGTCAAGGCTCCTAGGATGCCTACTAACATCAGAATGCTCACGAAGAAACAATGAACCTGGGCAAAACTTTTACAAGGAAGATGACATAACATTCTCAGAGCATCTATGTAAGTCTTTGCTTCTATGTGGTACCTTGCAAACAAGGACCAGGCATATGTCTTTCAAAGCAAACTAACAATGAAACTGCCAGCTCAGCATTCTTTTTGAAGAGGGATCTTTCTAAAAATGTTCATTAGAGTAAGTAGAAATGTATCAACATATAGACACATAAACAGAGGATGTAGATTCATCGTGAAGAAAAGAAGCAATTCTCAAGTGCTAGATGATGCTTTATTCACTCCATCTCCTTTAAAACTCTGTAAAGAAGGAATATAAGTTGTACTGTATATTTACAATTTATAATTAGGGTTCTTCCTGTGCCTTAGAATCATTCATTTAATTTAATTATTTTCTGGGAGGATGGTGTCTCTCTGTATCCCAGCTGCCCTATACTTCTCTATATAGAGCACATTGACCTCAATGTCACAGAGATATGCCTGCCACTGCCTCCCAAGCACTGGGATTAAAGGAAAGTGCCATTATGCCCAAAATGAGCCATCAATTTTGAAAAATCAAAACATTTTTACTGCGGTGATAGAGATGAGACTGCTTTTAAAGTCAGTAAATACTCTCTGAAGCTTTGTGTAATAAATACAGCTTCATCGTTATTGTCACTTGTTTCATGCTTTGAATCAGTTCCAAATGCTTATTTGTTTATTTGTGGGTAGGTGCTGTATACTTAGAGTAAACATATCTCCACAATGATGGAGCATGAGAGACTTCTATTTCTGAACAGTCACCAGACTAGACAGACTAGACAACCTCAATGTTCTCTCAGGATATGTTTCTAGGTTTGTACAGACAGGAAACAGACAGAACGAAGATGCTGAGGAGGTTGAAGCACCTGCATCCAACCCTGAGCCTGGAACAGCTGTTCTCTAAGAATGTAAAGCAGGAAAATAGGGCATCTTGCAAGGCTTCTGTTATTCTTGCTGTAGGAGGGAAAAATAATGTTTCTCTCTCCTTTTTTAATCTTTGGAAAAAATATTAAGGATTTTATTTATAAAATCTGTACATCGTAGCAAGCCTAAAGCAGGAACTCATGAACTATCCATAACACAGGAGCATCTGGCAATGAGAAAATTTAAATCTCTCTCTCTCTCTCTCTCTCTCTCTCTCATCATTCCTTGTCATTATACCAATTATGCCTCTCCTATCATTTGGATAATTGTCTCCTAAAGCTCATAGCCCATGTATTAATATTTTGGCTCCAGTTCTACCCTCTCTGGTGCTACTAAGGGGTGGAGCCTCATGGGAAGAGGTCAGGTCAGTGTAGGTGTGCCGCATGTACCACCAGCTTTAGGGACCCTGATCATTTTTATTTCTCTGCTGGCTGCTACAAGGCTACCAAATTCCTATTGGTACTCCTCAAACCCTCCAGGCAATGGAGCAACAAACCGTGGACTGAATTCCTAAAACTAAGAATCTAAGTCACCTTTTTCCTTTTCAAACTGATGATTGTTATAGCAACAAGAATCTAACACAACCTCCTGAAACCTTTTCATATTTCAGTATCTCCGTAGTCTCCTACTGCACATCCTTTTATATTGGCTCACGTTTTTCCTCTTCAACTACATGCCTCATTTCATGTTTAATGTGCATATTTATATGTAATATTTAATTTAAGAATTCATTTCTTTAGTCATCTTAAACATACTATGTTACCATTTATCTGTTTTATTATTTCAAGTTCTTGAGTTTCTTTTTATTTTAGGATTTAATCTTAAGTTTATTGAAAAACTTACTGGTAAATCTCTATCCAAAGAACTATTTATTTTTTAAATTTTTTAAATTTTTATTGAGCACATTTCCTACAACATTTCTTAATCAAATTTAGACTCATTCCCCCATCCATGCCCACCCCTCATGCCCCCCTTGTCAGAGCTCATGGATTCTGTCATACACAAGTCCTGTCTTGTATCTTTTTCTCAGTATTTTATGACCTGTTCAGAGCACAGGTTTACTGTTTTGGTCAGTTCTTCAAATAGGTTTTTTGCTTTCTCTTTTTTGTTCCCATTTGATTTTATATTATTCCAAAATATGCATACATATACTCCGCACATAAATCAAAGTTACAAAATATGAAAATAAGCTATAGGTTAATTCCAAAGCACATTTAGTGATTTACATTTTAACAGTAAAGTTGCATACATGTAAAAAGAAATATAAATTTACATTCTCTCATTTTTTCTAGAATATGAATATTAGTATTCTTATATGATAGAACATACTATAGGATTACATAAGGATAAATTATGAATGGTTGTAGCCTGTATCAATAAAAAGAGAAATATTATTTTACAAAATATTTTTAACTGTTAAATATAATTTTTTTTAACCAAAAGATGTCATGTTTTCCCCAAGGAAGTGCTTGAAGTTTCCTCCTTGGCAAACTCAAACAACCATCGATCCTGCCCCTGTGCTCCACACTGGGGTCCCTCCCCACCACGGTCACCCAAATGAGGTCCAGCAAGCATGTGTCCTGTCTTGATCTTCCTGCACTGGCCTCGATGACATAGCATGGGTAGTCAAACAATGGCAGTCTACTCTCTGAAGAGGCTGAAATCCCTGTAGCCACTCAGTCCACAAGCTGGACATCTCCATAGTCCCCATCTGGCATTGAAGGTTTGAAGGATTCTCAAGTTTTATATCTGAAATACAATTTCTCAGACCTTATTGATTATTATTTCTGGTTATACTTTCCTTTTGGATGCTTAAGTCCACACAGTCAGCCCAGATTAACCAAGGTTTCTGTTTTCTCAAGGTCAGTTGAGAATCTGGTCCTCAAGGGTCACTCGGGGTTTTTTTTTGGGGGGGAAGGGGTAGCCCCTGGCTCCTTTTGGTTTTTCAACTACCAGTTCCATCCACTCGAGGGTACAGTTAGGTCTTATTAGACCAGGCTTCTCTCTTTGCAGCATGAGCAGACTTTCCTCTTTATAGGGTGGACACTGGCTGGAGTCCCATCAGTGGATATCCAAGACCTCTCCACACAGGGAAGACTGGTGACTGACTTTTGTAGGACATTTCAGGAGATGCCCCCATGCATATTCCCCTGAGACTTAGTTGACCTCTGAGGGCAAGGAACGAAGTTATCCCTTAGGTCGCTCGGCCAAATTGGTATGGGCATTAAGTATGGTCATTAAGCACCCAGACAGGCTAAGTTACACCAGGCTGATACATAACACCTATACTAAAATTGTATCTTCTGGAAAACAAACTGTTATTTCCATATCATATTTCTTAATTCACTTTTTTCCATTTTAACTTCATGTTACAATGTAATATGTATACATGTCCACCATCATATACCAAAAATCCATAGTGTGAAAATAAGTGGTAGGTTAGTTTTAGGACTTGTCTAGGGATTCATAATATAATATAATATAATATAATATAATAGAATAGAATAGAATAGAATAGAATAGAATAGAATAGAATAGAATAGAATAGAATAGAATAGAATAGAATTTAATAAAATATAAGAGCATGGTTGTGCTCAGATCGTGGGGAATATAACATTAATGTTGCTCAATTTGCCTTAGAACCACAGATAAGGGATACCATTTGTCTTTTGTTTTTCTGGGATTGTGTTCCTTCACTTAACATAATAACTTCCAGTTCCATCCATTTACCTTCAAATTTCATGATATCATCTTTCTTTACCACTGCGTAGAACTCCATTGTGTAGATATACCACATTTTCTCTATCCAGTCATCGGTTGAGGGGTGCTTGGGTTGGTTCCAGCTCTTTGCTATTGTGAAGAGAGCAGCAATAAACATATCTGTACATGTATCTCTGTGGCAGGAAGAGTCTGATGGATATATTCTGAGACGTGGTATGGCTGGGTCAGGTGGTAGGCTCATTCTGAGTCTTTTAAGTGTTCTCCACACTGCCTTCCACAAGGGTTTTACAAGTTTGCATTCCCACCAGCAGTGGATGAGTGTTCCCCTTTCCCCACAGCCTCTCCAGCATTTTGTATCATTTGGTTTCCTAATCCTAGCCAACCTTATCTGAGTGTTTTTATGACTATAGCTCTGTAACACAGTTTAAAGTCTGGTATAGAGATCTCCCCTGTATTGCTCTTTTCACTTAAGGTTGCTTTGGCTATTCAGGGTCTTTTGTTTGATCATATGAATTTAAGGACTTTTTTTCCAAACATATACGAAGAAAGTATTGGGGATTTTAATTGGGATTGCATTAAATATGTATATTAATTTGGGTAGAATGGACATTTTTACTATATTAATTTTTCTAATCCATGAGCATGGGAGGTCTTTCCATCTTCTGATATCATTTTCAATCTCCTTCAGGGGTTTATAATTTTTGTTGTAGAGATCTTTGGTGTCTTTGGTTAGGTTTTTTTTCTTTGGGTGTTTTATTGTTTTTGAAGCTATTGTGACTGGGAAGGTCTCCTTGTATTCCTTCTTTAGTTGCTTGTTGTTGGTGTAAAGAAAGGCTACTGATTTTTCTAGGTTAATTTTGTATCCCAACACATTACTGAAACTCCTAATCATTTCTAGGAGTTTTGGTTGCATCCCTTAGATAAACTATCATATCGTCTGCAAAGAGGGGTAGTTTGACTTCCTCTTTTCCAATTAGTACGCCTTTAATTTCCTTTTCTTGCCTTATTGTCCTAGCAAGTGTTTTAAGCACTATATTGAAGAGGAGTGGTGAAGGGGGTAGCCTTGCCAAGTTCCTACTTTTAAGGGGGATCCTCCTAACTTTTCTCCATTTAGGATGATGTTGGCTGTGGGTTTATTGTATATGGCTTTGATTATGTTGAGGAATGATCCTTCCAATCCAATTCCCTCTAGGACTTTAAGCATGAAGGAGTGTTGGATTTTGTCGAAGGCCTTCTCTGCATCAATTGAGATGATCATGTGGTTTTTGTCTTTCAGTCCATTTATGTGTTTTATGATATTAATTGATTTACATATGTTGAACCATCCCTGCATCTCTGGTATGAATCCAACTTGATCATGATGGATGATCTTTTTGATGTGGTTCTGTATGCCATTTGCAATTATTTTGTTGAGAATTTTTGCATCTATGTTCATTAATGAGATGGGTCTAGAGCTTTCTTTTCACCTTGTATCTTTGCTTGGTTTTGGTATTAGAGTGATGCTAGCTTCATAGAAAGAGTTTGGGAGAATTCCCTCTGTATTTATCTTTCTGAACATTTTGAGTAGCAGTGGTTGTAGGACCTTTTTAAATGTTTTATAGAATTCTGCCGTGAAACCATCTGGACCAGGACTTTTTGTCATTGTTGTTGCTGTTGGGAGGTTTTTAATTACATCTTTAATTTCCTCAGATACTATGGGCTTATTTAAGCTGTCAATCTCTTTTTGGTTTAGCTTTGGTGATTACCAGAATTTCAAATCTTCATCCATTTCACTTAGGTTTTCAAATTTAGTAGAGTATAGGTTTTTGAAGTATTCCCATATGAATTCCTGGATCTTTTCGTTGTCTGTTGTGATGTTTCCCCTTTCATCACGAATTCTATTGATTTGGTGTTGCTCTATCTTTCTTTTGGTTAACTGGGCTAGAGGTCTATCTATCTTGTTTATTCTCTCAAAGAACCAACTTTTGGATTCATTGATTTTTTTTGTATTGTTTTCTTTGTTTCTATTTCATTGATTTCTGCTCTGATTTTTGTCATTTCTTCCTCTCTGTTTCATTTAGGGTCCCTTTGTTGTTGTCTTTCGAGGGTTTTTAGCTGCACAGTTAACTCATTTATTTGTGCCCTTTCTGTTTTTGTTGTTGTTGTTGTTGTTGTTGTTGTTTTAATGTAGGGACCCAGGGCTATAAACTTCCCTCTTAGGACTGCTTTTAAGGTGTCCCATAGATTATTTTGTGTTGTACTGTCATTGTTGTTCAGTTCCAGGAATGCTTTTATTTCTTTATTTCTTCCTTGACCCATTAATTGTTTAGTAGTGTGTTGTTTAGTCTCCATGTGTTCCTGTAGGTAGTAGGGCTTCTCCTGGTGTTGATATTGAGCTTTATTGTATTGTAGTCTGATAGGATGCATGAAATTATTTCAATTTTTTTGTATTTGTTGAGGTTTTTTTTCTGTGTCCCAGTAAGTGGTCAATTTTGGAGAATGTTCCGTAGGGTGCTGAGTCGAAAGTTTATTCTCTGGTGCTTGGGTGGAATATTTGGTAGATGTCTGTGAGATCCATTTGCTATCCAGTTGATCTGTCCAAGGGGCTCAGTGGGGTATTGAAGTCCCCTACTAAGAGTGTGCTGGGGTTGATCTGTGCCTTGAGGTCCTGCAAAGTTGTGTTTATAAAGATTGGTACACCGGAGTTTGGTGCATATATATTCATGATTGTGAAGTCTTCATGGTTAATTTTCCCTTTAATGAGGACGTAATGGCCCTCTTTGTCTCTTCTGATTGCTTCTACTTTGAAGTCTATTTTGTCTGATATTAAAATAGTAACTCCTACATTTCCTGGTTGTTCCATTCCTGTGTATTTTTAAATTTTTCAGTCTTTACTTGAGCTTTTTAGTTGTACTGTGTTATCTTCTAGGTCTGATATTCTTTTTTCTGCTTCTTCCATTCTAATTCTGAGGCTTTTTCCCATTCTTTCTCCTGATTGGATGACTGATTTCCTTTTTTATTTCATCTTGTGTTTTCTTTACTATTTTCACTTCCTTTTGGAGGTTCTCAATCTTTTCTTGTAGCTCCTTTGCTGGTTGGTTTTCTTTTTCATTTCATCATAGGATCTTTTCAGTGTTTCCATTTCCTTCTGGAGTTTGTCATTTTCTCCCCCTATTTCTTTCCAGAGTTTGTCATTTTCTCCTTTTAGTTCTTTCCTAAGATTATCATTCTTTCCCTCTAGGTCTTTTCTGAATTTTTTATTCTCTCCTCTTAGTTCCATGATTTCTTTGAATATATTATAAGAGAGGCCCACACTGACTCCATTTTGAGGATAGCCACCATTTTAAGCAATTACTGGAACCTGCCCAATTCAGGGAAAAGGTCAATTGCTCAATTGCTCAAGGTCAGTTGCTTGAGGCCTCAAGAACATCTAATAAAATTTAAACTTGTCTAAAGATAACTGTTGCTACTGTTGATATGTGAGGACAGGTGGACAGACTTAACATTTCCTAGTTCTTGTCCCAAGATTGTGTCTAAAGATAACCTTTGTTATGTGGGGGCAGGTGGGCTTACCTAACCATGAGCTGTAATTCTGCTATTATCCAATAAAGCTAGAAGTTACCCAAACCCCACTAAACTTCCCCTAGACCCTATATAAAAGGCCTGTGAGCCAAGTTATCAGGGTTGGAGCCATTTCTCTCCCACCCCAGCATGCTGGTTTACATCCCCCACCCCACCCCGAAATAAAGTCTTGGTTTTCCATCCTTCAGTGTATCTGGTGTGGCTTCTTGGACCCTAACAATATCTGTAATTATTTTCGATCTATGTCTTGTGCTACCTCCAGGGAGTTCTCCTTGTGGGAATCCTCTATAGGTTCAGTAGACTTTAGTGTGGAATTATTCTGCAGTTCTCCCATATTGTTCTTTTTTTGTGCTCTTGGCATGTGGGTTTCCTTTTGCCTGTATTCTTATGCCTCTTCACCGTGTTGAAGGATCAATTTCTCTGATTCCTTCTCTTTATTTATGGGGTGTTGGCTTGTCTCGATTTCAGGCTTTCAATTTTGGTTATGTATTGGGAGGTATAGCTCACTCTTCCCTTTCTATTCTGCAGGAACTGGGTAGGTAACAGCCGTTCTGACACTGAGCCCTGTGCTCCCTCTGCTGCTGCCAGCCAGCTCCTCTAGGTTGGTTGTAGGGCTTACCGAACACTCCCTCTGGAATTCCAGTTGGGGGGGACAGGACTATGGACTGCCTGCTTAGCCAGCACCCCTGTACCCTGCAGCTCAGCTGGTCTGGGCCCGGACACTGCTGTGTGCCTGGTGGGCCTAGCTTCTCCTTCCCACAGTCCCCTACCAGACATGGCACAGTTCTTGCAGAGCCAAGTTCTTGAATTTCTATACCAATTATTTGTCTTCTTCATGAAGTCAAAAACTCGATTATTTGTTTCTTTATGAATTTTGTTATTTTTAATATAAATTTTTCTCATCCTTTAGAGAGAGAGAGACAGAGAGAGACAGAAAAAATGGAAATAAGAAAATAGGAATTCATCAATATTTAAACAAAGACAGCTGAGAATATTCTAGATTAGATGAAAGTCTTTAGAGTGGGGGCAGTGAGATTTGAAATAAAAGAGAGGTTGAGTGATTATAACAACCCATGGTCAAAGAGAAAATTAAAAATATCCCAAATAAAAGAGCCGAGTTGCTCATGAATGAAATTATGCCAACCGCTCATTTTTAGACTACGCATAAGCAACACTAAAACTCTGAAAGTGATGAATTAATACTTTTAAATGGATGAGAGGAAATAATTGCCTGTAATCCAAGATGCAGTGTTAAATCACTTCCCATTTGGAAGAATAAATATATCTGAAGCAAAAGCAATGAAGTCTTCTGCTAACTGATATAAACTAAAAAAAAAAGTATACATCAGGAATACAGAGATTGATGCCAAATGGAGTGTGAAAGAAAGATGAGCAACAAAATTGGAAAACACATTACTAAATTTAAAGTTTTATCACTATTATAAAATGATAATAGCCACAATAGTTAATTTATAATACACAAAGAAGACAAAGCTAAGACAATACATTAGAGGGCAGAATAAAGACATGTTAAGATTCTTTTGCTGGTCAAGAGGCATGTAAAGAAACATCAACATTGAAATTTGAATTTATAAATATATATTTGCAAAAATGAAGTGAAAACATTGTCAAGTGAAATATTCAGGTGGTGACTCTTTTTATTTCAAACAGATTAAGGGAACTCAGCCATAAAAACTTAAAGATTCTTACCATTAGCATTGTTAATGTTAGATGCAAAAGGCATTAACAATATGAAAGATAAAAATCTGCTTTGTTCTAGAGAAATCAAATTTTTTTTGTTCATATCTTTTATTGTTTACTTTCATAGCCTTAGGAGGAAAAATAATTCCAGCAAAAAAAGAACATAACTTCCTAGACTTTCAAAAGCACTGTGCAGGGCTTCAGAAAAAAAAAAGAAGAAGAAGAAGAAGAAAAAAAAACATAACACAAACCGAATCTATTATTCAACATATGCTCTGAGAACTCCAAGTGCCCACACGCTTGCCAGACATGTGCTTTACATTAAGTCTGCCCAACTCCACCTCATACTTAAAAAACAACTGTCTTGAAAACAAAATATATGTAGCCAGGAAAATGTTTACATACTTCCCATGCATGCCACTTTATGAAAAAAAGATATCATCCTTGCTCCCTTGATGTCAGTACATCGATTTCTGAAGACAATAAAAGAAAAGAATCAGAAGGAAATAGAGAATACAAGTAAAAAAAAATCTAGGCTTGGTGTACATTTATCCAAGGAGCAATCCATTTTCACATGCAGGGAACACAATTCTACAAATGAAAAGTGACTGCCCCTGTCCATAATGCTGTTAAAAGCAGAAAAGTACCCACAGAATAAGGATAATAGAAATGGGATATAATTAGGAAAAACAATTATTATAAGAATGGGTAAGATATATTTCTTAGGGGGCTGGAAAGATGGCCTAATGGTTCAGAGCACGGACTGCTCTTGCAGAGGACCCGGGTTCGATCCCCACACCCACATGGCAGCTGAAAACTGTCTTTAACTCCAGTTCCAGGGGAATCTGACACCCTCTTCTGACCTCCACTCCACAGCATTGCACTATATGGGTGCAAAAACCTACATGCAGACGGTACATTCATACACATACGAAAATAAATAAAGTTTTAACAATTAAAAAAATATATATTCCTTAAAATAAAACAAATGTTAATATCTTTAATTTCTTTCAAGAAAGATTAAAAATTAAGAGAGAACAAATCTGTGAGCCCATGAATTCATGAGTCTCTCTTTTTTAATTAATTAATTAATTAATTTATTTATTTATTTATTCATTTATTGGTCTTTTCGAGACAGAGTCTCCCTGTAGCCCCAGCTGTCCTGGAACTCACTCTATTGACCAGGCTGGCCTTGAACTCACAAAGATCCGCCTGCCTCTGCCTCCCGAGTGCTAGGCGTAAAGGCGTTCGCCACCACGCCCGGCTAATTTTATTTATTTTTTATGTGTATGAATGTACTGTCTGCATGTAGGCCTGTGCACACGTGTCGTGCAGTGCCGCAGAGGTCAGAAGAGGGCGTCGGATTCCCCTGGAACTGGAGCTAAAGAAGGTTCTCAGCTTCCATGTGGGTGCTGGGGATCAAACCCGGATCCTCTGCAAGAGCGGTTGGTGCTCTCAACTGCTAGGCCATCTCTCCAGCCCCTCATGAGTCTCTTTTTTTTTTTTTTTTTTTTTTTTTTTTTTTTTTTTTTTTTTTTTTTTTTTTTTATTTTTTTTTTTCTNATTTATTTTTGTATGTGTACAAATGTACTGTCTGCATGCAAGTCTGTGCACCCGTGTCGTGCAATGCCGCGGAGGTCAGAAGTGGGTGTCGGATTCCCCTGGAGCTGGAGTTCTCCTGGAATTGGAGTTTCAGACGGTTCTCAGCCGCCATGTGGGTGCTGGGGATCGAACCCGGGTCCTCTGCAAGAGCGGTCGGCGCTCTCACCCGCTAGGCCATCTCTCCAGCCCCGAGATCGAAGGCTTTTAAGCATCAGTGTCATTTGAAATATTCCTGGGAAGAACAACCTGGAGCCACATGAGAGCCAGTGACACACTTTGAAAAAGGCAGCAGCATGTCTGGCTTCTCTGCTTTCATGTGGCATGAAGTAAATACTGTGCTGATGGGGGCAGAGAGAGATGGCTCAGTGGTAAAGAACACTGGCTGTTCTTGCAGAAGACCCAGCACCCACATGGCAGCTAACAACATTCTATAACCGCAGTTCTAGGGTATCCAGTGCTTTCTTCTGTCCTCCATGAGCATTGCATGACTTGGGTGCACTTACATAGATGAAGGCATAACATTCGTACACATAAAACAAAAATAGATAAAAAATAAAATGCCATTTTTATGTGTGAAATTGTCAACAAACAAAAGAAAAGTAAAATCTACAAATTGGATTTTGGAAAAACATTATATTTCACACTCTGGAATTATAGAGTCTGAGTTGGTAAAGTTTATGCAAATATTCCCAAATCTGAAAATTTTCAAAACTGGAAACACTTATAGTCCTAAACATTTTGGGTGAGGAATACTCAACCTGGACTTATGCAAAGAAAGCATAAAGCTAGTCTTCTTGGTGGTCAGGTGTGACTCTCTGTGGTTTGGGGGTTACACTGAGGAGTGACAGAGCATACATTCCTGAGCTGGGCTCTATGAGCTCTGAGCAATTGCACTAATTTTAAACTAGGCAAGTTACCATCGATGGTATTTTCACTTTAGAATGGGGACAATAACAATAACTGTGCCATCATCTTTTCATGAGGGGTAGGTGATGATCATCATATTTAATGCAATTCTCCCAAGAAGTTAACTGTTACAATGACTGCTCATGCTGGACGAGAGCAGCAGTGTCAATACAAGGAAATGTTCAGATGACTTTTGACTCTATGCTCCCCTTAGAGATGTGAGCTGCTTTCTTTTTTTTTTTTTAATTTTTTTTTATTTCCGTATGTTTATGAATGTACTGTCTGCATGCAAGTTTGTGCACCCGTGTCGTGCAATGCGGCGGAGGTCAGAAGAGGGTGTCAGATTCCCATGGAACTGGAGTGGTCCTGGAATTGGAGTTTCAGACGGTTCTCGGCCGCCATGTGGGTGCTGGGGATCGAACCCGGGTCCTCTGTAAGAGCGGTCGGCGCTCTTAACCGCTAGGCCGTCCCTCCAGCCCCCGTGAGCTGCTTTCTTAACTGAGACAGCACATTTTCAGACAACACATGTTGTTATACAAAGGAGAGTAGAATACTTATTTTCCAATCTAGTGACTCTCGCAAAGTCACTAGTGGGAAGGAAATTCTCACTGGTCTCTTCCTTCAAAGAAGACTATTAGTAGACCCAGAGAGAAAGGAGAATTCAATTCACACTATGGATCGCCCATACTTTCCGCTATAACAGCTTCAAGAATACGACTTTAGACATATGGGAGAAGAAAGGGAATAAAAATAGTGAGAAGGCAATATGAAGCTTTTACAGCTTAACTGATTTAATAACTATAGAATATGGATTACACACTGCGAGCAGTTATTAATTCCTGACTAGACCCCAGTGGATGAGCTTGAACCGAGGGACATCTAGGGACACTAGCTTGACATGATGGCCCTTGACACAGATCACAAAGTGTATGAATTCCCATGGGGTCTGTGATAGGGTGCCAGTGAGGGAAGGGGGTAGAGAGATGACTGGAGTGTTCAGTGTGAAATACACAAAATATTTTTACTCTTCCATCTTGTACAGAGTAAGAACTATTGTCTCTACCTCCAGTGAAATGAATGGGGCACAGAGACACTGACTAACTTGACCGATGTGACATAGCTGCCAGGTGCAGAGTTGAGTGACAAGCCCTGGAACCTGGCATCTGGGTTTTCACTTTCATAAAATGCTACGTCACTCCATTTAGTAAAAAGAGAAACACCTGATTAAATTAAAATATTCTAGGAAAAATACAAGTGTAAACATAAATTTGTTTTGAGCAAAACCAATTTCCTTTAGGCTAGATTACTAATAAATCTGTAACAATTAATAAATATAATTTCTATGTATTCTCCCTCTAAACTGTTATTCTAATCTAATACCTGGGGATCCATGGCATGGGAAAATAGCAATTTATAATCCATAAAAGCATAGGTAAATGTAAAACAAAATATATTTCCCCAAATTATCTCATTTGATGCTGAAAACAGCACAAAACTCTTGTTTATAAAAGGAGAAAGCGAATGATGTGCACAAGCAGGCAGCTAGTGAGAGGCAGCTGGGCTCCAGTTCAAACACTGTCAGCGCAGCATCCGCATCCCACTGAAGTGCTTCCCAGTGCATCCCAGGAGATTAGATCATTGACAAGTGTAGAATCTCTAACATGAATGAGCTAGAACACAGGTAATAATTACATAAAACTAGAAAGGGAAATCTGGGGCTGGCAGATATGACTCACTCAGCACATCTGTTCTCCTCAAGTCCTGATACTCCTGCTATTCTAAACCTTCCCACCATTATGGCTCTTTTTCTCTCCACTAAGGAGTGTGGAGAGATTATTTTTTCCTCCTCTCTCCCAGAATAACTACAGTAACAGCACATTTTCAAATACTGGTATATTTGAAACTGGTATAAAGATAATATCGTATTATCTTTCATCTTTGTATGAAAGATTTTTCAAGCATTTACCCCAAGCTATGAAGTACATTGTGTTTGTGAGTGAACAGTATCCGTTGTTATTGTTTTCTTCGTACCACATCCTCTTTAAAATAGTAACATTAACTTTCTGCAAATCAAATTCTATTCTGACACTCAGCCTTTTAAACAGCAAAAAAGAAATCATGCAAAAACTACATTTAAATAGTGTGAGAGGTTGCTAAAATATGGAATGCTGACTTTTAAAAATTGCACTCATGTCATGCTTTGCTCTCAGAAGACAATATCAGAATAACGAGCGAGACATTTGTTCTTGGCAGCTTTTCTATCTTTTGGTAACAACATTAAAGCTTCTGAAGGTGAAATAAAGAGAAAAAGGAGCTAGAGAAGACCCTTCCGTCGCTCCACTTACACTTACTCTGCTCTTATTTTTCAAACATGGAGGACTCAGAAATTGCAAGGACAGATGAGGCCCAGGTCAGGGCTGGTATTTTATGAGACACACAGCTTAGAAATTAACAGGGTCTGGAGAGATGGCACAGGGGTTAAGTGCACTTGATCTTCTTCCAGAGGACCTCAGTTGGGTTCCCAGCACCCATATTGGGCAGATCACCACTGCCTATAACTCCAGCTCCAGGGCATCCGACATTCTCTCTTAGCTTCTTAACCCCCACCCACACAGAACCACAAACACAGACACGTGAATAAATAAATAATAAATCTTCTTTTAAAAAAGAAATAAAAAATATAGATATAATAAAGATGTCCCAGAGTGGTATCATGAAGCCCCAGGCAGTACTGTGAAGAGCTGTGGTGGGAGACACAGTCAACAGAAGCTGGGGTAAGGTGGCCAGCCAAGGCATCCTTGAAGCAGGTGGCCCAGGAAATGAGACTGAAAGAAGAGAAAGAACCAGTTATGTGCATACCAAGTTCAAGTGTGCATAGAGAATGTTAGCAGGGGCAGCTCAGCCAGGCACTAGAGCTTTCTGTGTTTGGAGGAGCTCTAAAAGGGTGCTCACAGGGCTGGAGAGATGGCCTAGCGGTTAAGAGTGCCGACCGCTCTTACAGAGGACCCAGGTTCGATCCCCAGCACCCACATGGCGGCCGAGAACCATCCAGAACTCCAATTCCAGGAGAACTCCAGTTCCAGGGGAATCTGACACCCTCTTCTGACCTCCGCGGCATTGCACGACACGGGTGCACAAAACTGCATGCAGACAGTACATTCATACACATACAGAAATAAATAAAATTAAAAAAAAAAAAAAGGTGCTCACAATGGAGATAGCCAAGTTAAGGAGACCGAGCTCTAGAGGCAATGGGAATCATGAAATCCTCCAATGTTAGCTGGGTGTGGTGGTGCACCACTTCAATCCCAGCACTCAGTAGGCAGAGGCAGGTGATCTCTGTGACATCAAGGCAAGCATGATCTATATACCTGGGTTTACAGGGAGACCCTGACTCAAAACAAAACAAAACAAAACAAAACAAAACAAAAAGTCTCCAGTATGGTATGGCTCATTATATTTTGAAAGCAATTCTATTTTTCTTTGAGGAAAATGAAAGGTGGAAAAGCAAGAGAAAGCAAATAATCTGCGTCTGAAATCATGCATGGGCCTTCTAATTGGAAGATGAAGGTAGCTAGTCGGGTAGTGAAGAAGATAAAGAGAAGGCAGCATGTGTCTAGAGGCAAATTTCACAGTACTTTCCAAACTGTGGATAAGAAAAATAAACAGAAAGGGGGAAGCAAGAATGTATGGCCAGAGCTTTGTACTGAGCTACTTCCAAGATTATGAAGAGCACTGTGGATCCTAGCACCAAATCTCTCTTGTAAGGCAAACTGGATATTTTTTCTTTCTTTTCTAGCAAATATAATACCTGATGTTACTGATTAACTTGCTATGTAATGTAGGAATGTAAAGTAATTATTTTTTCTTTACCTGCATAAAACTACTGTTAAAATGAGAATCCCTAAACATGTTTTGGAATTAACTTACAGTTTATTTTCAGAAGTCATAAATTTGGTATATGTATGGCATGTATATATGCCTATTTTGAAGCAATACAAATTAGAAGGAACAACAACAACAAAAAAGACTGGGCCAAAGAACTGACTGAAACAGTAAACTTCTACCCCAAACAGTAAACTTCTGCATCAAAAAATTTAAAAATGACTGAGAAAAAGATGCAAGACATGTATGGCAGAGTGCATGTGCTCTGGTGGGGTGGGGGGCAAGGAAGGGGAAATGGGTTTAAATTTGAAAAAGAAATGTATGAAATACACAAAACTTCAATAAAAAGAATAAACTATAGACTTCAGTCAATAACAACAACAAAAATAAAGACTATGGTTGCCACACATGGTGGTACATGCCTTTAATCCTAGCACTTTGTGAGTTCAAGGCCAGCCTGGTCTAGAGAGCAAATTCCAGGACAGCTGGGGCTACAGAGAGACCCTGTCTTGAAAAGACCAATAGATAAATAATAAATAAATAAATAAATAAATAAATAAATAAATAAATAAATAAGACCATGAAGAGCAGAGGAAATGAAAGTTGAAAGCAGTTGCTGTTGTCAGTATTCATTCCTTTTTTTTTTTTATTTCACTGGTTATCATCTGACATTTCCTAGGAAAATTTTAAGATTCCAGAGCTCAGGTGATGCTCCTGCCTCAACCTTTCAATGCTGGGATGCAGGCTTCTATACTCACACCAATTTCTCCTTTCAACATGTTTAAGATGTCTGTAAACCTAATTGTCAGGGTAAGTGAGTTTAGGACAGAGATCAGAGCTAACCATAGACATTCAGGAGTCATTTACATTTACCTAGATCTAAAAAGCCAAATTAAATCAACAGGAAGTGGGGTGCAGGCCAGATGTATGTGGCAGCTTTTTTCATCCCAGTACTTGGTAGACAGAGGCAGGTGGATATGTTGGTTCTAAACCAGGCCGGTCTACATAGTGAGTTCCAGGCCAGGTAGGGATACACAGTTAAGTTCTGTCTCAAATACTAAAAAGAAAGAAAGAAAAAGGAGTGGAGTGGAAGTGGAGAAAAAGGAAGAGGTCCTCAATATTTAAAGATTTAGTAAACAGGAAACATTCATCAAAAATTACTACTAAGGGTATCCTGTCAGTAGCCAGGAACAAGGTATTCATCCGCTTTATGCGCAAAGCCTCAGCAGACAGGATTCTAAGGAGAATCAGCAAAGTTCAGTACTCTCCACATAGTTACACACATCTTGTGATAACAGGAGGCTCATGACCCAGATAACAGAGCTTTGCTTGCTGATTAAGGGAGGGGTAAACAGGACTTCTCTGAAATTACTTCTATAATTGTTTTGACTTGATAACAAAACTGAGCAACTCTGCCTCGTAAACACATTTTCTGCAGGTGATCAATCTCCCTGCTCATTTGTGGGGAATGGCTCCACAGTCTGGAAGCTCATGTGCATTTTAGCTGCCACCACTAATCAATTTAAGACACGTTTCATTTGCAGTTTTGCTGTGGCATTGCACAATCTTGCAAATTTTTGGTATTCTTTCACATGCTCTTCTTATTTCACTTCATGGCTTTGCCATGACCTACCAATTCTTTATCCTGTCCTTCTTCAGAAATTCTGGTAATTACTCAGGAATGCTCATTTTGGGCTTGATCCACAATAATTTTAGCACCTCCTTACTATCATCCTATGTTCTTCTTTTATCAAAGAACTTACTGAGTTTCAGTTTCTGCTTGATTTGCTTCAAACTCAGAACAACAACCAAAAAGTCTGTTATCTAAGCAATGACTTACTCCTACACTCATCAACTTGATTGAACTTATCAGGGCCAGATCTATGTCTTTTAAATCTTTATGTTAATTTTTTCCTCCCATAGTGCCTAGTATAAAGTGCATGTTCATTAAGTATAGAATAAAGGCATTCTAGAATCTTTTAGATTTGTTCAGAATGTGCTATTTTATTTTGAAATTGGAGGAATTTCTTCTACCTCTGAGATTCAATCAGTCCCTTGAGTTTTCTATTTAGCTTTCTGTGGGATTATATTGTTTTCATTAGTGTCCTAGCATTTGAATCAAGTATAATGAGTGAAAACTGATATTTAATTGAACTATCGTAAATTTTATCCTCCGTAATTATCAATGTGATTAATAATCAATATCTACATTAAATAAGGGTTTCTCTCTCCTCAGTGCTGTAAATACTTCCCATGTTTTAATAAAATATGTGGACTGTTTAACTGCAATTCTTTACAAGTACAAAGTGTATTTTTAAGTATTGCTAGTAAACTTTACCTAATCACTGAATTTGTCCTTTTAATTCAAGTAAACTAAATGTAAACATTTAGTTCTGAACTTTTTATATAAAATTATAATTGAGTTTAAGGGTTGTTTCATTATTTACTAAGTACATTAGCAATCTTAATGTCATGAAATATATTTGGAGGCATAATGTCTATGGCTCCATGTAATATCTACTCAAGTTCACTTCTAAATATATTTTCCAGTGTGGCCCCATCTTCCTCTACTGTTGTGTAAGGAAAGAGACTGTCTCGTTGTAGACAGTTAAGATTTCACTCTACTAGGAAAAGTTGAGGTTAAATCTGTTTTGTTCTCACTTGTTTATAAGCCATTTGAAACAGGAAGTATACATGGAAATAGTATCTTGAAGTTTATGGCTTCAGAACACACCTGTAGGTCTTAGAACTCAATTTAAATAGCCCTTATAATTTCACCTTAAGAAATATTAGTTGGCAAAAAAATAATTTTACTGCTAGGATTTGAAAATCAGGAATATTAATTTCTAATCATATTCTCCTTGATACACTACAAGATGTTTTGCATAACTTCATGGTAAATTCACACTATTGGTTTTAAAACAAAATGAAAAAAAATAGTAATTCCAAGTTATATCCACAAGTCTTCCTTTTACACAGAAAAACAAACAAACAAAAATCCTGCAACCAATGAAACCCTCATTGGCAGACTTCCTCTGAAGGGAAAACAGAAAATTTCCATAAAAGGATGTGGTGACCTTGACTGTGCACTTTTAGTTCATTAAGAATTCTCAACTATGGTCACCTGTAGTGTGACAAAGACTGCCTCCAGGTAAAGACGAGTCCTGTAGTTCACAAATCAATATTTAAGTAAAACTTGAGCACTGACTTAATATTAAACTTTAAATTATTGTATCTTTTAAAGTATTATTTACTTTTTAAAGGCCAAATTAATAACCCATTGCCAATATATAGAAAGACATTTATAAAAATGAGAAAATTTTGTTCACAGAAAGTGTGAATATTCTAACATGAGCTAATTAATCCTGACACCTTGAAATTTTATTCCTATAATTTAATAAGCATCATAAATGTTTCTTAAACATAATTGGAGCCCTACAAAATGGTAGACATTGCTGAAATTCATTATACTATTATAGTATCATAACTTTCATTTATGGAATTTAACCATTAAAAAGACCAAAAATATGCTATATGATAATTAGTATGATTGCTAATTCTGTTATTCATTTTCATTAGTAAGTTTAATATTCAATGATATCCTATTAATAGAACCTTTTTGCATGGTTGGAGTAGTAGATGACAGGCTGCACTCAGCAGTGCTGCTGTGGACTGTTCAGACACCTGAAAATATAATGTCAGGGTTGGGCTGATGTTCTTAGGTTCTTCCTGGTGTCCTGTTGTTTCTGTCTGTCTTCAGCACTGTTTCATCCTAAGGTGAGATGGGTAGATTAGGGACCTTCTGTTAAGAAAATTAGATGACTTTAGACCTTCCAAATCTCTCTGAAAGCAGCAGGATGATGCATCTGTGTAAAGAGTAGTTGGTGTTACAAGTATGAGGTCCAAGGTGTATATAAGGTTGGGTGTATGGATTTACATGAAAGAACTGGGGGAAGAGTCAAGATATGAACATATCTATGAAAGAAGTACATACCATGTGTCACATACTATGAGTGAAAACTATCAGTGTACATCACATCCAATCAATCATTTAAGAACTCAGCACTTACACTTTCTTTATGCCAACTGAATACTAGAGCAAGCATTGTAAACTTTCTTACAATTAATGGTGAGTTGTTTGCTCAGTGTTATTTAGTTTTTCTGACCAATAATTATGCACATAGACAAATTGGGCCTAGATCTGGGATTAGAAATCAAGATGAGAGGAGGAAGAAGAGGCAGACAGCCATGACGGACATAAATACCCCCTGCAGCAGATGGTATAAAGCAGCCTTTGGAAAGGAGACAGGGATCCTCAAATATGTGAAGAAATGCCTTGCCTCAGGACATTTACACACAATGTCTTAGGTACAAACAGGTTGATCCTACTGAGGTCATCTGACACAAAGACTCTACTAAAAATGAATGATGATGGTGCTGGAGAGATGGCCCAACGGTTAAGAGCGCCGACCGCTCTTACAGAGGACCCGGGTTCGATACCCAGCACCCACATGGCAGCCGAGAACCATCTGAAACTCCAATTCCAGGAGAACTCCAGTTCCAGGGGAATCTGATACCCTCTTCTGACCTCCGCGGCATTGCACGACACGGGTGCACAAACTTGCATGCAGGCAGTACATTCATACACATGCAAAAATAAATAAAATTAATTAAAAAAATGAATGATGATGTTTTAAAGCAGAGGGAAGGTGAGTTCTTGGTTGAGGGTGCTTTAAAGAGTCTATGGGCTGCTGGAAGTCATGTCCCATGAGGGTGCAACCAACTTAGGTACGCTGCTTCTAGAGGATGTAGTTCCCTTTCCGGCCCTATATTTAGGCAACATTTTTACTTCCCAACCACTGACGTTATTACTCTGAAAATTTATTCAGGCTAAGCATGAGAAATGGGAAAAAAGCTTAACTCATGGCTCAATTAGTTACTCATTTGTTAATTACATTTTGAGCACTAAGATGGGCCAGTGCTAAGAAGGCAAAAATGAGTGACACAGTCTCTGTCCTCAGGGAACTCAAAAGGAACCAACATGAAGTCAAACGAGAAAAGCCAACATTTTCTTAGCTTATTCATTCTTCCCATTTGCTACTGCTTTCATTTTCCCAAAATATCCTTGTGTTTTTAAAAAAGAAAAGCTAAATTTTACTTTTGAATAAACTCAATGCTTTCAACTTTATTCATTTAAAATTCATTTTAACATTCATTCATGAGTGCATTCAGGAAACACTCATTTAGTGTTATGTTCTATGAACCTTGTAGAGAATATAGGAATAAAAATGCATAATGCCTATCCACATGTGTCTGATAAACCCATAGATTACAGAAAACATTTCTGTTTATATTTAGTTATAAAATTTAATAGTAACATTTTATTTAGAAACAATAACCTAATGAATAGCATTATGTAGACATTAACTACGTATTGATAGTTCCATAGTTAAATCATTTAACAAAATCCAGAGTCAAAAATGAGGGCAGGATCCAGCAATATTGTTCAGTGGAGGCATTTGCCAGTAGGTAGGTCTGATGAGCTGAGTTCATGTGGGACCCAAATGGTAACAGAATTGGCCTGCAACATGCATCTTCACACATGCACATACGCATAAATAAAAAAAAAAATACTTGTTTAAACGAACCTTTAAAAATAGAGAGCAATCGTGCATGCCTTTAATCCTAGTACTCGGAAGGCAGAGGCAGACAGATCTCTGTGAGTTCAAGGCCAGCCTGGTCTACAGAGTGACTTCCAGGCCAGCTGGGGCTTCGGGGAGACACTGCCTAAAAAAGAAAAAAATAAATAAATAAAAAAGAAAGAGCAGTCAAAATTTCTAATCTAATCATGTTTCCAATTAAATCTACATTGAATACTCCTGATTGTATTGATAGGAATTGGAAATTTTTAGTTAAAATTCCGGAATGAAAAAGCCCAGGGTTAGACAGAGAAAGAAGACTGCAGGGAGGAGGGTTTATTTGGGAAAGGAGGTGGCACACAATTATCTTCAAAAAATGGGATATGTTAGGAGAAAGGGCTTTGACTCTGAGGCCTTGGAGAGCATTAGAAAAGACCATCAAAGCAGAGACAGAATACATGCAGCCTTAAAGGGTATGCTGGATAGCTTTAGTGTCAACTTGACACACCTGGGTTGAGGGAGCCTCAACTGGGGAATTGGCTCCATTGGACTGGCCTGTGGCCACATCTGTGGAGTATTGTCTTGATTGTTGAGCAGTGTGGGAGGGCTTAGCCCACTATGGGTGGTGCCACCCTGGGCAGGTTGTTGTGTACTGTATAAGAGGTCAGGCTGGGCATGGGCCAGGGGACCATGCCAGGGAACAGCATTCCTCCATGGCTTGTGCTTCAGCTCCTGCCTCCAGGTTCCTTCCCTGAGTTCCTGCCTTGGGCTCCCTGAGTGATGAACTGTGACCCAGGAGATGTGAGCTGAATAAAACCTTTCCTCCCCAAGTTGGTGCCGGTCAGAGGGTTTTGTCACAGCAACGAAAGACAAACTAGAACAGAGGGAAAGAGAGGTCTCCCTTCAACACCTGGAGAGGAGTTACTATGGTGGCTTGAATGACAATTTCACCCATAGGCTCCTCAGTAGGTGGCTCTGATTGGAGAGGGTCATGGAATCTTTAGGATGTGTTGTCATGCTGGAGGAAGCAAGGCACTGGGGCCAAAATCTGAAAATTCTCAAGCCTTCCAGGATTTCTAGTTTCTATCTGCCTCCTGTGCCTGCTAGAGGATGTGAGTGTTCAGCTTTCTCTCTGTCTACCTCCTGACATCATGCCTCACACACTATTACAGACTCTTCCTCTGGAACTGTAAGCCAAAGCTCTTCTGTGTCTGAGTAGAATTAGTCATGATATTTGGCACAGCAATAGAAAAGTAGCTAATCACATTGAAGAACAGATTAAAGTAAAAGTTCCAGAGAGTCAGTTAGTTATGGATGCCTTTAATCCCAGCTCTGGGAGAGGTAGAGGCAGGTGGCTCTCTGTGAGATCAAGGTCAGCCTGGCTAAACAGCTGAATTCCAGGACAGCTGAGGCTACAAGGAGAGTCCCAAGAAAAGAAAGAAAGAAAGAAAGAGAGAGAAAGAAGGAAGGAAGGAGAGAAAGAAAGAAAGGAAGGAAGAGAAAGAAGGAAGGAAGGAAAGGAGAGAGAGAAAGAAAGAAAGAAAGAAGAAAGAAGAAAGAAAAAAAGAAAGAAAGAAAGAAAGAAAGAAAAGAAAGAGAGAGAGAGAAAGAAAGAAAGAAAGAAAGAAAGAAAGAAAGAAAGAAAGAAGAAAGAAAGAAAAAAAAAGAGAAAGAAAGATCAGAGAGCTAGTCAACATAGAATGAGAGGATGATGGGGTGGGGTATGCAGGGTAGGGTAGGGTGGGGTTCAGGGAAGTAGCCTGAACAAAGGAAATCATATGAAGTTTTGATCCTTCCAGGAAGTGGTGGGAAGTTCCACAGCACATGATTTAGTTCAAAATGGTTTAAGTGACAAAAAGCTCTTAGGAGCCAGGTACTTTTCGGAGCTGTTGGCCAGTGTTCTAGTTTCATTCTGTGGCTGCAGTGAAGTACTCTGGTCGAAAGCAACTTGGAGGGCAAAAGGATTTATTTGGCTTACTGTTCCAGGTGGAGTGTCCGGAGCCTTCATTAAGGGAAGTCCCGGCAGAAGCACAACTTGGGCACTTGAAGCCAGAAACCCTGAGTAGTTCTACTTATGCAGCCCAAGACCACCTGTACCAAAACTGGGGTCACCCCCAGTAGGCGGGCTCTCTCCTCCATCAGTTAACAACCAGCCTTCCCTCTCCATCCCACATGGCCTCAGGTCAATCTGACCTAGGCAGTCTCTCAATAGAGACTCCCTTCTCAGATGATTCTAGGCTGTAAAAGTTGACAGTTAAAAATAATTAAGACAAGTATCATAAATTAAGAGCTGTTAAGCAACAGCACAGTGTGGCTTCTTAACACTGAATCCTGGTCAGAGATCTACAGAGGGGCAGGACCTGATTTTCTCAGGTTGTGAGATCCAGCCTTAAGAGGGACCACTCTTATAAAGGGACAGACTCCTTATCTAACACAAAGAAATGAGTACAAAAATCTAACCAAACCAAACAAAACAAAACAAAACAACTAGACTCTATGATTAATAGTGTGATGGTGTACACAGCTTAGGAAACTCCATTTTGTTTTGATGACTCCATCTTAGTGGTTGAACCCTGGCTCACAAAACAATTCCATTGAAGAGCCACCAAGTTATCTTGACTTTTACGACTCCCTGTTAACTGCTTATCTTAACTTTTACAATTGCCTGTTTTGTGACCACCTGCAAACTGCTTATCTTAGCTGCTGGAACTAAAGTTTTAGGGTTGTTTGTTTGTTTATTTGTTTCTGGGCAGAAATTTCTGTGAAAGTCCACAAGATATAGTTTTTGCCTCTATTAGTGTAACATGCCCCTGAGTCAAGGGTGCACTCTCCAGATCCTGAACCAGGGTGCAGTCACAGGCCAACTTAAATAATGCTCATTTGGCTGATTAGAATCTGTAGTCTGTGCAGTCTTTCTTCCAGTGGTCTCAACACTGTATCAATACTTTGGAAGAAATTTGCATACATTTGTACTCCTCTGCTCCCCCAAAGTAGATATTAAAAACATTAAAAGCTAAGCGTGATGGCACACACCTTTAATTTTAGCATCTAGGAGGCAAAGACCAGTGGATCTCTGTGAGATTAAGGCTAGCCTGGTCTACAGAGTGAGTTTCAGGACAGCTGGGACTACAGGGAGACCCTGTCTTGAAAAGACTAAGAAAAAAAAAGACCAAAAAGTAAAAAAAACCTAATCGTAAACACAAAGGGCATTAAATATAACACCCTGCCCCCCCCCAAAAAAAATGCATTTTTCTCTTAGACACCCATGTTTCTCTAATTCTTCACCAGAAGAAAATGGAGGAGAATGATATATATTCCTAACTCAGTTACAGAAGTACTACCTTTATATAGCTAATGAGAGAATGAATAATACAGGAAAGGATTTTAACATGTATAAGGCCATAAGGGCTATTGTTTTTAGTGTCGATTTGGAAAGACAGTTAGGAATAGCACAGGTCAGAAACTGTACTGATGCAGGTTCTCAAAACACCGACTGTAGAATTCTGAAATCTGTACTTAGGGCTGGACAATGACTTTTCTGTGCAGTACAGCATCCCACCAGGCTGCAATTGTTGGAGACCATAAGGTCCTCCTCACAGCAAAATACATGAGCCAGATCTTAAGTGTGCTGCCAGAGTTCCCCAGCTTCATAATTACACCACTTTTTCCTTCTGACACTATAGATTCTGTTCTGTCACTTGGCTGAGATGCCTGGCTTTGCACAGTGGAAAAAACTATTACCAAACGATTCCAACCATAACTTGTGATCTGATTCAGCACTAGACCTTTCCCACCAACTACAAGCTGAACAATTCAATTCCTTCCTTCATTCTCCATATGTATTTTAAACAGTCTTAGACAGAACTAACCAAAGGTGGAAAAGGTTCAGAAATTATCTGATTAATGTTTCAAGTGAATAATTAAACAAAATCTCAATTATCTAAGAAACCGTTTCCATTTTTTTTTAATGCTTGGCATTGGCTATTAGGAAACAACAGAAGATAATTTTAATTTGTTAGAGCAAAGAATATCAACCTGAATTCTTGACAAATGTTCATTTACATTTTTGGCATTTGCAAAATAATCAACATCCACAGTCTGTTTTGATAACTCCACCCAGAGCATTTACTTTTCTTTCCAAAAAAATAAGATTCAAACGCCCACAGCATGTGAACATAATGCTGAATAGACATCTCGGGAATCACGGTAAATTTCGCTTCGATACTGTCTTGTCTCCCCGATGATCAATGGTGCTCCTTGATAAAATGAGTCACATGCACAGGGGTCACAGTCTGGTTACAGAAGAAAAATGTCTCAGTATTAAGCCATCAGATTTATCTAGGAATCAAACACAAGCCCCAAACCCACAAGCTAAAATAGTCATCAATTGAATCCATGTGTGTGGAAATGTTTTGCTAAGGAAAGCTCTTTTTAAATGCTAATCACTCTGCTACAGGCGGGACTAAAACTTCCTTGAGGGAAGAGATAACCTCTTACTCATCTTTACTACATAGACTTCTGAGAATCAAGGGAGGTCTGTTTCCTGGCTAAGCACACTTAATTAAAGCTCAGTTCTTAGGGTAAACAGTGGAGGGCTATTTGAATCGCAGGCCAGATTTCTTCTGTGAACTATATGCCTGAATACAAACAATTAAAACATAGTTCATTTCCATTTTCAGTGGCCATAATGTAAATCTAGTTACTGCCTTACAAAAATATTTACCAAATGTCAGTATGAAACAACAATTAACACCAGGAAATTTAGAAAATGAAATTCTAAAACTTAATAAATCAATCATATATGTAAAGAGATAATAAGAAATAAAATATTGAAAATTTGGATGATGTCTCAGTTGTTTTGTCCTAAATGAAAACTTAAGTGCAAATTATGCTGTCATCAATTTTAGTAATATGCCTAAACACTTACTGAAAACAAAAACAAAACTAAAAACAAAGCATGACTTTACAAAGAACAAAATAATTTCAAGGTTTAAGAGAAAGAAGAAAAGAGGGGAAGATAGGGGAATTGAAAGTTTTCAGTTTTCAACTAAGTTCATCTTTAGTGTCACCAAAAGTCAGGATAAAGTCTGACTATAAAACATAATGTTTCTTATTTTAAAAGACTAATACCATTTTAATTGTGAATTTTATTATTTACAATATTAACAATTAAACACAAAAATTTCCATTGGTTTAAAATTCATGCTTTATTAATAGATTTCCTTCATTAGTTAGATTTGGGGAAGGTATACTATAGTCATCCTCTAGGTGTGAATTATAGGCCCATGATTACATTGGATGTACTCTGATCTCTGCTGAACCAGCTGTATGCTTTACCTGGATCTTTGCAAAGGATGCACGACTTTTGAATGTCCCCTTTCAGTAGAAGTGAGCTACAGAAGAAAGTGGTAGGAACAAATTTCCTGTCCCAATAAATAAAAAGAAATACAGCTTTACCTGTGCCTGTACATACACACAGCTACCAGTCATGGCCTTGTAACAGCACACAATCAAGTGTCATTATATATGGGAGACAAAGCAACTGAATTGTAAATGGGATGTAAAAGTCTAATTTTCTTTGTTTGAGGCCTTACTTTACAGAAATCTCTCTCTCTCTCTCTCTCTCTCTCTCTCTCTCTCTCTCAGGGACTGTACTGGTCAAATAAACTGCTTCCTGCTCAGGTTTGCATTTTCTGTCCAGCTGCCCCCCCCACACACCCCAGGCCCCCTCCACCACCACGTAGTTAGAATGACCACATCAGTAAAATGCAAATAATGAATTTTCAGGATAAAAACCTCATCTTTTCAGTGCCAAATTTTAAAATAATATATGTACTAATAGTCATTAAAGATGACTTTAAGGATTTGTGGAATCAATGCTACATACATGCTCACTAAACTACTCAATGAAAATAAATTTTTATTTACTGCATCTTACTTTTATGTGTATGAGTGTATTGTCTGCATATGTGTCAGTGCACCCATGTCATGCAATGCCCACAAAGGTTAGAAGAGGATGTCAGATTCTCTAGAACAGGAGTTACAGATGGTAGCTAGCAACCATGTGGGTTCTGGGAGTTGAACCGAGGTCCTCTGCAAAAGCTGCTAATGCTCTTAAATACTGAGCCATCTCTCCAGCCACTGTTTTGGTCTTTTTGAGACAGGGTCTTCTGTAGCTCTAGTTGGCCTGGAACTCACTATCTAGACAAGGCTGGCCTTGAACTCACAGAGATCTGCCTGCCTCTACATCCTGATTCTTAGGATTAAAGGCATGTACCACCATGCTTGGCTTAAAAAGAACTTTACAAATTTTTTATTTATTATTTTTATTTTATGGGTATGAATGTTTGCCTGTGTGTGTTTAAGTGTACCTGTGTCTTTCAATGCCTGTAGAGGCCAGAGAGCTTAACTGATCCCCTGAAACTGGAGTTATGGATGTTTGTTAGCCATTATGTGGGTGCTGGGAATTAAACCTGTGTCTCCTGGAAAAACAGTAAGTGTTCTAACGTGCTGAGCCATCTCTTCCAACTGTGAAAATAACTTTTACTCACATTTTAAAAGATGAAATATTTTTAAAAATCAAATAATAAGTATTGTGAAATATTTTTGCTTCAAAGTATATTTAAACTCTAATATTAGCTGAAAACTAAGATCTCAGTTTGTCATAATAAGTACTCACTATTTAGGCAGTGTTTAATCTGGAACCTGTTGCCTTTATAATGACATGGAAATATTCAACTACCATTATCAAACAGACATGAGGGGTGGGGAGGCAGAGCTTTTTGCCCCAATGTACATTAAATGGTATAGAAGTGATTTTCCACCTACCTTGGAAGCAGAGTGGTCCAGAATGCTTAAGCAGCCACTGAAGGTGCTACACACATCAGTGTTAGACTGTGCAGTCTGGCTGAGTTAAATGTGCTTGCCTGTGTAAGGAAGGCACAGCAAAGCAGAAGCCACATGACCAAAGAGAGGGCTACAGGGAGGCCTGGGAGTCTGGCAGGCTGAGTACTAGCCCTGGACAAGAAGTCACTCTGAAGCTCTGGGAATTGCAGGAAAACTGCCAAAGCTTTTCACAGAGTTTAAAAATACTGATATTCCAGGAATGGGTAGAGAAATAGCAAAGAAGATGTAGTGAAGATTCTCAGGTAATAAAAATCCTTTTTACTTTGATTTCCCAGTTATTTAATTGTGTGAGTAATTACAGGATACGAACACATCATTCACACTTAAAAAAAAAAATATATATATATATTTTGTGTGTATGTATGTGGGGGAGAGAGAGAGAGAGAAAGAAAGAGAGAGAGATTCTGCTAGAGGAAGGCACTAGGTAGGTACCCTGTTTCACTCTTTGCCTTGTGTTTTGGGGTATGGTTTCTCCCTGAACTCGGGGTCATGTTTTCCAGCTCAGCTGGAAGTTGGGAAGCTCCAGGAATATGGGTTTCTCCCCACTTCTTGGTGCTGAAGGTCCAGGTTTGGGCAAGACAGCTGGCTGCTACAGTCCTGGCCTCATGGAGCCACAGCAAAGTCTCTAAGCTCCTGAGAATTTCCTTTTCCTCGTGATCATATTTTATTTCTGTTTTTCCTTTTTAATACTGAAAAGTCTCATAGAAATTCTTGTCTGCTTTTGCTCTTCCTTCTGAGATTATCCTAGCTCTCTTTATAATAATTTAGCAAATATCCTTAAAGGGAAACCAGTGACACAACTTGATGGAGAGTGCCATTATCCTTCCCCTTTGTAAGAAAACAAAATAGAGATTAGGAGGAAATGATAGAAGAGAGAATGGGGGAAGTACTCCTTGGTGATCTAAGAGTTTCTGTTTGGGGTGATCAAAAGCTTTGAGAACAGATCATAATGTTTGCATTACTGTCAATGTTAATGTCTGTGCAGTTGAAATGAATAGAATGAAAGTTTTATCTACATGTTTTAACTACACTTAAAATATGTTATTTATTTATTTGTTATTTGATATGCATATGTGTATTACTTGCATTTGGGTAGGGGCGCCCATGTCCTTCATGCCAGTGGAGTCAGAGGAGGGAGTAGGATTCCTCTGGAACTGAAGGTATGGATGGGTGTTAGCCACCATGTGGGTCCTAGGAATCAAACTCAGGTCCTTGCAAGTGTAACCAAGGCTCTTAACCACTGATCCATCTCTCTTGCACCTTAACCACACTTTTAAAAGAAGGAAATATGGGAATTAAGGGGAAAGAAGAAACTCAAGAGAAGACAGATCATAGGAGCCTGGTATTATCAAAGGAGAAAATGGTGAAATTGGGGACACTTTAAATGGACAAGACATAGAGGGTTAGACAGGGAATGGGAGAGAGGAGAAATAAATAATGCCTAGGTAGGGTAAAAAGCCTGAATACACATTAGTCTAAAAATCTAATGTCAAATTACACATACATTATCTCTACATGTATAGCTGAAGACTACATAACAAGAAACAATGCCAGACAGAAGAAACTTCTCTTTGAGTTGTTGGCCAGGGTAGTTAAAGAGACTCCCAAAATTACACAGCCTATTGCCCCAAGACTCTACTGATGAAGATAGGCCAGATGTCAGAGACTGGAATTGGAGCAATGGAGCTGGAACTGACCTGGAAGCCACCTCCCTTTATTGGATCTATCATAGCCTTGGAGAACACTATGCAAGCTACTGAGTGAGAAGAGTAATAGATGGTCCACCATCAGCTTTAAGACCAAATATCCACATCGATGTCAGGCACAGCATGTGACAGTTCAGTAGTGGCACTTTTATCTTGGGAGCAAACAATGGCTAACTAATTGGTCTTAAAACCCACTCATTGGAAAGGAACTCAAGTCTGGTACTGTAAAAATGGCTGAATACACATAGCTGGAGGGGTCATATATCTTAGAGACATTATAAAGGTTATTATTTCCCTAGGCTAAGGTAATTTCTTACTAAGTGCAAATCCTAGACACCACTCAATAAAGAAGTTTCTTTGCATCAGATGAAGACTATTACAGAGTATCACAACGGGTTACACAGACATGGTCTGTGAACTGCCCAATCCTAAGGGGCACATCTACAAAACAACTTCTACATCTAAGGCTCACGCCACATAGAAAAAGGGTACAAGAGAACATTAATTAGCTTCTGAACTCTCATTAAAGCAGATCCCTCATGAAACAAGGGGTCAGGAACTCAAAAGGTAATAAATGGTTAATCCGTGGAGATTAGGAATATACAGAGTGTGAGTGACAGACAGATCTCCTATGTTCAGCTTCACTCACCCAGGGCTTTTTCCATTGTGGAAGAGGGGGAAGAAATAATGTAAGAATCAAAGAGGTGATGCAAGACCATAGGGAAATAGAATCCTACAGACTCCTGGGACCTTGCTCATATGAACCTCCAGCATTGGTGTCAGTATAAACAAGACCCATGCAAGCTCAACAAGACAAAAACCCAGTATGGAACTGCAAAAATAGGTAGCAGAACCCAATCTTAGCTGAAGAAATATTGGCAGCTGATTGCAGTTGGATGAGGAAGAACTGGGCTTTTCAAAGTGAAGGACTCTGGATAAACTTGCACTGAGGCACGATAGTCCTTAACACAATTGACAGAATGCATGGATTCTGGAGGTGGGGAGCTGTGGGATGGTGCCAATGGAGAAGAGGTTATAAAAGCAATTAAGACTGATGAAGGTCTTATATATGAAATAACGAAATACACAAAAATTCAATAAAATGAGTTTTTGCCAAAAAAATTGGAGTCCTTATAAAGCCAGTTTTGGGTCAGAAGCAGAGACAAGAGGACTGTCAAGGCTTTCTGGCTCCCAGCCTAGATCCAGGTTCAGTCTGAGTCTGTCTTGAGGGAATAAAGCACAGCATGATACAGCAGGACATGCAATGTCCTTTTCTTCCCTCTGTGGGCACACAGACATACACAATTGCATACAAACACACACATACACACACACACACACACCTGTACACACACAAATAAAAATTATAAAAATTAATTAAAAATTTTAAAAAGAAGTTAATTATTTAATATACTGAAGTTACTGACTTGTGGAGATAGATGAGTTGTAAGACTGGTAAAGTAGACCTTGTTCTAGTTAGTAACAGCAATCAAATTGCCACAGCTAAGAAGCACCTGAGGGAGTTTCAAGTGAGGGATTTCCCACATCAGATTGGCCTTTGGCTATGAGAGGAACTGTCCTGACTGTTAATTGACATAGGGGAGCCCAGGACACTGCGGACAGTGTCATCCCTGGGTGGATGGGTCTGGGGTATGTGAGAAAAAGGTGAGTAAGCCTGGGAAAGCAAATCAGCAAGCTGTGTTCTTATAGTTCTTGCTTCCAGATTCTTGCCTTGACTTCCTCCCTTTGCCTTCCTCAGTGATGGAATGTGACCTGTAAGCATAAGCCAAATAAATCCTTTTCTCTCCGAAGTTGCTTTTGGTTAGAGTGTTTTATAGCAACAAAAGAACAGACTAGAACATTCCTCAATTGAGAAATATTTTTAAAAGAATATCCCTCCTTATGGGAGGAAATCAAATCGTATGAGATCTGATCTTTCTTGGATGAGCAGTTAGCTGTCCTTCAAATATGAAGAGTTTCAAGAAACAATTTTCTTCCCAGACTACTGAGAACAGCAGAGACCTTCTTATATACATTTTTTCTGATACTGGAGAAGCAGAAGAAGAATGAAGAGTGCATTTGCATTCCAGAATCATACATAAATAAGTTACTACTAGTTAACCTTCTGAAAAAACAACATGGCATCACCCCAAGAAGGAAAGAAGGGATAACACAGTCTCTGGAGTTTAGAGAGGTCCAGTGATTATCAAAAAGGACATCTTAAAGAAACTCAGGTTATAACTGAAAACATGTCATTAAAATAACACAGCAGAAATACTTCTATAATTATTAGATTTGAATTATTGTTTTCAGACTATTGTATAATTAATAGTCTAGCAATTTATTTAAAAACTATGTAAAATGTAAGATTTGGACTATTCCACAGTTAACGGTCTCTTTGAAAAGACTGTATCATTTTAGTTTTGCATAAGTGGGATATTTTTGCATCAAGTATTCTTCACCTCTGTCTCCTACATTGCATATTAATGTAATTATCACAGATTCCAAACTACAGAGCTGCTTTTAATAGTAGAAGGCAGGGCACAGTAGCATCTGGTCTAGGTGGAAAGAGACCCTGTAGAGAAACCCATTTTGCATAAGAAAAACAACACTTACTCACAAATAGATTCCTTTGGAGACACTAAGTTTAATGAAACATGGTGATTATGCAGGGAATATTAAATCTGACTTCACTCCTGGGCTATCAGAAACCTTTGTGTTTTACTTATCAGCTTAGGGTGAGCAAAGCACTGGACCTATTTCCAGGAACCATCAAAGAAGAAACACTCGACATTTGGTAGGAATAAGAATGAATCAGAATAAGTCCAGTCTAAAACATACCTTATTTTATCTAAAGTGAATTTAATTGAATATACACATAGGCTCATAGGTAATAACCTCTAGACAAACAAATGAAAAGGCAGAACCATTGCAACAAAAACTCTAATCGTGTGACTCAAAATACTTACTTTAAAAAATATTTCTTAATATGCCTAGGGTGTACATAAGTGCTGATAGGAAACTGTTGTCTCTGTGAATGAGAGTATCCAAAAAGAGTTTCAAAATCAATATTGACACTACTGCTTCAGACTGACAAAGCAAGAGTGTCTCTTCTCCACTGATCTTCTAGGTCATATTCTTGTTACTATAAGTTATAACACATTCCTTTAAATTTCAAACAGAAGTAGTGAAATATTAGTTTCCTTAGTGAACTTAAATTCCTCAGTAATTCATCCTGACAGGAAACATGGCCCTCGAGGGACTAGTTGAGTGGTAGAGCTCGTTCTTACCAATCTGGGTGAGTCGCAGCTGGACTATGGGCCACTTTAGCACTCCAAATTCATGTATTTGTTTAATTAATTTATTTATTTTATGGTTTGCACACCTATGTATGTGTGTATGTGAGTGTGCGTGTTCGTCCATAAGAATGAAATCCATATGAGGACATTTGAATGCCCTGCTTCATCACTCAGCACCTTATCCCACATGGTCTTCTAGATTGCAGAGGATTAAGCATATAATCTGGGAAAGGCTAGAGAGGGTTTGACCCATAAGCTTATAGAAAAATGAACACCATGCTGGATAAAAACTTTTCAGTGTTACTACTCTCAGCTCACCCATATGCCTATCAGTAACTCCTCACCCCTCTCTGTAAGATCATTGATTCCCCAGGGTCAACTTTAATCAAACATTTGTATGATATTAAAACCTTAGAAAACAGATCGAGATGGATTCATGACAGAATTCTATAAGACATTTAAAGAAGACCTACAGCCACTACTACTCAAATTATTCAAGAGGATGGAACCAAAAAGATATCTCCCATTTCCTTCTCTAAAGCCAATGTCACTCTAATGCCAAAAACAGGCAAAAAAGAAAATTACAAACCCATTTCATTAATGAACATAGATGCAAAAAATCTCAACAAAATACTTGCAAATTACATACAGGCAAATATCAAAAAGATCATTCACCATGACCATGCTAGATTCATACCAGAGATGCAGGGATGATTCAACATACATAAATCAATAAACATCATAAAGTACATAAACTGAAAGACAAAAACCATGTGGTCATCTCAATCAATGCAGAAAAGGCCTTTGACAAAATTCAACATGACTTCATGTTTAAAGTCCTAGAGGGAATAGGACTGAAGGCAACATTCCTCAGCATAATTAAAGCCATATACAACAAACCCACAGCCAGTATTATCCTAATTGGTGAAAAACTAGAAGTGTTCCCCTTAAAGTCAGGAACCAGGCCAGGCTGCCCCCTATCCCCACTCCTTTTCATTATATTGCTAGAAATTCTCACAAGAACAATGAGACAAGAAAAGGAAGTTAGAGGAGTACTAATTGGAAAAGAGAAATATATCATTTTGCACATAATATGATAGTTTACCTAAGGGATGCTAAAAACTCCACCAGAAAACTCCTAGAAATGATTAAGAGTTTCAGTAAAGTGGTGGGATACAAAATTGACCTATAAAAATGAGCAGCCTTTCTTTACACCAACAACAATCAACTGAAGAAGGAATATAAGGAGAACTTACCACTCAAAATAGCCTCAAAAAATAAAATAAAATAAATAAAATACCTAGAAAAAAGACCTAATCAAAGACAACAACAATCTCTACAACAAAAGTTTTAAATCCCTGAAGAAGGAGATTAAAGAAGACATCAGAAGATGAAAAGACCTCCCATGCTCATGGATTGGAAAAACTAATATAATAAAAATATCCATTTTTACCCAAAGTAATATACAGATTCAATGCAATTCCAGTGAAAATCCTCATGAGTTTCTTCACAGACTTAGAAAAAAAAAATCCGTAAATTCATATGGAAAAACAAAAGACCCTGAATAGACAAAACAACACTGAGCAAAAAGAGCAATGGGGGAGGGGGAGGGAATCACTGTACCAGATATCAAACTATATTACAGGGCTATGGTCATAAAAAAACAGCCTAGTACTGATGCAAAAAAGACCTGTACACAAATGGAACAAAATTGAAGATCCAAACTTGAGCTCATACAATTTCAGCCACCTCACATTTGACAAAGAGGCCAAGAAGACTCAATGTAGGAAAGACAGCATCTTCAGCAAATGGTGTTGGCAAAACTGGATCACCACTTGTAGAAGAATGAAATTAAACCCCTACCTTCAGACCTCAACATGAAACCCAAAACTCTGAAGGTGATAGAAGAAGACATTGACAGCAACCTATAAGACATAGGCATAAGAGAAGACTTTCTAAATCAGACAGCAGCTGCACAGCAAATAAGGTTGGCAATTGACAAGTGGGACCTCATTAAACTCAAAAGCTTCTGTACAATGAAAGAAATATTCAGGGAAGTGAAAAGAAAACTGACAGAGTTGGAGGAAACCTTCACTGCTGATACATCTGACAGAGCATTAACTTCCAGAATATATAATCTATTCAAAAAACAAAGAAGGAAAAAAATGACTCACTCAAAAGATGGAGTAAAGAGCTAAACAGATATTTCATAAGTGAGGAAACAAAGATGGGTGAGAAGCACCTTAAAAAATGTTCAACATCACTAATAATTAAGGAAACACAAGTTAAAACCACTTTAAGATATCATCTCACTTCAATAAGACTAGCTAGCATCAAGAAAACAAATGCTGAAGAGGTTGTGGGGAAAGGGGAACACTCATCCACTGCTAGTGGGAATGGAAACTCGTACAACCACTATGGAAAGAAGTATGGAGAACCCTTAAAAGATTCAAAATGAGCCTGGAACCTGACCCAGTCATACCACTCCTGGGTATATACTCGCAAGACTCATCCTACTGTAGAGATACATGCACATCTATGTTTATTGCAGCTCTCTTCACAATAGCAGAGCTAGAACCAACCCAGGTGCCCCTCAACAGACCAGTGAATAAAGAAAATCAGGTACATCTACACAATGGAATTCTATGCAGTGATAAAGAAAGATGACATCATGTCATTTTCAATCCCCTTCTTCAGGGGTTTAAAATTTTTGTTGTAGAGGTCTTTGGTATCTTTTGTTAGGTTTGTTCCCAGCTATTTATTATTTTTGAGGCTATTGAGAGTGGGAAGGTCTTCTTATATTCTTTCTTCACTTGTTTATTGTTGTTGTAAAGAAAGGAGACTGATTTTTCTAGGTTAATTTTGTAGCCTGCCACTTTACTAAAACTCTTAATCATTTCTAGCAGTTTTCTGGTGGAGTTTTTAGCTTCTCTTAGGTAAATTATGATATCATCTGCAAAAGGGGATAGCTTAACTTCTTTTCTGATTAGTACTCCTTTTATTTCCTTCTCTTGTCTTATTGCCCTAGCAAGTGTTTTGAGCACTATGTTGAAGAGGAGTGGTGATAAGGGGCAGCCTTGCCGGGTTCCTGCCTTTAAGAGAAATGTTTCTGATTTTTCTCCATTTAGGATGATGTTGGCAGTGAGTTTGCTATATATGGCTTTGATCATGTTGAGGAATGTTCCTTTCAGTCCGATTCCTTCTAGGACTTTAAACATGAAAGGATGCTGAATCTTGTCAAAGGCTTTTTTCTGCATCAATTGAGATGATCATGTGTTTTTGTCTTTCAGTCCATTTATGTGCTTTATATTTATTGATTTACATATGTTGAACCATCCCTGCATATTTGGTATGAATCCAACTTGATCATGATGGGTGATCTTTTTGATGTGGGTCTGTATGAGATTTGAAAGTATTTTGATGAGAATTTTTGCATCTATGTTCATTAGTGAAATGGATCTATAGTTTTCTTTTTTGGTTGTATCTTTGCCTGGTTTTGGTATTAGAGTGATGCTGGCTTCATAGAAGGAGTTTGGGAGAATTCCCTCTGTTTGTATCCTTCTGAACAGTTTGAGCAGAAATAGTTGTAGGACCTCTTCAAAAGTTTTATACAATTCTGCCGTGAAAACATCTGGACTGGGGCTTTTTTCGTTGTTGTTGTTGTTGGGAGGTCTTTAATTACATCTTCAATTTCCTTAAATATTATGGTTCTGTTTAAACTGTCAATCTCTTCTTGGTTAAGCTTTGTTGGGTAGATAGAAACTGACTAGGCAGGTTAGGGTAGAATGACCTCAAGGTAGACAGTTTCCTTCTTGGCTAAAAGCCAAAATGTCCTCTGGCCTCTTAGTAGCTTATTTTGTGCCAAAGGCCCCAAATCCTAAAAGTATCTAGGAGCTCTTATCTAATCTCTATACCTAAAATACTTTAGGATTACCTCCAGATGGGGGAATATTAGTAGCAAAAAGCCCCTATAAGATTAACTGGTCAAGACTTTCTCTAGTCTATCTGGGGGAAGACCCACCTTTCCAGTTCCAGTTTCTTATAACCTGGTCATAAGACCACTCCTTAAATTCACCATTATTCATGCTAAATTGATGGGCAGAATGCCTAGTGTGTTAATGAGCTAGTGAACTTTCCCTGCCTGTATTCCCATCTCCTAGGGCAATACTTCTGGATTCAGCCATAGAGATGTAGCTCTATAAGTCTTCAAGCTTTTCTGAATTTTTTCGGAAAAGCATAATCTCTCCTTTTTTATATCCTTTCTCTGAACATGATTTCTTTAACACTTTAGGATGCCCTAATATCTTCTATTTCTTTACCTTTTCTCCAAAGTTTCCTGTGACCACATGACTGACCTCCATGCAAGCTCTTAATTTACATGGACTCAAGGCTTTTTCCCTTCTCCCCTCCATTCTCCTCAAAATAGCTTACAAGGTTACTGATCACCTGTTCTGAAATTCCTAAAATTCTAAAAAATTGTTCTAAAACTCCTGTTTGGGTCCATTTTTAAATTATTTTATGAATGAGACTAAGAACACTCTAGACTAAGATGTTCTTTCTCTCCATTTCATCCCAACCCTTATATAATATTTAATACTATGATTGCTACAGGTGAGGAAAGAGAATTTCATCATTGAGATTTTGATAGTAATTGTATTGATCTATAGATAATTTCCAGAATGGTGGAGGGGAATACGGACTTGGACATTGATCAATAAGGGACATAAAATAAAGTTAGAGAGGAGAAATTATTTCTTGCTTATTCTGCTACAGGGTTAACTATACTTGAAAATGGTTTGTGATTAAAATACTACTGTAATTTGATTATTATATCATTTATTTAAATACCATAATATAGGTTTCAAAATTGAAAGAATATGAAAATAAATTAAGGTAATCTCCACATTAACAAAAATAATTTTCTGTATTTTTTTTTTTTTGAGACAGGGTCTCCCTGCAGCCCCAGCTGTACTGGAACTCACTTTGTAGACCAGGCTGGCCTTGAACTCACAGAGATCCACCTGCCTCTGCCTCCTGAGTGCTAGTAGGATTAAAGGCATGTGCCAACATGCCTGGCAACAAAAATAATTTTTAAATGATGGGGAAGATCATTATGAAAAAATACTATGAACTTCATTGGAAGACATTGGAAGATCATTTATAGATCAGAATTCATGGGGCAACAGTGTGTGTCACGGCAAGAAAGACCATATTAAAGCAAGAACTATTTATTCCATGTTACTCTACACAATTTAAAAAGTCACTGAAATTTGAAAATAATTAATTATAAGAACTGAAAATTGATCTCAGACTTCAAATCGAAATGCAAGGAAATTAAAATAGTCAAGAATATCCAGCTTGCACATGTGAACACACACACACACAGACACACACACACGAACACTAAGTATAAGATTTGGAAAGAAGAGGTGATTAAAGATAAACAGAAAGATGAATGAGCTCACATTTAAGAGAATCAACATCTACTTTATGAAGTAATAGATATTCCAAAGGTATAATACTGTTTTTCTGTCTATTATAATAGTACATGGAAAAACCAGTGAATGGAAAGCACAGAAATACATTCATACCTGTAAAGACTTGAAATTATAAATCAATAAGAGGTTAGAATACATAGTATTTGAAGTTTTACTATAAATATGGACAATAAATAATGTATCTTGATTTTCTTTGACATTACAAAATATATATATATTAACTAAAAATTTATCATGGATGTTAGGACTATTACATAGAAAAAATAAAGGAAAATTATATATTGAGATTAGGAAAACTTTCATAAAACTGAAAGGGCAAACTTTAACAATTTCAGAAGGAAATAGAAAAATGTATTTTTATAAACTTGGAATATAAGTGGATATCCTTTCAGCATACCAGTGATAAATAACTGCAAATTGTTATATATACTACAATGTTCAAAACAACTGCCAGAAGGGATTTAAACCATGGGAGGCCAAATTATAGTAGATTTTTCTACAGATCACTATGAAAGGTACATATAATCCATAAATTACATATGAAAAAATCCTGGATGATCAGTGAACATCTGTAGCATGGAAAATACTTATTAAGAGATTCTACACATATCATTTAAAATTACTTAATAACAGAATGTGGAAAAGCAGTAGGGTGAATGAACAGGGTAGTTTATAAATAAATTGCACTGTAATGATGTAATGCACTTTAGATTTCAGAATAGAAAACTTCTTAGTATTAAAAGTGCATGAACTACATGATCAGAAGTCCTAGAGAAAAGATTATTAAGGGAAAAACATTTTGTAAATAATTGGGAATATTATGCATGGATTTATTATACATTTTTGGAAACTATTATGAGTTCTAACAAATTACATATTCCATGTTTTGTTTCTATCCATAAACAAAAGAAAAGAAAAAAATGTACTAGGGAGGCTTATTTGCTTTTCTTTTAAAGATTAATTTTATTATTTCTTTATGTATATGTATGGTGTCTGTATCTTTCTACTTCCATCTTTGTGTGTGCATGCATGCCACATGCATGTGTGTGTGTGTTTATGTGTGTGTATTTTCATGTGCATGTGTGAGCTTGAGAAGTTCAGAAGAGGACACTGGATTTCAGGAAGTCGTGAGCCACACAGTGTCTATGCTGGGAACCTGCACATGGGTGCTGGAACCAAATGACAGTCTTTTGAACTTGACTCTTAACCCTGAGCTGTCTCTCCAGTCAGTTCCCTTCCTTTTTTCTGTGTTATTATCATATATTAATTTACAAACATCAGTTGTCATTGTGGGATTTTCATAATGTATATATTGTTCTTTGATAATGTTCATTCCCCCATTTCCTTTTTATCCTTCCTTTCTTTCCCCCACTTCACATATTCTTACTCTTCCCAGAGAATCCCTTCTACTTTCATCCAATAAAAATAAAACTTATATTCTACTCATGAATATAGAAGGCAATAATGGTCTGAGTGAACATAGCTAGCTATGTTCATAAAATCACCATATGAAAACTTTCTAATTTATTAATCCATATAGTTATAGAAATGTGATGTGTCAAATGATGCATTATTTATCAAAGCAAACAGAAAAAAATTCCCTGGTCCCAGGGTATTCTATAACTTTGCTGATTTACCCATAAATTCAAAATAAGAGCACTTAATGCTAAGCAACTATTGAACAGAGTACTCCAAGTACTATTTTGAATTTTATTCCCCAAACCTACAAGTTTTTTTTTCTGCTCAGTAGTAGGTATAATATTTTTCATTCTAAAATTTATATTTAAAGGAGTACTGTAGAAGTACTCTGTAGACTTCAGTCAAGTAAAGCTTGTTAGCAAAATTTATGGGAAGATGTGATGAGGTGACATCATTATTATGTATGACAAAATTATAACACCATAAAAGGCCTGGATTTGTTAGTTTATCTTTTTTGATGATTTGATGATAAAAGTGAGAGGCAGACAAAATGCCAAAATGCCACATAAACATTCAATCTGTTGTATTGCACAAGAAACAGACTGACAGCAATGATAGCCTTTTTTCTCTCGTGGATCAAATGAATACACAACAACTCTAACAAAGTTGTTTTATTAGCAGGTCTCAGAACAGACCTCATTCTAAAACACTGAACACATATACTTGAAAGTAAGGAATGTTAAGCTCTTTATGCTTTTTATTTCAACTGTTAATCTCTATGTTTTACTGTCTTAAAATTACTCAATGTTATATTACATAGCAGTTCCTATAATCTTAAAAATTGAACTTACAGTCAACATTCACATATTCTGGAGGCTTTGACAATGCATACACATATGGGACAAAGGAAACTAATTATACAGGTAGTTCACAAAGTCAAACAAATGAGCAGCCCACACAACAGGAAGTAATTGAATTTACTATATTTACTGAATAAAAAAGTCCATTCCATACTCGACTTTAAAATGTACAGATCATTTAAGCTAAAAAACTCCAACATAATTCAGTTGAGGCTGCATGCTTTTATACAAATGTTTATAGGTATTATAGGTATTCTTTTTGCATGCATGTGTGCTTGTGTATGGTGTGTGTGTGTGTGTGTGTGTGTGTGTGAATATGTGCATTGAAGTGTGTCTGAATATGTGTGTGCCTGCATGTAGAGACTAGATATTGACATGGAGGATCTTCTTCTGTTGTTGTCGTTGGTGGTCTTCTTTTTCTTCTTCTTCTTCTTCTTCTTCTTCTTCTTCTTCTTCTTCTTCTTCTTCTTCTTCTTCTTCTTCTTCTTCTTCTTCTTCTTCTTGTTATTTGAGGTAAGATCTTTCCCTAAACATGGAGATCACCAATTGGATAGACTGGCTGACCAGTTATCCTCAGAGATTCTCAAATCTTCACCTCCCCAGTACTGGGAGTACAGATGTGAGCCTCCATGCCTGGCTTTATATGTGGGTGCCTGGAAGCCAAACTCAGATTAAGGTCCTTATTGTTGCATAGAAATCACTTTGCTAACTGACCCACCTCCCTAGCCCTGTTATGTTCTTTAATGCAGTGATTGTGACAGGTGAGGAAAAAGTTATAAAAGATATACATATATGTTTTCTTAGAGAATTCTCAGCAATTCAAGGAGTTGCTCTAAAATGGATAAAACTATTGTTATTTAATTCATATCAAAAGAGTTTGGAATACTGCTAGATTACATTTAAATGTACAGAATGTGCAGCTGTAGAGATGGTTCAGTAGTTAAGAGCATTGCCTGCTCTCACAGAGGATTCAGGCTGGATTATCAGCACACAAATAGCAGCTAACAACCATCTGTAACTACAGATCCAGGGGATCCAACACCATTTTCTGACCTATGTGGGCATTGCATAACATAGGTGAACTTATTTATATACATGCAGGTAATATACTCATACACATAAAATAAAAATAATAGAAAATGTACAACAAAGATCAAGTTATTTTCCTCATTGTGCAGAATTATATGCTAAAACTTTGATGACTGATTGTAACTGATACATATATTCTTAGTAATCCTAATATTAAAATTACTATTACTAATAAGAGCAAATTTATAGGGCTCTCTCATGATCCAGGCTTTTGACGTCCACATTTCCACTTTCTTCTCTATTTCTAATTATGGAAAATGGATCTTGAAGAGGTCTAATATGTAGAAGTGCCCTCATAATGACAAGAAACCATATTTTCCCAATTTCTAACATGTGAGTTTAAGTGTCAATCACAGCTGCCAAGAATTCTAGATGTAATAAATACATCTCAAAAGTCCAAAGCTTTCTAAGAAAGCAATGTGCTCTAAAGCTTCATATGTCTTTATAAAATAGTTTGAAAGTATTATGTGTCATAAACAATATGCATAAAGTCAACTATTTATTATTAAGGAATTCCTACTTTCTATTTATCGAGAACAGTATAGTACCCGAGGCTCCCTCAGGTGGCTCACTATCTTTCAATGAGTGAGTCGGGAATAGATGACTTCAGGATACAGAAAGACTGGGCACATGTGACAAGACTAGCTCACTTCCTGGTGGGAATTCAGAGGCAAAAGATAATGAGAGAGGATACTTGTAGTTGCTGAGACAGTTCTTGAAGGACCGACCAATGCAGAAGATGCTGAGATAGAGGTCTTGTTAAGAAACTGCATTCTTTGATACTGTTATTTACCCTTTCATGATAATATCTCGAGAGACAATAGCTAAGTTTTTTTTTTCTGAAAATCAGGTCTTAGAACAAATAGTACTCTAAAGGAACTCCAAAAATTGTCATGAAATAAATAACACAGACATGTTTTTGAATATAGAAAATGGCATGAATAACATAATTAAAACTAGAAAAAAACTGCTCTTGGTTCTTGGCTATCTTCTTGAGAAGAAAATTTATTTTCCCTTTTGTTCTTTGTCCCTCTGTTGGAAGAACCACTATGCTGACTCTGCAGCATCAGACTAAGAATGAAGCAAAAGACAAGAAAGCATTTATCTGGTGGGATGTTCTTGAGCTCCCCTAAGACTGAGGGGAGAGTTACAGAAAATATGAATGGATCATCACAACTGAAAAAAATATATAGTATTGTAGAAACTTGGACAGGACCCAACCAGAAACACATAGAAAATGGGCATTTTCTTTACTAACTCAAGGTCACTTTTTTAAGGCAAAAGATAAATTTAGGAGACTCTCTTCAAATTAGACAGTAAAAGCTTTGGAATCAGGTCAATGATCTTAATTTTATCATTTACTCAGTGGACTTCATTATTATATCAATTTTAAACTAGTAAAATAGAATTACATAGATGTTTAGAAATTTAAAGTCACATTAGAGGAGTTTTTCAGACAAATGTCCTAAGTAAAGAAAGTTGCTGGGACTTTTATTCATAGACAGGAAGCTTATTAGAATTGGGTTTTAAATGAATAATCTTTGAATCCTATGTTAGATATGGATGATAAAAGACTTACTATAATTTTACTTGTGTGCAGTTTTTTAACTTATTTTTGCTTTTTCAATAGTGTTTCATTATGAAGCCCAAACTGGCATTGAACTCTTAGGCCTCCTGCGTCAGCTTCCAGAGTGCTAGGATTATTATAAAAAGTGCCCTATTCTTTAAAAAAATGATAAGGGAGAGAGAAAGGAAGGTTGATATAACATCAGGTGAAAAGTGTTGTTAGAATTTTAAGTATAAATTACCTAAATTCACAATGAAAAACTAAAACAAAGGCATCCAGATTTCAAATATTATTTTAGAAAATTATTTAATAGCAGAGTTGAGATGCTTAGATGAAGAAAATACTATGGTTTATTTGCTTAGAAGAGTGATTTATCTTTTTATGCATATTATACTTAAGATTAAAATGCAAGCTGGAGTGATGGCTCAGCAATGAAGAGAACGGGATGTTCTTTCCTAAAGGACCCAGGCTAGGTTCCCAGCTTCCGCATGGTAGTTAACAACCACATACAACTCTAGTTCCAGTGGCCCTGGCATCCTTTTCTGGCCTCTGAGGGCATTAGATGAATAGGTTCACTTACATACATGCAGAATAAACTTTTCTCATATACACAAAATAAACACCAGTCTGTTAAAATACTAGAACAGAGAAAAAATAATTTAATATAAATCAATTAAATATTGTGCATTATTTCTCTACAGAGTAAATTCTGCAAACTGGCAAAGCTTCTAGATATTAAGGAATGGTGGTTACAAGCATCAGAACCATACATCATTCCCTACAACACTAACTTGGAATGCTGACCAATAGCCATGAAGTTCTTCAGTGAAATACATATCACAGGACACACACACACACACACACACACACACACACACAAATAAGCCACAATAGTCAGGGAGGGAGGATGAGCAACAAAGCAGGGGAAGCTTTAACATTTTTTAACCAAAGATATCTGTTCCTTTAATCTTTAAAATCAGCAGAATTTTCTCATAGCATGTATGGTAGTGAATGCTGTTAGTCCATTCAATTAAAATTTAAACAACACATTTATTCACCCTCATTTGTGGATCCTAGCACCAAATCCTTATATGTGAGCATATGTCCTGCTGTAACAGCAGGGGCCAGGAAAATGGAAAGAAACCAGGGAGGTGAAAGGGAAAGAAGGAACCTGAGAGAGTTTCCTAAGGGAGAAATGGATAAAATAGGAGTATGTAAATGGAAAGGAGAAGGGAGGCTTATATTACAAAATTTGGAGATAAAGGGAAAGAAGGAACTAAAGAGAGGTGGGAGCATAGGAGATTTGTATTATCAAGGGAGAAATGGGAAAAACAGGGACCCTTTAAATGGGGAGGGCATGGAGGGAGGGTTAGACAGGGAGGGGGAGAGATAAATAATGCCTAGCTAATGTATAAAACCAGAGGGAATCATATTAGTTTAACAATCTAATGACAAATTATACATACAAAACTCTACATGAGTCCATATGCATAGCTGAAAGATACATAACAAGACAGGAGAAATCGTCCTTTGAGCTGTTGGCCAGGGTAGTCAAAGAGACTCCCAAAATTACACAGGCTATCGCCACAGCCCTTGATTGCCTCCCAGAACTTGAAGGTAAGACCCTATTACTGAACAAAAGACTTACTTTGGAGATCAGATTTGGAGTAGTGGAGATGTAACTGACCTGGAAGCCACTTCACCTGAAGGCTAGCACTCATAGCTTAGGAGAGCAGTAGGCAAGCTGCTAAGGGAGAATAGCAATCAATGGTCCAACACCAGCTTTAAGACCAAATAACCGGGGCTGGAGAGATGGCCTAGCGGTTAAGAGCGCCGACCGCTCTTACAGAGGACCCGGGTTCGATCCCCAGCACCCACATGGCGGCCGAGAACCGTCTGAAACTCCAGTTCCAGGAGAACTCCAGCTCCAGGGGAATCCGACACCCTCTTCTGACCTCCGCGGCATTGCACGACACGGGTGCACAGACTTGCATGCAGACAGTACATTCATACACATACAGAAATAAATAAAAAAAAAATAATTAAAAGACCAAATAACCACATCAGTGACCAGCACAGCATACGCCATTGGTGTAGTAGTGGCAATTTAATCTTAGGGGCCATCAATGGTTACCTAATTGGACTTAAAGCCCACTCAGTGGTTCTGTGAACATAGTCAAATGCACATGGATGGAGAGATCATAGATCTTAGAGAACACCCCAAGTCTGCAGCATCCCTAGACTAATGTAATTTTTTACTATATGAAAATATGTAGCAGCCTTATATTGGTAGTCAAGTATCCCAGTCACCACTCCTCAAAGAATCTTCTTTTACACTAGATGGAGACTATTAGGGAGTACCACAATTTTTTACACACAGACATTTTTTGTGAATTGGCCAAGCCTAAGTGCCACATGTACAATGCTACCTTTACACCTAAAGCTCATACAACATAGAATAAGAGATAAAAAAATGTCACTGTTGAATCTCTCAACTGTCACTAATGACACTCCCTTATGCAATAGAGGATCAAGAATACAAAAAGGGCACACAAGGCTAAGTGTGGAGATTAGGAGTCTGGGAAGTGTGTGTCCTCAGATAGGACTCCTTCTCTCATGCTGGGCTCAGGGACCATTGTGGAAGTGGGGTTGGGAACATTGTAAGAACAAGGGATGAGGTGCATGACCATATGGAAATAGACTAATATAATAATAGGGTCTGGGGACCCTATTCAGTGGTGGTATCAGCATGCACAAGACCCATGCAAAATCAAGCAAACAAAACCCAGCATAGAACTGTGGAAATAGGCAGCAGATCCCAATCTTAGCAGAACTATTGGTAGCTGATAACTGCTGGGTGAGGAAGAGCTGATCTTAAAGTGAGGACTCTGGATGGGCTGACTAGACCTCAGTGGATGAACTTGAACTTAGGAATGACTAGGGACACTAATTTGACACAATGGTCCTTAGAACTCTGAAAGTGTGTATGAATTCCAGTGGGGAGGGGGGCATGGAAAGGTACAATGGGGAAAGGAGTATAAAGGGGATTAAGAATGATTGAAATATTCTGTATGAAATACACAAAACTTAAATAAAAATGACATTTAATAGAAAAAATTTAAACAGTAAACACTATAATCATTTGAGTAACAAAAGGCAGGCTAATTGAGCATTGAGGTGGACCTGACATAACTATTTCGTTGTTATGAGATATTTCAAAGTGTATTGATCTTTTAAAACATTTTAACAATTGAGTCTTTCTATTCTGATGGGGTGGAGCAAGTATGTTGCTGTTTGTTTGAGAGAGCACTTTTGAGAGTCTGAAGAATACTGTTGAGTTCTCTAGTATGTCAGGAAATCCAGGGACAGGGTTTTCCATAGACGATTTTCAGCCACTGTCTAGAAGGATATTACCCTCCCTGCTCCAAGGCTCTTGACTGTTATGTTGCACAGAATCATTGGGAAGAATACAGGAGGACATAGGAAAGTGGTTTCCTGAGCAGGATTCTTGTTCATAACCCCTTGTTACTTGAGGAATTTTACATAAGCCTGGTTGTACATAGGTATAAAAACTGGATACAAATGAAACATTTGGTGACATTAAATCATCAAGAAGTTTACTTAAAGCAATTTTTAATATTCATATAATTTTATCATTTAGTAAAGATGGAATTATTCTTTATGTCTAATGAGATGAATGTACTTGCTCATTTTGGGGGATCTTTTTTAAGACAGGGTCTCCCTGCAGCCCCAGATGTGCTGGAGCTCTCTGTGTAGACTAGGCTGGCTTTGAAGTCACAGAAATAAGTCTGCCTCTGCCTCCTGAGTGCTGGGAATAAAGGTATATACCACCACACCTGGCATAATTGCCCATTTTTACAAGAATAATTATATCCTGTCTGAACACTTGATACTGCAGGAGAATCTTTATTCTTCCAAAGTTAGTCAATATTTTGACTTATAACAATCAGTGGAAACATCACAACTTCATACAAATGTGTAGTACAAAATGGCAGAAAGTAGCTGAGGACCATTTAAACCTTATCCAATCAGGGCTTGGGGACAACTTCATAGAGGGGGACAGAAAGACTATAAATTGGTCAGGGGCCTACATAGCTATAAGGAGTTTTCTATGATCCTAGGAACTTGCTCACATGAACTTGCCAAGTATCAGTGACAGCATGCAAAAGACCCATGCAAATTCAATCAGATAAACCAGCACAGAATTGAGGAAAAGGACAGAGACCCTGTGGTGGTTTGAATGAGAATGTCCCCCCATAGGTTTCAAGTACTCAGACATTTTGTCCAAAGTTGGTGGTGCTGATTTGGCAGCCTTAGAAAGTGTGGCCATGCTGGAGGAAGTACGTCACTGGGGGCGGGCTTGGAGAGTTCAACAAGTCTTGCCAGCCTCCAGTTGCTCTCCCCATCTGCTTCCTGTGCTCACTTGAAGATGTGAACCTCAGCTTTCTGCTACAGTCCCTGCCACCATCCCTCCCCTCCACAATGGACTCAAGCTCAAATAAACTCTTTCTTTTATAAGTTCTCTTGGTCATCATGGTTTTATCACAGCAACAGAAAAGTGACTAATACAGCATATGGTACGAGAGTGGGTTGTTGGTTGTGAAGAACTTAACCAGGTTGGTGTTTGGAGAAATGTGGAAGACTTTGGAACTTTGGGCTAGAAAAGCTGTGACTGCTGCAAGAAGAGCTTAAGGGGCCATTCTAGTAGAAGCCTGGAAGAAAGCAGTGCTGAGAAAAATCTATTTCCAGTGGAAAATAAGGACTTAAGCAACGGCTGGGATACTTTGGCAAAGAGTTTGGCTGGAGTTTGCCCACAGCCCAAATGCTTGCCTTAGGCTAAGTTGAAAAGCAGTGGACTAGTTTCTTTGGTGGAGGATCTTTCAAGACAGCCTGATGTAGAAATGCTGGTGTGGCTATTAATGGTGACTATTATATAGATCTACAGTGAAAAAGAGCAGATGGGGTAGAAAGAAATGCAGAATGTACAGTTTGGATTGGAAAAGTGCACTAGGGAGATTAATGTTGGAGCCAAGACAGGCGAAGGAGAGGCTCCTTTTGATAAGGAGATTAAATTGATTAAGGAGAGGCCTAGAGATTTACAAGTAAACAATAGAAAGAGTGAGATTAAAGTGATTAAGGAGAGGCCTAGAGATTTACAAGTAAACAATAGAAACAGTACCTTCAGGGTAAGACCAAACCCAGCCAAGCCTCTAACTTTTGAAAGGAAAATACTGAATGGGTTTTCTACTCCAACATGTCCAGGACAAAGAAAAGCTATGAATGTGGTTGAAGTAGGCCAGGATCCATCCAAACTTGGAGCTAAACTAGGCAGCTTCATTCACGTGGTGCTGGCTTTAGAGGCATGAAGAATGCAAGAGTGAAGAGGTCATCAGCTATTCTGTGGTTTCAGAGAGCCATTGAGGGCAGGCAGAGTACAGCAAGGGTATCCCTGCATAAAGAAGGCCCTGACAGGCTTTTGCGTGAAGCTGTGAATGTGAAGCCTGGTTGGCAGCAGAAACCCCAAGAAGACATTTGAGATGCCAAAGCTGTGAGATATTTGCCAAGGAGAGCTACACATAGGGAGTGGTACCAGCCTAAAAAAGAGATGTAGGTTGCATGCAAAGCTGGAAGAGCTGAGCCATCTAAGCCCTTTGTAAGTAATGTCCCAGAACTCTCACATGGAGCTACTGGACTTGGTGTTTTTGTCCTACTGGTTTTCGGTCTTATTTTGGTCCTATATTTCCTCACTATGTCTCTATTCCTCCCTTTTGGAATGGGAATGTGTGTTCGATTCCACTGTATGTTGGGAGTATGTAATTTGTCTTTTGATTTTACAGGAGCTTACAGTTAAGAGATTGGCTTGGGTTTCAGAAGAGACTTTGGACTATAGACTTTTGAATAGCACTGAGACTGGAAAAGACTATGGGGACTTTTAAGGTCAGACTAAATACATTTTGCATTTTATATGTTCATGAGTCTATGGCTTGGGTTTCAGAAGAGATTTTGGACTATAGACTTTTGAATAGCACTGAGACTAGAAAAGACTATGGGGAATTTTAAGGTCAGACTAAATACATTTTGCGTTTTATATGTTCATGAGTCTATGGGGGCCAGGGAGTGGAATGTGGTGGTTTGAATGAGAATGACTTTCATAGGCTTCAAATATTCAGACATTTTGTCCCCAGCTGGTGGTGCTGTTTTGGGAGGTCACATAGGGTGTGGCCATGCTGGATGAAGTACTTCACTGGAGGAGAGCTTAGAGAGTTCAACAAGCCTTGCCAGCCTCCAGTTGTTCTCTCTCTGCTTCCTGTGCTCATTCGAAGATGTGAACCTCAGCTTTCTGTTCCAGTTTCTGCTACCATGCCTCCTGCCACAGTGGACTCTACTTCCCTGGAACCATCAATCATAAGCTCAAATAAACTCTTCCATTTATAAGTTCCCTTGGTCATTGTGGTTTTATCACAGCAACAGAAAACTGACTAATACAGACCCCAACCTTAACTAAGGAACTATTGGCAGCTGATCACTGTTGGGTGAGGGAGAGTTGGTCTGCTTTAAGGGAGTGATGCTAGATAGGCTGAATAGGCTCCAGTGGATGAACTCCCACTGAGAGAGAATTGGGTACACAAACTTGACTTGTTATGCCTTAATATACATGACAGCATGGATGAAATCTGGTGGGCAGGCTATGGAAATAGGGTAGGGGGTCTAAATAATATTAGGATGTATTGTATGAAATCTATACAAATTCAATAAAAATGTACATAACAAAGACATTTTTAGAAATTCTGTCTCAATCTCAAACCAAAATTCATTTAACAATTCATGAAACTCAAGTCAGGAACTCAGTTTTTTTTTATTTTTTTATTTTTATTGATGCTTTGTGTGTTTCATACATCATTTTCCAATTCAGTTCAGGCATATTTCCCTTTCCCTTCCCCCCAAAATCAAATATTGTAACATAGTACATAAAATCCAAAGATTTTCTAATTTGAGCCATGCTGAGGAATTATGGGGGGCAAATTACAGGAGACTTTGTCTTCCTTTACTAAATAATTCATTTTCCATAAGGGCACTCAACTGAATTTTGTATGTACTTAAAAATATTAGTTTGAAAATAAGGTGACCTGAGTCATTTCAGGAAGCACTGTGGTATCTGCATGACAGTATGCACAGTACTAAGTGTTTGTCCTGTGCTTAGAACCAAGGCTTTAGTGAAGCTGCATGATGCCACAAAGGCAAATGCTGCCAGAAATGCTGTAAATTCATTATGCATTTGATTTTTAATTAGTTTTTGGTCATTATGCATTCAGAAACCTTTCACTGTTGCCAATATTTCCTGGTCTTCACATTCAGCTAGGTGGCCCCATATGAGATTATGGCCCACAGTTAAAGAAGCTGGACAAACTGTCAGCCCATGAAAGGAAACAGCCAGAATTGACCAGAGTCCAAGTCAACAGCTCCAGAGAGAGTGGACTGTTTTACCTCTCATCCACCTGTGCCCCTTTTCTAAGCCTAGGGAACAACCTGCGGAAGAGGGGGCGTGGTAGAATGTAAGGGCTGCGATTGGGGTGAATGGTGAAACTACAGCAATGTAGTCTGGACACTCATTTGATCAACTTGATTGAACAAACAACCTGTCACCCCCCACTGGATGGTGGGGCTGTAGGTGTTTGGGCACAACAGCCTGCAGATAGGTTTTGCATGAAGGATGCTTGTACTCATGGATTATCACTTATAACTAAAAATGAAAAAAAAAACTGAGAGAAAGATGCAGGACAGTTATGGCAGAATGCATGATCTGGGATGGGGTGGGGGTGGGGGGGAGGGAAAGGGAAATAAGCCTGAACTGAATTGGAAAAAATGTATGAAATGCACAAAGCATCAATAAAAATTAATTAAAAAAAAAAAAAAAGAAGCTGGATTTTAGAAGATCTCCTTCATGAGAAACGATTAACAAATAGAAGACTACTATTTTATAAGGTAGTTTCTTGACCTTAAAGTGAGATCTGAAGTCATAAGCCAGAATTATTTCTGATTTTGTTTAATGTCTCACCATGAGCTATCCAAAGCCCATCTAAAATACACACACACACACATACACACACACACACACACACACAATTAATTATAAAGTGAAGATGATTTATTCTGCCCCTATTTTAAAAAAAATTGCTTGAGTATCACATTACACACTGCCTGTTGAGTTTACAAAAAGCAGTAAGTGTAGTATAAAAATTTCAAATGGTATTAATAAAAAAAGACTTTTTAAAATTCAAGAATAAAGGCAAGAAAAAAGCAGCAATTAACTTTTCAGTCTATTAATCAAGTATGATGTACTTTTATTTCATAGATCAATTTATTATCTTATATTTAATTATCCAATGATGACCTGAACTCTATGATTCTTTCACACTCCTAAGTTTTATAATTTTGTAAGCTCTGCTTGCTTAGACTATAAATCAGAACTCAGGGAAGTGAAGGCATTGCATGTATTCAGTTCAGGTAACTCTTTTCAAGAATAAACTCTTTACTTCCTGCGTCCTATTGTAGCTGCTACTCTGTAAGTAAACAGGTGTGTTCCAAGAGCTCCAAGGAGTGTTCCACACACAATAATTTAATGTTAGCTTGACTGAGTGCTTATCACTCACTGTTACTGAAACTTTTGATGCAAAAGTTAAGGAAGTAGAATTTATCTTTCATCTTTCATAATTTCATGAATGAAAGTTACATGCTTTCTGCACATTTTAGAAATGTCAATATGTCATTTCATTTTTTTATTAAATTACAAAATTTAACCTGGTCACTTAAAGAAAGCAATTTTTTTGGTGTTATTATTGCACATGCAAACTGCCAGCACTACTATTTGTGTGCTTTTGAGCCATTATTGAGTAAAATAAAAGCTACCCAAGCACAACATTATAAGACCATGATGATCAGTCTGTTAACCAAGTATGTGTCCAAGCCATTATTGAACTGAGATCATGCACAATATGGATACTCTGGACAAAGGTGATTCAGATGTAGAGTGGAGAAAATGTGGTAGAACATTTTTTTTTTCCTGTTATTCAGAAAAGCATACAACTTTAAAAAGTAATGAGGTTTTCATTTCTGGAATGTATCTGTCATGATTTGGGTATGAAATGTCTCCCCCAAAGACTAGTAAGTTAAGGTTTGGTTACCAGCTTATGAGTTTGAGGGAAGTAACTGGATCCTCATGACTGACCTAATCATTAGATTAATTCTTTAATGTAGTCAAAATATGATGGCTTTATTGGGAAGTGGGAAAAGGTATTAAATAATTTCAAGGTTTGTATCCCACCAGGAAAGGCTTCTGTGAGTATCTGCTTTCCTGTATTAGTTACCTTGCAAAGAGATGGAAACTTCGATCATCCTTGTGCTTTTCTATAAGCACAGTACTTGATCCATAAGAGATACTTAGTAAGTATTGAACAAAGTCAGGGCAATCTTTGAAGTGTCTACAAATCTCTGAAATGCTGTGACAGACTAAGTCAATTTCCTAAATGAGGAGAAGTGCTATGACAGTGCTATGACAGCCCTCATAGCACCAGGCATCTAGAAGACAGCTGGAATTCCCGGTGACCAGCATTCAAGAGGTAGTACTTTCCACTCACACAATAATCTATGAAACTGTCCTCATCTCAGACAATTAAGCGGAGAGTTGGCAACCCAGAAAATCAAAATTTCATGAAGTTTTCTAGTACAAATATTTATGTAAGAGGAACAGGATAAAGTTTACCTTTGTGAGATGCCCTAACCCCTGATATGCTTAATAAAAGACCTCCAGGAGAATAAAATAACTCCCTACTTCCTACCTGTTTGGTAATTTTAGAACTCTCAGATTGAAAGACAGCTTGTGTTTTCCAAGTATGGTGGAGAGAGAGAGAGAGAGAGAGAGAGAGAGAGAGAGAGAGAGAGAGAGAGAGAGACTTATATGTATACACATCCTGTCTTCATTATTTCTATTAAAAATGACATTGGAGGGCTGGAGAGATGGCCTAGCGGTTAAGAGCGCCGACCGCTCTTACAGAGGACCCGGGTTCGATCCCCAGCACCCACATGGCGGCCAAGAACCGTCTGAAACTCCAATTCCAGGAGAACTCCAGTTCCAGGGGAATCCGACACCCTCTTCTGACATCCGCGGCATTGCACGACACGGGTGCACAAACTTGCATGCAGACAGTACATTCATACACATACAGAAATAAAGTTAATAAAAAAAAATAAAAAAAAATGACATTGGAAATCTTCCAGTGAAAAGTGAGATACACAGAATGTCCTTTCTTCTTAACCTTGGTTGGAACTTTGTAACTGTCTCTACCAACACAAGGAAGAAGAAGAGAGTTTGAATGGGCTCTGAAGGTAGAATATAACAAACCAAATGACATTTTCTTGGCTCACTTTCCTATGACACTTGCCCTTATAATCCACCCATCATGTTATAAGAAAGCACAGGCTATTTCAAGATGCCTCAGGTATATATTCCATGCAAGAACCATATCAGGCCTTGTGGATCCATGATGGAACAAGAACATAAACAATTCTAACTTCTAACATTTTGAGTTTTCCAGAAATCATGAGAAATAGTAGATGATTATTTCTATTTTTAACTCAAAAAATTTTGGAATGACTGGTTACAAAGCAATAGATAACCAACATCAATCTGGAAGTTTATTTGGATGTTGGAATACCAATATGCAAATAGAGTTAAGTAGACTCTGTTATCCCATCCACTCTGCATTTCACATTCCTGTAGCTTATCATCACAGGAGACATAACATATTACTCACAAAAATAATATTCGGAAGTGCTGCTTAGGAAATCCTTCAGGTTGGCATTGAAGCCCTTTAGAATACATCTCTTTTTCATATGTATCTCGCTGATAGCATTTGAAGAGCAGAGTTTCTGTCGTCAGTCATTTTTGTTTTGTTTTAGTTCTAAACCTTATCTTCTTTTATTTTTAATGAAATGTGAATTATTTTTAGTTGCCAATGCACAAGTCTACAAATCCCAGACATTCAACTCAGATCCAGCCAAATAATTTTACTTAGTGAATCTTTCCTCTAAAACTCAACTTTATTTTCACAGTCTTTACTCTGAAAATCCCATTCTAAACACTCTTTAAAACTATGGCTCTTAGGCTGAGCCTGGTGACCCAGGCCTTTAATCCCAGCACTCGGGAGGCAGATGCAGGCAGATCTCTGTGAGTTCAAAGCCATAGTGAGTTCCAGGACAGCTGGGGCTACAGGGAGACCCTGTCTCAAAAAAGACAACAACAACAACAAAAACTCAAACAAACAAAAACTATGGCTCTCAAGTCAATTTAGTGTCCTCTGATTCCCTCAGTGCAAGTATAACCACTGGGGTCTACTCAGCCGATCTAGAGTCACTACCCTAAATAAGACAAGCTCTTCCATACTAAGTAGTAATCATCTGCTCAATAGGTCTTCAACTAAGATTGGGGCCTTCTCATTTTCCCAGTTCTATGCTGGTTTTTGTTTGCTTGAGTTTACATGGGGTTTATCACCTTTGGTGTTGTTTATATGGACACAGTCACTCCCAGGATCCTGTAAGGTCTACTTTCCATGGTGATACATCTCTTCCTGTGGCTCTTACAGTCTTTCCACCCCTTCTTCCACAATGGTCCTTGAGCCCTGGCTGTGTTCACTGCCCTCTGTTTCATGAGGATACTCATTCACACTAACTTTACTTCATAGTCCTTAATATAAATGACAGAATGCATGAAATCCAGTGGTGGGACTTGGGATGGTGCTGGTGGGGAAGGGGAACAAAGATTATTAAGATATTGTGAATGAAATGAACAAAAAATTAATAAAAACTGTGGTTCACTGTGCCCCTTTTCTAAGCCTAGGGAACAATCTGCGGAAGAGGGGGCATGTTAGAATGTAAAGGCTGCGATTGGGGTGAATGGTGAAACTACAGCGATGTAGTCTGGACACTCATTTGATCAACTTGATTGAACAAACAACCTGTCACCCCCCCCCCACTGGATGGTGGGGCTGTGGGGGTTTGGGCACAACAGCCTGCAGATTGGTTTTGCACGAAGGATGCTTGTACTCATGGATTATCACTTATAGCTAAAAAATGAAAAAAAAAACTGAGAGAAAGATGCAGGACAGTTATGGCAGAATGCATGATCTGGGATGGGGTGGGGGTGGGGGGAAAAGGAAGGGAAAGGGAAATATGCCTGATCTGAATTGGAAAATGATATATGAAATGCACAAAGCATCAATAACAATTAAATTAAAAAAAAAACTGTGGTTCATAGCTATCTTTCTGTTACTTTTCTATTCTTTTTCTAGGTGATGGGCCTGTGGATTTATGCATGGTAGACAAGGGCTCCACCACATAGTTTCATCCTCAGCTCCCTATGGCTAATCTTAAACCCCACAGAGACCAGTGAGCCATCACCAGATGTATCAACCAACATTCCAAGAGCCTTCTTTGCACAGGCCATTCCAATCTGCTAGAGTATATTCCTGAGCCAGCATAAATCAACCCCTTCTATGCTTTAATATTAATGGTTTTTATCTGTTTCACTCTCCCATCTCTAAAGGGGATATTTGTCCTTTATTACTGGGGTCACCATGAACATTGAAGAAAAATATAAAGCAAAATATATCTATGATATAAGATGAATTGTATCAACAATTGTGATGATAAGTAGTAAAGATAATCTCTGATCAGATTCCCTCCTCTGCTTTCTCAAGGTGTGAATGCTTGATCACAGATTACTGATTGTATATGATTATACACAGAGAAAGTTAGGGCATTAAATTTGCTATTTATTCATTTGAAAGACATTGGAGAATAAGCTCAAATTCAAGGGATGGCTGTAATTTGTGATCAAACAATGAATAATATGAGTCTTCTAATAAACATGCAGAATGTATTTATTCTCACAAAATACATACAAATTTGGGAAGCTAGCTTAACTAAAACAAGGGAAAAATATAACCTAGAACTTCATCATCTGTAAGAAGTTCAGTAAAGAATCTTATTCTCAAGAAAAATATAGCACTTCAACTCATTTCAAAGAAATTGAAGACATAAAGACAAAGTAACTTTTGTTAGTCTCCTTGTACTCTAAAGTACAGAAGTTGTTGATGATTTTATCTGGCAGTTTAATGTGAGGATCTGTACTTGAATGATGAGTTAATATAAGCCTCAGTAATCAGCAGGTGAGGAGAGATTACACGAAAGGAAAGGTTTATAAACATAATGCTTACTTTGAAAAAAGTTAATCTACATTTGAATACTTCTAATCAGTCTCTTTATAAGATTTACTTGAAAAGATAGGAAGAAGGAAAAATATTCATGCAAACACGTGTGTTGTGGCTGAAGAAAGGCGTAACACTAACATTCTGGGTTCTGATGAAATTGTCCTGGGGAAAATAATATTCAGATGGTGGCACACACCTTTAATCCCAGCACTTGGGAGGCAGAGGCAGGTGGATCTCTGTGAGTTCAAATACAGACTGGTCTACAGAGTGAGTTCCAGAACAGCTGGGGCTACAGGGAGACCCTGTCTTGAAAAAAAAAAAAGCCAGGCATGGTGGCTCACATCTTTAATCCTTGAATCCTAGCACTTGGGAGGCAGAGGCAGGTGGATCTTTGTGAGTTCAAGGTCAGCCTGGTCTACAGACGCGGTGAGTTTCCAGGCAAGCTGCCGGGGTTACAGGCGAAGACCTTGTTTAAAAACCACCCAAAAAAAAAAAAAAAAAAAAAAAAAAAAGCTAGGAATGGATAACTCATATTTTAGGAAAATTTTAACATAGATGGTGAAAGGTTTAGAATTCAATATGGGTTTTCTTTTACCTTCGGTTTTGTGGTGCTAGAGACAGAGCCCAGAGAAAGAAAAGTGAGTTTTGAGGCATTGACCATCATCTCTATTCCAGTTTTGACATTTCTGTTCAGTTATAAGTGAATTTATGACAGGCATATATAGCACACCTGTTTAGCCACGGACCCACATCCCAGGTCCAGTTTTGACATTTTTGTTCAATTATAAGTGAATATGTGCCAGACCTACATGGCACACCATTTTAGTTCCAGCTAAAGAAAGGGAGAAGCAGGCTGAGCTCTGAGAGCAGGAGGCCAGCCTGGTTTACACAGTTAGTTCTAGGCCAGCTGTGGCTACTTAGAGACCCTGTCTTGAAAAACAGCAAAGAAGCACATTCAGGAATGTAACATCCCTAAAATTAAAATCTCTGCTAGAAAGCACAAAGTTTCATACAAAGTGGATATTTACAGGACAGAGATTGATCCCAAATTTGGAAAAAATATTATACTGACATTCTTTTTTTTTTTTTTCCATGTCTCCCCATTCACAATACAGACCAGGCACAGTGGCTTAGGCTGAGGTGTAAATGGGGTAGGTTTGCTCTGCCTCCTCTTTCTATACAGTCAGTGTAGAGACACAGCCTGTGGTCAGCACCAGGAGGTCTCTACTGACATTCTTACTGTTTTGTGAATCACAGTTACAAGCTAAATGTCCATGGATGAAAATAAGGTTAATACAATTATGGCTCACACACTCAGTGTGATATTGGTTGACAGTAAATTATTTACAAATAATTACGGAACCAGAAAATCCCTAGGATGCTGCATGTAATGCAGTAATAAAACAGAAAGTGTCCACCACAACGGTATCACATGCAAACAGAGTAATAACACAGTGGAAATAAAGATCCTTTAGATTTAGGGCTTAGAGTCAACATTTTTTTCTTGTTTTTTTATTTCCTTCACCTTTCCCCCCTATTTTTCCCTGTATTTTTTAATAGTAGTCAATCTTTTCTACTGAAGTTTTTAATTTAATTATCCCTCTCATTCATCTTTCTCATCTCTCTTCATTTTTTTTTCTTCATTTGTAACTTACCAAAGGAGTGAAGAGCTTGATCTACATGTTCCAAAAGAACTTGGTCTATATAGTACATTTCATTCACTTTTTATTTTTTATTTTATTTTTTTATTTTTTGTTCTTTTTGAGACAGGGTCTCCCTATAGCCCAAGCTGTCCTGGAACTCACTCTGTAGACCAGGCTGGACTTGAAATCACAAAGATCCACCTGCCTCTGCCTCTTGAGTGCTAGGATTAAAGGTATGTGCCACCTTGCCTGGCTTCATCCACTCTGTAAACTGTGAACGGAGTTCTAGTCTACAAGGCTCGATAATTATGACCTCTCCAGCTCTGATATCTGGGGAAGTCAGATGAGTTAATAGAAGTAAAGTTCCCCATGTTATACCTGACCCAAATCATTGCTCAGTGAACGATTAACTATTAACTACTCTGTTGTCTCCTGTCAACTGACCTGCTGGGAAAAGAGGCAGAAGGCACATCAAACATTGCATAAGCATAGCAAACATTTGTGTATCCTTTCATGTTTCACTGACCTGTGCGAAAACATTCATAAAAGTGCTCTTGGAAGTATTCACAACATAAATGTTTCATCAAAATAGTAGGAAGATACCACTTAAAAAAGACAAGAAGCCTGTGTAACTAAAAGTTTTCTTGAAGAAACTTTTTTCCTGAAAACTGAAATAATGTATTGGAGAATCAAGTTATATTGTATGAGGATGACACTAGCCACATCGAATCTCAAGACCCCAGTGAAACTCTCTTTTGCTTCTTTATTTTTAGTTTACAGTCTTTGCTGACTGAGTTTTCATATGCTAGGAACATCTTACTATGAATATTGCAAGACTTCAAACCAGGACATTTGGATAAAAATACAAAAATTTCCCTGTTTAGATTTCTTTGTTAAAATTTCAAAGAACACCCTTGGAAGACATTTTGCTTTTGTCTGCACACATAGCTATATATAGTTACATATGAATCATATTTATGTGTGCTCACAAGGTTACATAATTATTCACTCATATTTAAACATTTCCTGGAATTCATCCACGATTTTTTAAAGTATTTTGATACAAAATATATTATTTGTAAAATGATGTTTTATTAGAGCTCTCAAAGGGAAAAAAAAAGCCCCACACACACACACACACACACACACAAACATCATTGGTGCATATCCAAGGATAAGATGGTGTGGTTCTACACAGAATCTAAAGACATTAAGACCACTGGAATTGGGGCTGGGGAGATGGCTCAGTGGTTAAGAGCACTGGCTGTTCTTACAGAGGTCCGGGGTTTGATTCCCCACACCTGCAGAGCAGCTAAAAACTTTTGGTAATTCTAGTTCCATGATAATCTGACCTCTGCAGGCATTGCATAACATGGGTGCACTTACATACATCCAGGTAATACAGTTATACACAAAAATAATAAGTAAAATATTTCAAACAATGGGCTGGAGAGATGGCCTAGTGGTTAAGAGAACTGACTGCTTTTGCAGAGGAGCTGCGTTAGATCCCCAGCACCCACATGGTGGCTGAGAACCATCTATAACTCCAATTCCAGGAGAACTCCAGTTCCAGGGGAATCCGACACCCTCTTCTGACCTCCGCGGCACTGCACAACATGGGTGCACAAACCTACATGCAGACAGTACATTCATACAAATAAATAAATGAATAAATAAATAATAAAAATTTAAAAAATATTTCAAACAATAACCACTAGAAATGATACTGTTCCAATAAAAACAGTGAGACTCAAAACTCAAAATCAGCTGTTAGTTCCATTTGACTCTAGGGAGAGAAAGGCTCTTGTTTACCTGTAGTTCTATTTTTCTCTTACTCAACTAAGGTCAAACTTTTTTTATTAAGGATATTATCATAATCAATCAATGAAAGTCTGACAATTAAGATGGGTAAAACTTTTCACTCAGTCTATCAGTTCAAATGTTAAATCTCATCCCCCAAATTCTAATATTCATGCCCAGAATAATATTTATATTTGGACACTCCATAATTCAGTCCAATGGATGAATTAAATTTAGCATCACAGTGCTATATTCAGGTTCTGAAGCATAAGTACAAATAGGCAGCAGAGTTCCTCTAATATACTAGATGCATATGAACTGTGTAATTTGTAAAGGATCACTTATGGATTGAAAAGAGTGAGATAATAGATCATGCAAATTGTTTCTTCCCCAGAGCACAAGATACCAAAGTAATAACAAACCAGTGAGATAATACAAAGCTAAAACATTTCTTACCAAGGTAATAGGGAAATAGGAGAAAATATTGGCAGTTTATACATCTCTAAAGGAAGTGATATCTATAATGTTAAAGGGAGTTAAGAACTCAAAGATTTTATTTAAAAATAGGTAAGAGATCTATATAAATATTGTTCAAAGATGAGGTACAAATTTGCAACAATAACAAAGTAAAAGTCATGATATGAAATTGTAATAATCATGGAAATTTAAGTTAAATTCAGAATGAAATGGAAGAATAGATAATAAAAATAATTTATAGCAAGGATGCAGAGAAAAATGCATTCTGGTATGGTGCTTATTGGTATGCAAATTACTAAAATCACTACAGAAATGACAAAGAGGTATCTCAAAATTTAGAACTAGGGGCTGGAGGGATGGGTCAGTGATTAAGAGCACTGGCTACTCTTGCAGGGAACAAGGGAACCTAACAACAATCTTTAAGTCCAGTTCCAGGAGACCTGCCACCCTCTGCTGGCCTCTGGAGGCACTGCATGCATGTTGGTGCAATTACAGGCAGACAATCAGTTCATTCACATATAAAATTACAATTAAATTAGGGCTACATCATGATCCAGCAATCCCACTACTGGGCATATACCCAAAGAAAATGACATAATTATGTTTAAGAGACATCCTCAGTCCTAAGCTTCTTAAACATTGTTCACAATAGACAAGAAATGCAAACAATGCAAGTGGCCATCAATTGCTGAGCAGAGAATAAATTTATATGTATCTATCTATATAGATATAGATATATAGATATCACTCAATGATAAGAACAATTCTTTTGTAAATGCAGGCATATTTGCAAGCAGGCTATTCATGGGGAATTTAGAACAAAGTGAAATGAATGGTGTGTGATGATTTGATTTGGCTTTATGGTTGAAGTGAAAAGGGAATAAAGATTGAAAGAGACTCCACGTTACAGAGACAGAGAAGAGAAAGACATGAGGCAGCCCAATGCAAGCAAACATTCTTACTGTTTCTGGTAAGTTCTGAACTGTATTTGATATGTGTACTTGATACAAATCTGTATTTTCAGCTGTTTGTTCATTTAGGTCCACTTGATGAGACACAATGCAGTCAGTGAAAAACACCTGTTTCTTTAGGTAAATATGGGGCTACATATACAACCAGATTTTTTAAAACTACACCACTTACTTCTACATGAAAACAGAAGAATATGTATTTTAGATTTGTAAGATCCAAAATCTAACCATTTAAACATACCTATATTTAACTTTTAGATATTAAACCTAGAAATTATTAAGTAATAAGAGAGCATAAGATGTTCATGGTCTGAAAAATGATGGTGGTGGTGAAGCAAAGAATATACATGAATAAGAGAACTTAACTAGAGAATAATGAAGTCTCTTGAGAAGAAGGCAAGTATTTTGTTATAATCTGTACATCTGATAGTACACTAGGCAAACTTAATTTAAATATCCTGAAACAGTGTAGCATTGCTCTGACAAAAGTTTTCAAAAAGTCTTTATTAAGAAAGAAAGGTTTTAACTATTTTACTTATATCTTTGCATTAATAATAGTTTTCTAATAATTCTAGGCAAAGATCCAAGAATAAGGCAGTAGTATGATTAAAGTGTTACTGTGCAACATATGGTTAAAACCTGACAAAAGACAGTGTAAGAGTAGACTTTTACTTCTGATTATAAAGTCCTTTATTATTTAAAAAATGTATTTTCTTATGGAGGAGTTAGTCTGGTCAATATATTAGTTGCAAATATTGTTCTTTTATTTTTCTAAGCTTCAATAATTTTTCTGGTGTTTTTTGAGTCTTTTTGAGATGGGTCTCCCTGTAGCTCCAGCTGTCCTGAAACTTACTATTTAGACCAGGCTATGCTTGAACTCACAGAGATCTTTCTTTCTCTGCCTCCTGATTGCTGGGATTAAAATCGTTTGCCACCATGCTTGGCCAGACAATAGCATTTTAAATGTCATTTACCACTCACAGAAATGTATGGAAAGCAGTGAATTTTCATAAAGTGAACACACTGATAATACCAGCAGGTAGGTCAAGAAGCAAACTATTAATAATACTCAAATAATTTTTACCAATAGTATATGGAAGTTGGAGTTGCTCCATTTCCTTACTAAGAATCTGTATAATCATTTTATCATCGCAGTGAAGGTGTAGAGATAGTGTAAAAACTTAGTGTGGTGATTCATGACTGTAATTCCAGGACTTAAGAAGCTGATGCAGGAGGACTGATGTGAGTTCAAAGCCAGTCTCCTTGGAATAATGAGATAAAGGCAGCCTGAGAGATAATGAAACCATTTCTAAAAAGAAGAAAGAGAGAAAGAAAGAAAGAAAGAAAGAAAGAAAGAAAGAAAGAAAGAAAGAAAGAAAGAAAGAAAGGAAAGTGGAAGAAAAGAACAAGGGAAGAAGGAAGGAACAAAGAAGGAAGCAATACTTTAATTTTGAAAGTGATTTTAATTTTAATTGTTTGTTTCTTCAGCTAATAAATATATTTTGTGGGTCCTTTGAATATGCTCTAATGTGAAGTGGCTGCTCCCGAATTTTGTCCATTTTCATATGATGCTATTTTCATTGGTTACTCTTATTATTGATTTTTAAAAATATATCATGGAAATAAACTATTTCTCAAATACAAATATATTGAATATCTTTCCATTTCCCTACTTTGCTTTTTTACTGTCTTTATTATTTTATTAAGTAGTAATTAACTTTTATTTCATAAATTTATTGATGTTTTATAGTACAATAATAGCTTAGTATAATTTTTGAAATTATTTCTGTATATACAAAGTCATGAAGATATTCTATTTTGTCTAATATCTGTAGTTTGCTATTTCAATTTTAGGATTATAATCATGTGGAGGTTATTTCACAATAATATGAAGATTCAAATTTTATTATTTCTAGTCTATATTCATTTGATATAGCTAGGTGTTAACTTTAGCTTAGTTATAGACAGTAAATATTAGAGATAATCCTGCTGTATTCATAATGTACTTGAAAGATACTTTGAATATCTACAAAGTCATAGTATTTCCAAAAGCACAAGTTTAGAAAATATGGAGTATAGAAATAATTTAAAACCTTACAGTATCTTCCATAATACCAACATATAATAGGATCTCAATAAGTGTTTCATGAATGGAGTAACTGTCCTGGATTTCATTTTTCCTGGATTCTCTGCTTCTGAACAGAATTAATGCTGAACTATTATTGTTTAATGTATATAATATGAATGAAAATAATTGTCTATATCAAAGTGCACTTAGCTGTGCTTGGTGGTGCATGTTTCTTATTTCAGCACTCAGGAGGTAGAGGCAGGAAGATCTCTGTGAGACTGAGGCTAACTGGTCTACATAGTGAGTTCTAGGACACCTGAGCCTACAAGAATTCATTTTAAAAAAAGAGGTGGATTTTTCTCTATGGTCCATGTCCTTTCTAGCCATGCACATTTGACTGTGTTTACAATACCAGCATTGGTTCCCTCCTATTGAGTAAGTGGGCATCAAGTCCAATTTGATAGCTATTATTCCCAAGACAAAAGTGCCACTAGCGGTTCAATAGAGATTATTTGTTGGGCTGATCACTCTCATTTCTAGACCAAGGTAAATTACTGTATTCTAAATACATATTATTATATTTATAAACAAATGTACTTGTCACCACTCATCAAAGAAGCTTCTCTTTGTAACAGAGATAATTATGAAGTTCTATAACTGGTGAAATACAGAGAATAGTGTCTGTGAGGTGCCTAGCACCAAGCGACACATCTACAATACAAACTTATAGCTAACGTTCAAGGAACATCATGGAACAGAGAGTGTAAAAAATATTGATACATCTCTCAACTCTCACCAGAGAAACTTCTTCATGAGGTACATGGTGATTAACCCAGAGAGCCAGAATTGGACAAAATTAAGAGGATAAGAGAACACAGAGTGCTTATTCCTGAATAGGACTAAGGATCATTATGAAGTGGGAATGTAAAGACTATAAGGGCCAGAGGTGGTGGATAACCATAAAGAAACAGAGGTTTCTAGAAAGGTGGAAAATTACTCATTTAACCTACAGGAACAATAATAGCATGCACAAGATCCACATAAGCTCAAGTCTGACAAATACCAGCATAGACGTGGGAGAATGGGTAAAAAGCCTCAACCTTAGCTTAGGAACTATGGGCAACCTATAGCACCCAGGAGCAGGAGAGTTAATGTTCTTTAAGAGTGTAACCTTAGGGCTGGAGAGATGGCCTAGCTAAGAGCGCCGACTGCTCTTGCAGAGGACCCGGGTTCGATCCCCAGTACCCACATGGCAGCTGAGAATAAATTCTTATTAAAAAAAAAAAAAGATGGGCTGGAGAGATGGCCTAGTGGTTAAGAGCGCTGATCACTCTTACAGAGGACCCGGGTTCAATCCCCAGCACCCACATGGCAGCCGAGAACCATCTGAAACTCCAATTTTAGGAGAACTCCAGTTCCAGGGGAATCCAACACCCTCTTCTGACCTCCGCGGCATTGCACGACACGGGTGCACACACCTGCATGCAGACAGTACATTCATACACATACAGAAATAAATAAAATTAAATTTTTTTTTAAAAAAAGAGTGTAACATTAGACAGGTTAATGAGGCTCCAGCAGATGGACTCTGACCAAAGAACGTTTGGGGAAACATGTATGGCTTGATAGTCCCTAATATATGATAGAGTGCATGAAATCTGGTGAGGGGCACTGGGTGGGATGCGGATTGGAAAGAAGGTCTAATATGATCAAAATACATTGTACAAATTTCACAAAAGTTCACTTAACTTCTTAAAATCACAGTGCATTGATTTAAAAAGATGTGTATAATAATTAATAGATCTAAGTAGAATTTCTAAAACATGAGGATGAAATGTAGCAATTTCTTTTAAAACAATAATATCCTCGCCAGGCATGGTGGCGCACGCCTTTAATCCTAGCACTTGGGAGGCCAGCCTGGTCTACAAGGTGAGTTCCAGGATAGCTAGGGCTACAGGGAGAACTTGTCTCGAAAGACCAAAAAAAAAAAAAAAAAAAAAAAAAAAAAAAAACCAACAATAATAGCCTCGATATTTAGGAACATTTCCATTTAGAACATTACTACTTTTATAATTTAATTGTTAAGTCTTTACCTGGGATTATTTGGAGAGTATTATTTAGCCTCCTGAAATTTTGCTATTTTTATCTTAAGAACAACATAATTTGGAAGAATCACTAGGTAAGACAGTGCTATTTAAAACGTTTATGGCATTTATATTTATTAATTAATAACTTGAGGCTTATTTTTTTAAAGAAAAAGGAACTCGTAAAACTCATGAAAGCCTGGCAGTCAAGCAACAGAGCTTGCCCCTCAATTCCATCAAAATTAGATGGTCAGGAATCTTCCAGAAAAGTCTAAGATTAATATTTCAACTTCATTTTAGAGGTATAACAAAATTACACAGCCTTTTATATGTTTAAAAGTATTTTTGGAGCTGGAGAGATGGCTCAGCAGTTAAGAGCACCAACTGCTCTTGCAGAAGTCCCGGGTTCGATTCCCAGCACCCACATGGCTGCTAAGAAATATCTTTAAGACAGGTGTGGTGGTGCACTCCTTTAATCCTGGCACTGGGGAGGCAGAGGCAGGCAGATCTCTGAGTTCAAGGCCAGCCTGGTCTACAGAGTGAGTTCCAGGCCAGCTGGAGCTACAAGGAGACCATGTCTCAAAAAGACAAAAAAAAGTATTTTTCATGTTAATTCTGATTGTTTCTTTTTTTTTCCTTCTTCTATTACTTTTTTTTTCATTTTTTAAACAATAAGTAATACTTTATGAGTACAAGCATCCTTCATGTAAAACCAATTTGCAAGCAGTTGTGCCCAAACCCACACACCCCAAGGGTCCACCATCCAGCTGGGGGGCTTGTATGTTCAATCAAGTTGATCAAATAAGTGTCCAGTCTATATTGCTGTAGTTTCACCATTCACCCCAATCTCAGCCCTTACATTTTACCATGCCCCCTCTTCTGCAGGTTGTTCCCTAGGCTTAGAAAAGGGGCACGGTTGGACTAGAAGCAAAACAGTCTACTTTCTCTGGAGCTGTCGTTTTGGACTCTGGTCAATTCTGGCTGTTTCCTTTCATGGGCTGACAGTTTGTCCAGGAATAACCTTTCAATCCTACTAATGAAGCACAGGCAATTAGATATATAGGTATTTAAACAGTACTAATTGTTATGGTAGGTTACTTTGAGAAACTCCAGTTTCCAGGGATCCAACACCTCTTCTGACCTCCGCGGCATTGCACGACACGGGTGCACACACCGCATGCAGACAGTACATTCATACACATACAGATTTTAAAATAAAAATATTTTTTTTTTTAAAAAAGTGTAACATTAGACAGGTTAATGAGGGCCCAGCAGATGGACTCTGACCAAAGAACGTTTGGGGAAACATGTATGGCTTGATAGTCCCTAATATAGATAGAGTGCATGAAATCTGGTGAGGGGCACTGGGTGGGATGCGGATTGGAAAGAAGGTCTAATATGATCAAAATACATTGTACAATTTCACAAAAGTTCACTTAACTTCTAAAATCACAGTGCATTGATTTAAAAAGATGTGTATCAATAATTAATAGATCTAAGTAGAATTCTAAAACATGAGGATGAAATGTAGCAATTTCTTTTAAAACAATAAACCTCGCCAGGCAGTGGCGCATGCCTTAATCCTCACTTGGGAGGCCAGCCTGGTCACAAGGGTGAGTTCCAGGACAGCTGGGCTACAGGGAGAACTTGTCTCGAAAAGACCAAAAAAAAAAAAAAAAAAAAAAAAACCAACAATAATAGCCTCGATATTTAGGAACATTTCCATTTAGAACATTACTACTTTTATAATTTAATTGTTAAGTCTTTACCTGGGATTATTTGGAGAGTATTATTTAGCCTCCTGAAATTTTGCTATTTTTATCTTAAGAACAACATAATTTGGAAGAATCACTAGGTAAGACAGTGCTATTTAAAACGTTTATGGCATTTATATTTATTAATTAATAACTTGAGGCTTTTTTTTAAAGAAAAAGGAACTCGTAAAACTCATGAAAGCCTGGCAGTCAAGCAACAGAGCTTGCCCCTCAATTCCATCAAAATTAGATGGTCAGGAATCTTCCAGAAAAGTCTAAGATTAATATTTCAACTTCATTTTAGAGGTATAACAAAATTACACAGCCTTTTATATGTTTAAAAGTATTTTTGGAGCTGGAGAGATGGCGCAGCAGTTAAGAGCACCAACTGCTCGTGCAGAAGTCCGGTGTCGATTCCCAGCACCCACATGGCTGCTAAAAATACTTTAAGACAGGTGTGGTGGTGCACTCCTTTAATCCTGGCACGGGGAGGCAGAGGCAGGCAGATCTCTGAGTTCCAAGGCCAGCCTGGTCTACAGAGTGAGTCCAGGCCAGCTGGAGCTACAAGGAGACCATGTCTCAAAAAGACAAAAAAAGTATTTTTCATGTTAATTCTGATTGTTTCTTTTTTTTTCCTTCGTCTTTACTTTTTTTTCATTTTTTAAACAATAAGTAATACTTTATGAGTACAAGCACCTTCATGGAAAACCAATTTTGCAAGCAGTTGTGCCCAAACCCACACCCCACAAGGGGTCCACCATCCAGCTGGGGGGCTTGTATGTTTAATCAAGTTGATCAAATAAGTGTCCAGTCTATATTGCTGTAGTTTCACCATTCACCCCCATCACAGCCCTTACATTTTATCCATGGCCCCCTCTTCTGCAGTTGTTCCCTAGGCTTAGAAAGGGGCACGTTTGGACTAGAAGCAAACAGTCTACTTTCTCTGGAGCTGTCGTTTTGGACTCTGGTCAATTCTGGCTGTTTCCTTTCATGGGCTGACAGTTTGTCCAGAATAACCTTTCAATCCACTAATGAAGCACAGGCAATTAGATATAGAGGTATTTAAACAGTACTAATTGTTATGGTAGGTTTACTTTGGTATAGACACGGTATTTGGATGGTATGTAATCTATGAATTACTTTTTTTTTCTGTAAATATGACAAGGCTTACGTGGCTTATAACATCTCCTAACTGCTGAGGATGTAAGCTTGTGGCATCAGCCATGGGTATTTCCTCCAAGGAGAGAGCTAATAGCCAATTAGACTTGGGAATTGGGCATATGGCTGCACTGCTGCACATGTATTTCCAGGCAGTGAGGTACTGGTGCTGACAGAGGATCTTGCTTGACCAGGGAGACCTATATTTGCTTATTGGTTTAGTGGCCTTTGGTAACACTCTCTGGTATTCCAGAGACCAACTGTACACTTGCAAGTGTGGTCTCATGCATCTTCCCATCAGGATCTTTGGCAGGCCCCTTATCGCCTCTCTTCTTGCAGGTATCCCAGTGTACAGGCAAGAAGCCTTTTACTTCGGGGGGGGGCTGCCCCGGGCCCATTTAACTTGGGGGTAGCTAACTATGATCTTCACTAGACATCTGGTTCTTACTTCAGGGCCATTTTAATGCGTTATCGCCCATACGTTCCCCTTAAATAAGACATCTCGATGGATTAATGTCTAATCAGCCCATGACCAACATAACTGTGGTGTCATGCATTTGGTATCTTTTATTTTTAGGATGCTGTGACTCAGCATAGCCGTCAAGGCTTGAGAGAACCAATTATATTGTAGTCGTACGTTTTTGCCATCCAATCAAATTGTAGTCGGACATATTAGTCAACATTCTTATCCCACAATTACCTTAAATAGTTGCAATAGGATTAATGCTTTCCGGACATAAATTTATTTTTAACCATCATTTAAGTTTTCCCAAAAAACAATAGAATACACAAGCTATCTATGACAAACCCCCCAACCCCCCAAAAAAACCCTAAAACCCTCACACCACTTAAGTGATGCTTACAAAAAAATTCTAGCCAAACCCCAAAAACTAAAAAATTTTTGACATATATATATTTTTTTTTATACGGTATCTAAAAATTTGACCTATTTTCTTGTATCCGTAACTGACCCCCCCCCCACTTTTACCCCAAGGAATTAAGTCAATTTTTCAAACCCCATAAAAAAAAATTACCCTGTTAATGTAGCTTAAAATAAAGCAAAGCACTGAAAATGCTTAGACGGATAGTTTATCCCATAAACACAAAGGTTTGGTCCTGGCCTTATTATTAGTTGTAGGTAGACTTACACATGCCAGACTCCACGCTCCGGTGTAAAATCCCTTAGAATCTATATTTTAGACAAAAAGGAGAGGGTATCAAGCACACTAATAGTTGCTAAAGACACCTTGCCTAGCCACACCCCCACGGGTTACAGCAGTGATAAAAATTAAGCAATAAACGAAAGTTTGACTTAGTCATACCTTTTAGGGTTGGTAAATATCGTGCCAGCCACCGCGGTCATACGATAAACCCATACTAATAATCATACGGCGTAGGGTGTGTAAAAAGACTAAAAATTAATAGGATAGAAAACGGCCCCTTAAGTAAAATTTTCATGGCCCTTATAATAATCAATGACGAAAGTATTCCTAATAAGCTTGATACACGAAAGCTAAGATCCAAACTGGGATTAGATACCCCACTATGCTTAGCCGTAAACCTAGGTAATTCTTCTAACAAAATAACTCGCCAGGGAACTACTAGCAACTGCTTAAAACTCAAAGGACTTGGCGGTACTTTACATCTGTCTAGAGGAGCCTGTTCGATAATCGATAAACCCTGTTATAACTTACCACTTCTTGCTAATTCAGCCTATATACCGCCATCTTCAGCAAACCCTGTCAAGGAACAACAGTAAGCCCAATGATTTTTCCATAAATACGTTAGGTCAAGGTGTAGCCTATGAGGTGGGACAACAATGGGCTACATTTTCTCTTCAAGAACACATGGAATCTTTTTTGAAAATAAAAGGCGAAGGAGGATTTAGCAGTAAATTAAGAATAGAGTGCTTAATTGAACATAGCAATGAAGTACGTACACACCACCTGTCACTCTCCTCAAGTATAAAACTTTCACCTTTACCTAAAAAACCAAAGAAAAATATTAGAGGAGATAAGTCATAACATGGTAAGCATACTGGAAAGTGTGCTTGGAAGAAATCATAGTGTAGCTTTATTTAAAGCCTCTGGCCTATACCCAGAAGATTCCACTCCAATGGACACTTTGAACATAATGCTAGCCCAAACCAATTAAAATACAACTACCCCAATAATCCTAAATCAAAACTTTTATTAAACAAATAAAGTATAGGTGATAGAAATATTTTTTGGCGCTATAGAGAAAGTACCATAAGGGAAAGACTGAAAAAGCCTAAAGTACAAAAAAACAAAGATTGAATATTTTACCTTTTGCATAATGAACTAACCAGAAAACCATAACAAACTGAACTTTAGTTATATTCCCCGAAACCAAACGAGCTACCTCACAACAATTATATGAATGAACCCGTCTATGTGGCAAAATAGTGGGACGATTGCTAGGTAGAGGTGAAAAGCCTAACAAGCTTGGTGATAGCTGGTTACCCTACAAATGAATCTTAGTTCAACTTTAAACTTACTTTAAAGACATAACATCACAAACGTAAGTTTAAAAAAACAGTTTCAAGAGGAACAGCCCTTGAAACACAGGATACAACCTTTTCTAGAGAATAACATAATCTTCTTTATATCCTTAGTTGGCCTAAAAGCAGCCATCAATAAAGAAAGCGTTCAAGCTCAACATTTTACCCCCTTAATTCCAACCATCAACTGAACTTCCTAGAACACCCTAGGTGTTCTATTACATTATAAAATCTATTACATTATAAAATCTATTACATTATAAAATAGATGAGATACTGTTAGTATGAATAACAAGAAATTTATTCTCCCCACACAAGTGTTTAACAATACGAATGCTCATTTTTAGTTAACAAAACAATAGGAATACACCAAATTTAAACCCACCTATCATACAACTGTTAATACAACACAGGTGTATACATAGGGAAAGATTAACAAGGGTAAAATGAACTCGGCAAACATTAACCTCGCCTGTTTACCAAAAACATCACCTCTAGCATTTCTAGTATTAGAGGCACTGCCTGCCCAGTGACTAACGTTTAACGGCCGCGGTACCCTGACCGTGCAAAGGTAGCATAATCATTTGTTCCTTAATTAGGGACTTGCATGAATGGCTACACGAAGGTTTTACTGTCTCTTACCCTTGATCAGTGAAATGGGATCCTGGTCAACATCTCCTTGGTAGAATAATCCATTGCTGATATCAGAGCTCTCCTGTATTAATATATTTTGCTTAAATGCACAGCTTAAGGAGACTTTAGTATTATATTTGGTTCTGAATAGAGAATAATCCTTTTCACAGTTCCTATGTCTATTAGTCAATTAAAGAAGGCAGTTTTACTGGTTTTATAAGAAGTTACCTCATGACATTTTGGCTCCAATTTAAGGTGAGAACGACCTCATCATCATATTCCTCCTTGTCTATGAAGAGGAGGTAAGAAATCTCTCCTATTAAAACTTTGTGGCACCTAGAGGGTAAGTTTCATTAGGACTCATTATAAATAGTTGTTACAAGTAGGATCCACAGAGGTGTTTTATGTCTGTAGCAGTCTGAGGCTTTTTTTCCTTTCAAAGTTCAGATGGCCCAACCTTTCTGCTGGCACTTCCTGTTACATCCCAACAATGCAAAGCTGTGTCTTTCTTTCTCAGCCATTAAGTTAGTGATGTTTTGACCTGTGGGACAGAAAACAATCTTTTCCGGTAGTTTAAGATTTGAATTGCAAAGTTTTTGACAAAAAGTTTTCATATATACCTTATCCACCCTTTTATTTTGGGTTTTTGTTTTTGACCCATGAGTCTCAAAGGCAATTGTATACATGAACCTATGGCAGGAATCAAGGTGCAGATTTCATCAAATTCACCCAAGCGGTTGGGTGACGGTATGTCATTAACTTGGGACGCAAAACTTAATTTTTAAGTTAAATCATCCTACAGGTAAAAGAGAATGCTACAAGATGAACTGTACAACAAAAATTATAGAGAACATTTGATGTGCCAATCCAAAAGTTATTGTTATAACAGATTTAAGTAAAACAAATTGTGGATGACAACATTTATATTCCAATTAACTCAGTTGCATTACCATTTTATCAGAAACCTTTAAACCAATGTGTTTAATATACATATACTTTTACTGAGTCCTAAAACACCATGTAACCTGTAGCAGAGTCTGGGCAAAATTGAATACTTGTTGAACTCCATAAATTAAATATAAATGATCGAATAAGACCCGTGTCTCTCTCCCCCCCTCCCCCCGACCCTCCTGGTTCACCATTCCGTCAGTTTCTGATGCAGTCTTTCGTCTGTTGTTTCTAATATGCATCCCTCTCACAAAGAATATTTATAACTGGTTATTTGGCCTAGCATCAGCAGAGAAGGGATACCATTCGTCGTTTGTTTTCCTGGGACTATTACTTCACTTAATAATAATGTCTTCTAGCTCCACCATTTCCTCAAAATTCATGATGTTGTCTTTCTTTACCGCTGCATAGAACTCCACTTTGTAAATGTACACATTTCCTCTTCCACTCGTCAGTTAGGGACACCTGGGCTGGTTCCAGCTTTTGCTATGTGACCAGATGCAATAAATATGGCTGTGAATGTATTTCTGCAAAGACGAGTCTTGTGGGATATACCCAGGATGGTTGACTGGGTCAGATGCAAGCTCATTTTGAGTCTTCCAAGGTTTCTCCACACTGCTTCCCATAGTGGCTGTACAGTTTACATTCCCACCAGCAATGGATGAGGTGTTCCCTTTCCCACAACCTCTCGCACTTGATATCATTTGTTTTCTTGATCCTGGCCAGTCTTATGGAGTGAGATGAAAAGCATAGGTGGTTGTAATTTGCATTTCTTAATTATTAGTGATGTTGAACAGTTTTTAAGATGTTTCTCAGAATCTCTATGCTCCTCTGTGGATGTCTCTATTCAGTTCTTTGTCCATATTTTGAGTGGTTCATTTGTTTTCTCTTTGTTTTTTGAGTAGCTGTATACTCTGGAAATTAATATGCTTTGCAATGTTCTGCAGTGAAGTTCCTCGACTCTGTGGGTTTTCTCTTCACTTCCTTTATTGTTTCTTTGATGTACAGAAGCTTTTGAGTTTAATGAGGTCCCATTGTCAATTGTTGATCTATTTCTTGTGCAGCTGCTCTGATTTAGGAAGTCTTTTCCTACGCCTATGTCTGTAAGTCGGCTGCCAACGATTTTTCTGTCACTTCCAGAGTTTTGGGGGTTTCATGTTGAGGTCTTTGATCCTCTGAATTGACTTTTGTACAGGGTGAAAAGAGGGAAAGGGTTTAATTTCATTCATCTACAGGTGGTGATCCAGTTTTGCCACACCACTACTGAAGATGCGGTCTTCTCCATTGTGTCTTCTTGGCCCCCTGGTCAATATGAGATGGCTGAAATTGTACTGCTCAGGGTTGGATCTTCAGTTTTATTCAGTTGGTCAACAGGTTGTTTTTGTTCCAGTACCAAGCTGTTTTATTGACTATAGTCCTGTAGTATAGTTTGAAGTCTGGTGTAGAGAGCCCCCGGGTATTGCTCTTTTCTGAGGGTTGCTTTGCTATTGGGGTCTTTTGTTTTTCCAAATGAAATTGAGGATTTTTTCCAAGCCTGTGAAGAAGCTCTTGGGGATTTTGATTGGGATTGCATTAAAATTGTACAATGAGTTTGGGTAGAATGGCTTTTTTACTATATTTATTTCCAAATCCAGGAGCATGGGAGGTTTGTCCATCTTCTGAGTCATTCCTCAATTTCTTCTCCATGGGTTTAAAATTTTTGTTTAGAGATCCTGGTGTCGGTTGTTAGGTTTGTTCCTAGGTATTTTATTGTTTTTGAGGCTATTGTGAGTGGGAAGGTCTCCTTGTATTCCTTCTTCAGTTGCTTGTTGTTGGTGTACTGATTTTTCTAGATTTATTTTGTATCCTGCCACTTTACTGAAGTATTTAATCATTTCTAGGAGTTTTCTGGTGGAGTTCTTAGCATCCCTTAGATAGACAATCATATAATCAGCAAAAAGGGATAGCTTGACTTCCTCTTTTCCAATTAGAACTCCTTTAATTTCCTTTTCTTGCCTTATTGCCATAGCAAGGGTTTCAAGCACTATATTGAAAAGGAGTGGTGACAGGGAGCAGCCTTGCCAAGTTCCTAACTTTAAGGGGAATGTTTCTGTCATTTCACCATTTATGATGATATTGGCTGTGGGTTTCCTGTATATGGCTTTGATTACATTGAGGAATGATCCCTCCAGTCCAATTCCCTCTAGCACTTTAAACATGAAGGGTTGCAGGATTTTGTCAAAGGCTTTCTTTGCGACAATTGTGATGATGGTGTGGTTTTTGTCTTTCAGTCCATTTATATGCTTGATGATATTTATTGATTTTCAAATGTTGAACTTCCTTTCGGAGTTTGTTTTTTTCTCCCTCTAGTTCTTTCTGGAGTTTGTCTTTCTGTTCCAAAGTTTGTCATTGTATCCCTCCAGGTCCTTTTTGAGTTTTTCATTCTCTCTCCTTAATTCTCTGGCTTCTTCTTTGTTTTCTTTAATTTCTCTGCATAGGTCTGCAATTATTCCTCTAAGATCTGTTTCTTCGGTCACCTCCAGGGGGATCGCATTGTAGCTCTCCCCTACAGGGATGGGAGTCCTTGGTGCAGAGTTATCCTGCACCTTTCCCATATTATCCCTTTGCTGTGTCCCAGGCATGGTTGTTGGTTTTTTTTTTTTTTTTTGCCTGTATTCAGATGCCAATCGCAAATGTCTTTTCACTATGTTGAAGCCTTGTTTTGCTTGCGTCCTTCCAATGCTTTTTTTTTTCCCTCCTTGTTTATGGAGTGTTGACTTTGTCTAGGTCTCAGGCTTTCAATTTTGTTTATATATTGGATATTGGAAGTCTAAGCCACTCTTCCCTTCCTGTTCTTAGGGTTCTCCAAATACAAAAATCCACTTGGATACTCTCTCCTCAATTCCAGTTGTGCGGGGATAAATATTACTGACTTATCACCCCAGTACCTGTCTGGAGCAAGGTCTGGGCTCCTGTGATTCAGGTGGTCTTAGCAAGACCCCAGCCTGAACCCCCTGCACACAGACTCACAATGGCACCGAGTGCCAGCTGCAAGGGCAAAAGGCCCTGATTGTTTCTTAAAATAACTCATAAGCAGATAAATTGTTATGATCCGTAATTCGGTGAAATACAGTGAACACTAAGAAAGAGAATTCTTGACTCTGATCAAGAGAATGTCTGGACTCTGCCTGCCTTCTCTACTGACTCTGAACAAAGTAAGTGTGGGATACTGGGCATCACATAACTTCTTGTCTCAGTTCATCATCTATAAAGTATCAATGACTCTCACAGTTTGCAGTAAGTGTGCTGTGATCTAGTGTCTGTGACAAAGCAGAGCACCTCACCTGCATTGCCCAGTAGTGATTAGCACCATCATTACTGCATCTTTCTTCAGCCAGCTAAGTAGCAGTTAAGGCTGGAAACCAAGTACTCTATCCTCTAGTCTGGTATTCTTGATGCTCATTGTGATCTCTGTAGAGTTCTACTTACCTAGTTCAAGAGAAGCTTCATGCATTGCCCCAATAAAATTAGCTGCTCAAATACCAAGGTCTTTAGAGTCAAAATAGAAACAGAAAGATAATAGTGTAAACTGTGAGACAGAGATATCCAAGTGAGAAAGAGATATCCAAGGCTTACCAATTCAATTTTTTCTCATAGATAAAAAAGTGGAATTTATTCATTTTTGCCATTTTGATGTATTTTTAAGAGAATGCTTACAACCAGTAATTTGAATTAAAAGTTCTGAAATCTCCTGCAGGAGGGAAAAGGAGAACAACAGAAATAGACTCAATGGCCAGAAACAGTTTGGGTCAACATGTTTTAATTTACAAGCATTCACTTTCACAATTGCCCTTCAGATGAGGCAGTGCATGGAGACCCACCATCCCAGTGTTTAACCTCTGTTTGAAGATGAGGCCAGGACAGAAGGGCAGAATTTCATTTTGGCAGATTCTAAGCAGATTGAAGACTGTACCAGGGACTTTATCCATGTACTCTACTCATTTTGCTTGCGATCATTCTTATAAGTTTTATATCTAAAAATAAAACTAAAAATATACTATTAAAAATACCCTAGAAGGCCGGGACACACACCTTTAATTCTAACACTCTGGAGGCAGAGGCTGCAGATCTCTGTAACATCAAGGTCAGCCTGATTTACATACCAAGTCCCAGGCCAGCAACAGTGAAACTCTGTCTCAAAACAAACAAACAAGCAAACAAACAACTCAGAAAGTGGGGGGTGGATCTGGGAAGAGATGGGGTAGAAGTAGGGGATGGGTATGAGCAAAATTGTATGACATTCTCAAAGAATTAAGAAAATATTTAAAAATAAATAAATAGGGACAACACACAACAAGCCCATGAAAGTGTTTTTCTCAAACTTAAAATGAAAAGAACACAAATAGAATATACTGGAATCCCAAGCTACTGTTTATATTATGCACAACAGATTCTAAGCCTCTTTCTTGAAGAAGTATGTATTTTGACCGAATTTTCGTTATTCTGTAAGTTTTCTCCTATTTCTAATATGCATCTGCTTAAAGCACAAAAATGGCTTGCTGTTGCTGCTAAGTGGATATCCTATAGATTTGAAACAAAAATAAAACCTTTGAAATACACAATAATTATGTAAAATGGTGTGATTTTACTTTATCCAAAATAAAATTAAAATAAAAATGGAAAAAGCAAATGAATTGAAAAGTGGGGAAGTGAAAATCAAATGAATTGATCAATGATAAAGACATACTGGGGAAACAGTGAGCTAGAAGTTATTCCAAAAGCAGCTTGCAGAGATATGACTCACACACAAAACCTGCTGTTCTCTACCTCATTTAAATAGCCAAATAGCCTGCAGAAAAGTATGATTTTTTCCATATCTCAGGAAAGAACATTGATTACGGAAAGCATGCTACAGGATTATAGGAGGCTAAGAGAAAGGAACAGAGAAAGGGACAGAGGGGAGAGATTAAAGTCTTCCTCTCTGGAATTCGGGTAAACTTGTGACTGCCTGGACCTACAGTACGAGACAGAAGTGAATGCAAGGTTAGTCAGGTTAATTTAGTGAGACTCTGTCTCACAAAGAGTATACAGTTCGAAGGCATAGCACTTGCCTACCCCAAGAAACTCTAGGTTCCATACATAGCACCACATGCACACAACAGGATTTGTCCTTTCTTATTGTGACACATTTTAATATTTTTATCATTTTGCTTATGATATTACTATGACTATACAATGAAATATCCTCTTATGTTTGACATTTAGATGAGTTTCAGAATAGAGTTACAATGAGCATTATTGTACCTTCTTTCTAGTACATTTGCATGCCAGGGTCTCTTGACACAATATCTAGCAATGTGCTGGACATTTGCATGTCAGACTTTTCCCATTACTATTTAAACCTCTGCTGATTGTTCTTATGTAATAGCTCTGCCCCAACAGTTCTGTTGCACTGGACATCTGACAGCCACCTCTTCACCACATGTCCTCTTTCTTCTACTGGAGAACCAGTTTTTCCTTTGAGAAATTTATCCCATTTCCCATGTTCGGCTCTGTAGCTGTAGGTAGCTACAGGAATGGAACTGTGTGGCAAAAGCCATTCGATATTCTCATCCTCTCTGTCCACAGTGACTGGTTCAAGGATGGCAGGGAGGCCATTTACAGGTGTATGTTTGGGGCTTCTGGGTGAAGGAGTCTTATTTTACTTCTATGGAATATAACAATAATTGTTGTCCTCTTCGGGGATGATATTAGATGCTGTAAGACTTAATATCCAGGAATAAAGCAATTTCTGGGGACTCAGAGCCAAGACCCAGTAACAGACAGTGCAGGTCTGAGTTACAACTTTAGCTGCTGCTAAACCACAATCAAATCAGAGCATCTCCTATCCCTGGGGTGAGTTTCTTAGAGGAAGATTCATTATGTTGCTAGGTTGGCTTCAAACTCGCAGTCCTCCTGATTCCACCTTCCAGGAAACACAAAGGCAAGCACCATTTCATAAGGATTATTCCTGGCCATTTAAACTGCCATGCTTTGATAATCTCCACTAATATTTTTCTTTAACCAGAATTTCGGTTACTTAGCTCATAGAAGTTGCAATGCTACCCTAATTTAATCTCCAACTGTTCTTTCACCTAGTCACAGCCAGGTCTTATTTTCTTTTTTTTTTTTAAGGAAGAAAATTTATTTTGGTTTATAGTTCCAGATGTTTAGAGACAATCACAACAGAGAACCACAGCAACAATGGCAAGAGCAGGAATTTGAGATATCATACCACTATTGGATTTAGGAAAATGGTCTTATTTTCAAGTACTGTCCTGACTCCTCATCCTTTCTCTGGCAGATGCCAACCCACACTGCAGGGGCCAACTTACTGAACAGAAAACTAAACTAGTGGTCTTCATCTAGCAAGACTGCCTCCCCAGATAGTCTGCACAGATGTTCTCACAGCGTGTCTGCAACTCTTCTGATTCCTGACAAACACACAAATCCCAAATTATTAAAGAAAATGTTTTTTTAAAAAAATGAAGTACCCTAATAATTATGACAAAATAAATGGCTTTTTTTGTCTTTTTGAGACAGGGTCTCCCTTTAGCCCCAGCTGTCCTGAAACTCATTGTGTAGAACAGGCTGGCCTTGAACTCACAGAGACCTGCCTGCCTCTGCCTCCCAAGTGCTAGGATTAAAGGTGTGCACCACCATGCCTGGCAGAAAATAAATGTTTTTTTTAAAGTGCTTGGTCAGTAGCCAGCAGAATCACAGGTGATACCAGCTCTCAACTACTCTAGAGGCTGAAGTAGGATGTCTAGTCAGTGACTCTAAACCCAGCTCCCAACTATTCTGAGACCGAGGCAGCAAGCCTAGGCAACATAGTAAAACCCTGCCCCAAGAAAAATGTTTCAAAGGCTGGACAGATGGTTCAACAGTTAAAGAGTGTTTAGAGTTCTTGAAGAGGATCTGGGTTCAGTTCCCAGTACCCATGTGGCAGCTCACAGTTGCCTATAACTCTGCTTCCAGGGAATCCAACATCCTCTTCTGAACATCGTGGGTTCCTGAACTCAGGTGGTGTGATGGTTAATCCTGGGTATAAACTTGACTAGACTAAGGATGAACAAATATGAGAAAAAGATCTTCAGATTGAACTACCTCAAGCCAGATGGCCCACCCCAAATGTGGGCATTACCTTCTGCCCGAAGGCAGTATAAAAGGCCATGGCAGAGGGAGCAGGTCCCTTTTCCTGTGGCTTGCCTCTCTCTCACTGGTGAGTTTGTCTTGCTGCTGTGATCAACCCTTTGCATCCCAGTGTGTACTGAGAATCCATCCGGCCTTCACCAACAGATTGGGACTACTGAGACATCCACCCTTGTGGACTGAGCAGTTCCCTGCATTCTGAGCCTCTCCAGTCCAGCACAGCTATTTTTGGACTCCTTGAAGTCTATCACCTGAGCGAATCAATAAATCTGTATGTAGCTATATATTCATTCTATTGATCCTGTTTCTTTAGAGAACCCCGACTAATACAGGTGGCATACATAAACTCACAAGGCTGACACACATAATTATAAAAATAATGAATAAATAAATATTTCGAAAACTGTTTTATAAAAAAAAGAAAGACTACCATGGTGGAGCGCACCTTTAATCCTAGCACTCAGGAGGCAGAGGCAGGCAGATCTTTGTGAGTTCAAGGCCAGCCTGGTCTACAGAGTGAGTTCCAGGACAGCTGGGGTTACAGGGAGACTGTGTCATGAAAAGACACAAAAACAAAAACAAAAACAAAAAATCTGTTTTATTAATATGCAACAGAAAAACTTAATTCAATTGGTAAATGTTTACTGATATTTATTAATCAAACATCAGAGAACCCTTGGAACAGTACAGTGACAAGAGGAAGAGTTAAATGGGTATTAACATGTGAGTGAAATGAACCTCTTAGAACCAAAATAGAATATTTGTAATTGAGGCATCAAAAGGAGCTCATGTCTTCTAGGGGTAGTTTTATATTGTCATGTTTCTCAAGAACTAGGAAAAACAGAGTTCCAAAAATGTCTGATAGATTTCCTAAAATGAACTAAATTCACTTTACAAAAGCTGAATTCATTTACAAAATTTCTTCTGAGATGGTTGGTTCTGACAAGTTAATCTCGAACACCAGACAGTTACTATTTAAACTGTTCTGCTACAAAGTATCAAAATACATTTAAAAAAATGGTATTTCCATTTGGATATAATCTACTAATGCATAATTCTCTACTTTGTATTAGTCTTTTTAGTACATGTAACAAAAATGCAATAGTATATATGATGGTATGAAGCAGACAAACCATCAAAAATATTGAGCCATATTTCTATCCAGAATTCTTTTCTTGGATGAGGTGGTGCAGAATGTGGGTAGACTGAAGAAGAAGAGTGGATTATTTCTAATTTTTTGTATATAGAGCAATAAAAGTTATTTTCCCCAAATGAATTTATTTTGGTGTATTTCAAGAATGATTTTTTCCCCATAATCTCAGTCTTTCATCATAACCAGTCTCAGGAAGATCATCCCTTGCCCTGAGGGCCAGTAATTCCCTGCCAGCTTCACAGCTTATATTACCAACAGGGATTTTATAGTACATATTTTAGGGGTCCTATCTCAGAGCTGTTCAGAAAGAATGTCTCTGGGAGGAATCTGGAGGCCTCTAATTCTCAGAAAACAGCTTATTAGGATCATGCAATGGCATTTTCAGGCCTTGCTATTGCTTCATAATACCTGCTCATCTGCCTCAGCTTTTCTGTGTTATATAGATTTCTTAAATTAGGATTGGTATGTGAAGGAGATCATTCAATTATATTTCAATTTTGTCATATAATATTAGATATAATATAATATTAGCGCTCTGCCAGTGTAGCTTTATCTAACAGATATGTCGGAATAGGATAAGTGGAAAGTGGAATACATCTGATGAAACCGAGCTTACAAGTGACAGATCATCTGTTACACAAGACTGAACCTAAAAGGGGTTGAGAAGATTAAGAAACAAAGTCCATATTTTTGTTGTCTTCAAGAAACCCATCTCAACTTCAAAGGCAGACACTATCTAAGGTGAAAGGATGGAAAGATATATTCTAACATAAAGGTACTAAGAAGGAATAAGGAGTTCCAGTTCTAACATCTGACAAAATAGACTTCAAATTAAAATGAATCAGGGGAGATAGAGAATGTTACTTCATTCTTGTTTTTATTTTGATTACTTCATTCTTATCAAAAGAACAATTAACCAAGAAGATATTACAATTGTGAATATATATGCACCAAATTCTGGTGCCCCTAACTTCATAAACATGGTACTAAAGGACATTAAGATACAGATTAATCCAAACACACTTGTAGTAGAGGACTTCAGTACCCCCACTATCTCCATTAGACAGATCAACTGGACAAAGAATAAACAGAAAAACATCTGAATTAAACAATATTCTACATCAAATTGACCTAACAGACATGTACTGAATATTCCACCCAAGCACTGAAGAATATTCAGCTTCCCATGTACCTTTCTTCAAAATCAACCACATACTGGGGAGCAAAACAAACCTCAACAAATACGATAGCTTGAAATAATTTCATGTATTCTATAGGACCACAATTAGAATAAAACTTAATATCAATACCAGGAGAAGCCCTAGTAACTACATGAACTTATGGAGATTAAAGAGCATACTCCTGAATAATGAATGGGTCAAAAGAGAAATTAAGAAATAAATAAAAGTATTTTTGGAATTAAAGGAAAAAGACTATACAACACAACAACACCTCTGGGACACTTCAAAAGCAATCCTAGGTGGGAATTTATAGCTCTAATTAAAAAATCAGGGAGAGCATAAATAATTGAGTTGCACATTGCAAATCAAGACACTTGAAAGACAACAACAAATGAAACCTAAAATCACCAGATAAGAGGAAATAACAAAATCAGAGCAGAGGTTAATGAAATGGAAAGCAAACAATAAAAGGGATTATTGACTCCAAGAGCTGGTTCTATGAAAAGATAAGCAAGATAGACACAACCTTAGCCCAGTTAACTAAAAGAAAGAACAACTCCACATCAACAAAATAAGAGATGAAAGGGGAAACATCAAGACAGACAACAAAAATATACAGAAAATTGAAAGGAACCACTTTAAAAATCTATGCTCTATGAAGTTTGGAAAGTTAAAATAAATGACTGAATATCCAAAATCATGAGAATCATGAAAACTTAACCAAGAATAAATCAACAGGTTAAATAGACCCATAATGTATAAGGAAATTAAAACAGGAATATAAAACCTCCCATCTAAAAAAAGCCCAGGCCCAGATGGGTTTGCCACAGAATTACACCAGACATTTAAGGCGGATCTACAACCAATATTATTTAAGTTATTCAAAAAGCTAGAAAAACGGGAGAATTCCCAAATTTCTTCTTTGAAGCCCACATCACTCTAATAACAAAACCAGGTAATGATACAACCAAAATTGGAAACTATAGACCCATACCATTAATGAACATAGATGCAAAAATTCTCAACAAAATACTTGCAAAACCACACACAGGCACACATCGGAAAGGTCATACACTTGATCACGTCTTATTTATTGCAGAAATACAGTGATGGTTCAAGATACATAAGTCAATAAATGTCATAAACTGTATAAAGATAAAAATCAAATGGTTATCTCAATAGATACAGTAAAGGTCTTTGATAAAATTCAACATGACTTTATGTTAAAAGTCCTAGTGGGAACTGGACTGGAGGGAACATAACTTAATCATTCAAACTATGTACAACAAACCCACAGTGAACAACATTTTAAATGGAGGAAATTTGGAAGCATCCCCCATAAAACCATGAACTTGGGAAGGCTATTCACATCTCCACTCCTTTTCAGAATAGTGTTGAAAATCTTGCTAGAGCAATAAGACAAGATAATGAAATTAATGGGATACAAATTGGAAAAGAGGAGATCAAACTATCCCTTTTTGAAGATGATATGATATTATACCTAAAAAACTCCAAAATTTCCACCAGTAAACTCTTGGAAATCATTAACACTTTCAGTAATGTCAGAGGTTACAAAATTAATCTATAAAAAATCAGTAGACATTCTATATACCAATCACAAGCAACAGAAGAACACATAAATGGAAACCCTACCACTCACCATAGCTTCAAAAAAATCTCTGAATAAATTTGACCAAAGACATTAAAGACCTGTACAGTGAAAATTTTAAATCTTTGAAGAAAGAGATTGGGAAAGACACCAGAAGATGGGAGGACCTCTGATGCTCATGGACTGGAAGAATTAATATAGTAAAAATGACCATCCTACCCTAAGTAATATGTAGATTCAATGCAATCTCAATCAAAATCCCAATGAAATTCTTCACAGAATTAGAAAAAAGTATTAAAATTGATATGTAAGCACAAATGACCTAGATAGGCAAAGTAACCCTGAGCACAAAGAGCAATGCAGGGGGATAACTATACCAGATTTTAAACAATATTACAGAGCTATAATCATAAAAACAGTATGGTACTGGAACAAAATAAACCTGTAGATCAATGGAACACAAATGAAGACAAAGCTAGAGTAAATGCAATTTCAGCCACCTGATATTTGACAAAGGGGCAAAGAACATTCAATAGAGGAGAGACAGCATCTTCAGCAACTGATGCTGGCAATACTGGGTCACCACTTATAGAAGAATGAAGCTGAGCACTTATCTTTCACCTTGCACAAAAGTCAACTCCAAATGGATCAAAGACTTCAATGTGAATCCCGAAACCCTGAAACTGCTAAAAGAAAATATCACCAGTAACCTGCATGATATAGTTGTAGGAAAGGACTTTCTAAATTGGAATTAGTTGCTCAGGAATTAAGGTCAACAATCAACAAGTGCAGCTTTAGTTAACTAAAAAGCTTCTGTACAGGAAAAGAAAGAAAGAAGAGAAGAAAAAACTCACAGAGTGGGAGAAAAATCTTCACCAGTGACACATCTGACAGAGGTTTAACAACCATAGTAAACTACTCAAAAAACAAAAAAAATCAAGAAAACAAGTGACCCAATTATACGATGGGCTAAGGATCTGAACAGAGATTTATCAAAGAAAAAAAAATAATAAAGATGGCTAAAGAAAATATGAAAAAGTGTTCAACATCATTAGTAATTAGGGAAATGCAAATGAAAACCACTTTAACATATCATCTTACCCTAGAAAGATTGGGTAAGGTTAAGAAAACAAATGATACCAATTGCTGGAGAGTTGGGGCAGTAGAGGAATGCTCATTCACTGCTGGTGGAATTGCAAGCTCATGCAATCCCTAGGGAAAGCACTGTAGAGAACTCTTAGAAAATTAACAATGAACCTACCATTTGACGTGATCACATCACTCCTTGGCTTATACCCAAAGGACTCATCCGATTGCAGATATTCTTGCACATTCATGTTTATTGCTGCTCTTTTCACAGTGGCAAAGAGATGGAAGCCACCTAACTGTCCCTCAACTAATGAGTAGATAATGAAAATGTGGCACATTTACATGAGAGTACATTAAATTTGGAAGGGGCAGTTGGGGGAGTTGTGGATAGGAGAGATTATCTAAATACCATCAAATAATATTGTATAAAAATAACAAAAATGCACTAAATTTTTTAAAATTATTCTTCAGATAATTAGAGTGATACATTTTATTTTATTTTATTTTGCTGCTCTTTTTATTTTGTTTTTTTGGGGGGGTTATTTTTTAAGTTATTGTTATATATGTATATATATTTTGTACAAAATTATGTTACAAATCAAATATAGACCCATGTCCCCCTCCCAACCCCCCCACCCCACCAGATTCACCATTTCAGTCAGTTCTTTGATGCAGTCTTTTCTGTTGTTGGTGTTGTTGTTCTTTTCAATATGTATTACTCCCAACAAGAAATATTTACAACTGGGTTATTGGCGCTAGCATCCATAGATGAGGGATACCATTTGTTGTTTGTTTTTTTCTGGGACTGTGTTACTTCACTTAACATAATATCTTCTAGTTCTGTCCATTTACCTGCAAAGTTCATGATGTCTTTTTTTAAATTTTATTTATTTTTTTTATGTGTATTAATGTACTGCCTGCTTGTAGGGTTGTGCAGCCTTGTCCTGTAATGCCATGGAGGTCAGAAGAGGGCTTCAGATTCCCATGGAACTGGAATTAAAGATGGTTCTCAGCAGCCATGTGGGTGCTGGGCGTCAAACCCAGGTCCTCTGCGAAAGCAGTCTAAGCTCTTAACCATGAGGCCATCTCTCCATCCCGATGTTGTCTTTTTTTACTGCTGCATAGAACTCCATTGTGTAGATGTATCACACTTTCTCTATCCACTCGTCAGTTGAGGGGCATTTGGGTTGGTTCCAGCTTTTTGCTATTGTGAACAGAGCTACAATAAATATAGCTGTGCATGTACCTCTGTGGTAATATGAGTCTTGTGGGTATATACCCAGGAGTGGTATGACTGGGTTAGGTGGTCGCCCTTATAGCTGGTATTACAAGTGGGCCTGTTGCTACTGTGAGACTTGATGGCGCAGTGGTTAGATCAGGGACTTGCCAGGACCACCTGAAGCACAGGTAGGAGCCAGGTGCTTCAGCCAGGCAGATTTTAGAAGAAATCTACTCCTGGATTATTGGCTAATTGGTTTGTTGGATAACTAAATCTTTGCCTTGTGAGGCTGGCGGAGTGGAGTCACCCTGCTAGCTGGGATTAAAGATGGGCATGTTAAATCCTTGTCTGGTGTGGCTGTCCGGGCGGAGTCGCCCTTGTAGCTAGTATTAAAAGTGGGCCTGCTGCCACTGTGAGACTTGAGGGGGCAGTGGTTAGATCAGGGACTTGCCAGGACTACCTGAGACACAGAATAGTCAAGCATATCACCCAACTGGAATTGCTGAGGGAGTGTCCAAATGGATTTTTTGGAGAGCCTTCAGAACAGAAAGGGAAGAGCGAATTAGACTTCCAATAAATAGAATGATGCATTTTAATGAAATGAAATATTCCACATAATTTCCCATTTAATAAACTGTGTTTACAAAGAATACAGACATATTTTCTGATACTAATATCTTCGTTTTCAGTATATAGACTCTGATTTGTGTCCCCAAATGTCCCTCAGTCTTAATCCATCCATCGGACCTGTGAAGAGTCCCATCCTTGTAAAACATTGTCTTTCCCCCTGCAAGAAGCCATAAATTTGTAAAAGTTGCTTAAGTCAGGTGGGGATTTCTTACCCACTTCCCCATGTTTATTCTGGAACTTTGCCAGGTTTGAGTTTACATAGGATGTGTGCCTGCTGACACCACTGCTGTGAGTTCATCTGAGTAACTGACTGGCTGTCTGGAAGATTCTCTTTCCTTCTGGTTAACCACCTCCTCTGGCTCTTACCATCCTTCTGTCTCCATTTCTACAATGATCTCTGTGCCTGGAGATGCAGAGTCGCTTATTTTTTTTAATGCATGTATATAACCATATCTGAAATTAATGGTCAGCTTTCTATCAGGGATAACACCTCTCTGTAATATACAACTACTAAATATTTTAATGTCAAACAGTTCTTAAAAATAAACAATAAAATATAATTAAAGTCCTAGCACTTGGGAGGCAGAGGCAGGCGGATCTTTGTGAGTTCAAGGCCAGCCTGGTCTACAGAGTGAGTTCCAGGACAGCTGGGGCTACAGGGAGACCCTGTCTCAAAAAGACAAAAAAAAAAATATATAATTAAAGAAAGTAGAATATGGTAATAAAGTTGTTTTTATAGTGCCCTAGGACAAGCAAGAGGAAATACATCCTTGCTAACCTTGCTATGTTCCTATGTAACAGAATGCGTCACTGTCCATGTGTTATAAGTTATTCAGTCTTGTCAAAATTGAGTGTGGGGCCTACTCAAAATAAATCGAAAAGACGAAAAATTGAATGAAAACCATGCATGATGTAATTGTAAAGTTAATTGCTTGTAAAATAAGGTAAGCCCAATTCTGGAAACAATGAAGTAAAAAAAGCTTTTTAGGAGGATTGGGCTTTGAGAAGATAAATGGTAGGCCTTGAAATGTACTTTAGAAGTAACAAAGCAATTGGATAGGAAACACTCTTTCTTGATCAGAGAGCTCTTTAAGTGGTAGGTATCAATTTCAATTTTGCATAAGAGAATCTGAGAAATCTCTCAATTAGTAAGTCATAGAGTCAGGCTCTAAAGAGGCTTTATTTCAAATATCTGATTTCTCATAAAGCATTTTGATGATTCAGAAATCAAACCCATTAGAGCACCTGTTTCTGGAGCTATTAGCTTTAAATTTTTCTCCATATTTGTTCAAGCTTAATCACATTAACTACTCTGTTGGCTTGATTTCCACACACATAGAATATGATTCTGCACATGCCCTTTTCTCTCAGTCACATGCACACTTATAGAAGCCTTGCTGGACATGGTGGCACACGCCTTTAATCCTAGCACTTGGGAGGCAGAGGCAGGCGGATCTTTGTGAGTTCAAGGCCAGCCTAGCCTACAGAATGAGTTCCAGGACATCTGGGACTACAGGAAGACCCTGTCTCAAAAAACAAAAACAAAAACAAAAAAACAACAAAAAAAGAGGTCACTACCTTTCCCCAGGTTACCTAACCATCTTACTTTTGAAAGTATTTTTCTTCCAGGTAACTTGTATTATATCATATAGAAGTCTCTGAAAACCTCAGCTATTATGTTGGCACAACTGTAAACATCACAGAGGAGTGAGCGGAGACTTGGGGTACCCCTGCCCCAAAACTGATCCAGCCCCATTACACCACTCTGCTCCTCAAGCGTTTGCTATAGTGGGTGGTGGTACAGAAATGGAAATGTTTCATGTTAATATATATATTTATATTAACAGAATATAAAATAAAGTTTTACATTTTAGTCTAATGTCATAATTGGCTCTGCAAGGAGCATAATCATTATCATATGAATTCAAAAGTTCCTCACAAATATTGGTTACACAAGAATAAGTTTCCATGGGAGACATGGAAACTTATGGTTGATAAGGGGATTTAGATATGAGCATGAAAAATTGTCTATTTTACAAACATGATTAATCTTAATATATTTGTAAAATTTTTCTCACTGTTACAAATGGAATTAATATTAATGTTAAATGATAAGATTGACAATTTTATTTCATGACTGTCTGATGTCAAAAACAGTGCGTCAATTAATTGTTATTCTTTCAAATGTGCTTTAACTTTCTATAATTATATTGTTTATATAAAAACAATGTGTTTCCTAAAAGTCTTTAAACTTCGAGCATTTTTTGCTTGTTTGTTTTAAAGAAAGGGGATACTTTGTAGCCCAGGCTGACTTGGAACTCGTGATCCTCCTGCCTCAGTCTTAGCATCAGGATTGCAAAAAGGAGTCATCATTGTAGGGGTCTACTTTAATTTTCAATTGGAGAATACTTCAGTTCTCTCACTATGTTTTCTCGAAAGAATAGATTATTTAAGGCAATATTTAAGGCAATAGATTTATTAAGGCAATATTTGAAATCCAGCCCAAATATCTTTTCATCACATCAATGTATATCCAGTTAAATGCATCAGTTGTGACAACCGAGGTAATTTGAAAGGGTCCAATGATAAACTTCACTTTGATGTGCAAGCAGAACAAACTAGGAAGAGAGAGCGAGAAATGTAGATGTGCACACTCACAAACACACCCACATTACATATATAATGTGTGTATAATAAAACTAGAACTATATAGACTTTGAGAGAGTGAAGTTCTATCAAAGGGGGAAAGAGGTTGGGATACACAATCTTCCTGTGTGTGTTACTTTGTTCATCACTCTGATAAACACCTGAAGAAGCAACTTAGGACAAGAATTTGACTGACAGGTTGAGGGGATGCTGTCCACCATGGAGAGTAAGGCATTGCCCCAGGTCTGGGTCCTGTCCTTGGCAAATGTGGCCTGAAGCTACTTGCTACATTGTGACTAGAGACAGGAAGCAGAGAGAGCTCTGGCTGGAAACTTGGCTTGATCTTAACCCATAAGGCCCAGTCCTTCCTAAAGGTCCAACAGCCTCCCAATAGGGCAACAGCAGCTAATGAACAAGGATTCACACAGGGGAGCACTTGATAGATATTTCATATTCAAACCATAACATTTTTAAGTAAAGGAAGGAAAATGTATTTACATTTAGAATTTAAATTTACAACTAGTTCTTTCTAATAAATATTTCTTTCTTCTCAAAAACAGTAAATTTATACCTGACAAAGGGCAACTCCTTCTTGGTTCTAAGAGCCAAAATAATTTTTTATGCTTCATCTTAAAAATATTGCTATATATAACAGCTTTCTGAAAATTAAGAACTGTATACACATTGTTGTACATTGCAGTAACAGGCAGTACATACCCATGGCCAAGAGTGACATATGGCTATACAAAGATAATTTTAGTGTCTTATAAAAGAGTATAGGAAACCGGGCCCAGTGGAACATGCCTTTAATCCTAGCATTTGGGAGGCAGAGGCAGGCAGATATCTGTGATTTGAAGGCCAGCCTGGTGTACATAGTTCCAGGCCAGCTTAGGGCTACAGAGAAACCTTGTCTAAAAAACAGCAATAAGGGGCTGGAGAGATGGCCTAGCGGTTAAGAGCGCCGACCGCTCTTGCAGGGGACCGGGGTTCGATCCCCAGTGCCCACATGGCGGCTGAGAACCTTCTGAAACTCCAACTCCAGGAGAACTCCAGCTCCAGGGGAATTCCGACGCCCACTTCTGACCTCCGCGGCATTGCACGACACGGGTGCACAGACTTGCATGCAGACAATACATTCATACACATACAGAAATAAATACNTCCTTTTTCCAGTGTCCTAATACTAACAAAGCCTCTTCATCCCAGGAGTGTTCCTTGAGAATTATATGTAAAGGAGTTAACTGTTGTTAAAATGAATTTTGAAAGACTGTATGAGGCTATTGTGTTGGTCAGGTAGAACTCTGTGAAAAAAATATATTCACTCGTGGTTAAACCATGGGAATTTATTATTTATTTTTTATACATTTTGGAACAAGAAAGTAAAATTCATGGTACAGGTTTGCTTCCTGGATCATAGTTGAGTACCTTGTTGAGTACTGGCATGGGGGATAGAGAGAGCTCTGATTGCTTCTTCTTCCTGTAAGCACTAAAATACCATTATGAGACCAAAGACTGTGTTATTCAGGTGACAGTTCCTGGTGCCAAATCTGACAGCCTGAGTTTTATCCCTGGAACCCACATGATGGGAAGAAAAGACCAACGCCTCCAAATGTTCTCACCTCCACATGCACAGCATGCCGTGCCCACTCACATGTACACACAACACACACACAGTGTGTTTATGTACATATTTACATTTTTATTTTAATAAAAAGCATTATGAGAACTTCACTCTCATTAATGCACTAAACCCAGTTTCTTCCCTACATCCCCAATACCAAACACCATCACTATGTTTGATCAGTTTAGTTTTTGGACCTAAGAATTGTGGAAGATATAAACATTCATTCAGAACAGGGCCTGTGTGTGAAGCTGGTGCCATCTTCGTTTTCCAGATTTTAGGCACAGTCTGCTGGGTAACTATCTAAAGTTTTATTGGTTTGAGTATGTCTATAGTTTTCCATGCATATCAGCAAAGTTTTAGTTTTAAGAATATAATTCTGGGGGCTGGAGAGATGGTCCAGCGTTCAAGAGCACTGGCGACTCTTGCAGAGGAGACAGGTTGGATTGTGTTTCCAAGCTCCCACATGGCAGCTAATGACAGTAAGTCCAAGTTTCAGGGGATCTGATGCTCTATTCTGATTGCTGTGGACATTGAATGACACAGGTGCACTCACATGCATGCAAATAAAACATTCATGTATACATATATATGTATATATACATATATATGTATACATGAATGTTTTATTTGCATGCATGTGAGTGCACCTGTGTCATTCAATGTCCACAGCAATCAGAATAGAGCATCAGATCCCCTGAAACTTGGACTTACTGTCATTAGCTGCCATGTGGGAGCTTGGAAACACAATCCAACCTGTCTCCTCTGCAAGAGTCGCCAGTGCTCTTGAACGCTGGACCATCTCTCCAGCCCCCAGAATTATATTCTTAAAACTAAAACTTTGCTGATATGCATGGAAAACTATAGACATACTCAAACCAATAAAACTTTAGATAGTTACCCAGCAGACTGTGCCTAAAATCTGGAAAACGAAGATGGCACCAGCTTCACACACAGGCCCTGTTCTGAATGAATGTTTATATCTTCCACAATTCTTAGGTCCAAAAACTAAACTGATCAAACATAGTGATGGTGTTTGGTATTGGGGATGTAGGGAAGAAACTGGGTTTAGTGCATTAATGAGAGTGAAGTTCTCATAATGCTTTTTATTAAAATAAAAATGTAAATATGTACATAAACACACTGTGTGTGTGTTGTGTGTACATGTGAGTGGGCACGGCATGCTGTGCATGTGGAGGTGAGAACATTTGGAGGCGTTGGTCTTTTCTTCCCATCATGTGGGTTCCAGGGATAAAACTCAGGCTGTCAGATTTGGCACCAGGAACTGTCACCTGAATAACACAGTCTTTGGTCTCATAATGGTATTTTAGTGCTTACAGGAAGAAGAAGCAATCAGAGCTCTCTCTATCCCCCAAGCCAGTACTCAACAAGGTACTCAACTATGATCCAGGAAGCAAACCTGTACCATGAATTTTACTTTCTTGTTCCAAAATGTATAAAAAATAAATAATAAATTCCCATGGTTTAACCACGAGTGAATATATTTTTTTCACAGAGTTCTACCTGACCAACACAATAGCCTCATACAGTCTTTCAAAATTCATTTTAACAACAGTTAACTCCTTTACATATAATTCTCAAGGAACACTCCTGGGATGAAGAGGCTTTGTTAGTATTAGGACACTGGAAAAAGGAGATTTATTTTGAGTGTGGAGACCAATGCTGTTATACTCCTGAATGAAGATAGCATTATTAATCAGTACATAAACATTGTATATTTGAAGAAATTCTCTGGAAAGAAGCACAGGTATTAGCATAAATCCTCTCGGACCTCAAAATAAAATTGCATAATAAAGGGGCCTAGACAGAGCAAGCACTGGGCTGCTTTCTCCTCTATGGAGCCTCTCTATGGTGCAATCTCCTTGGCAGAATTGAGGGGAGAGGACCAGGAGGAAGATGCTTTCATCACCACTCTTGTGTTCAGTAACTTTAAAAGGGAACATGACAGATATTTGCCTTATGTTCCTATCCTATAAGCCAGCCCAACTCCAAGTGATTTCAAAGCATCCCTATATTAAACTTGTAACTGGATTGCTTCAGCTGAGCTGTCCTAAGTAAGTACACTCTGGGATGGCCTAGGTTTAAATGAAGCAGTATAGAATAAACAAGGTGCCCAGGACATAGGTCTTACATATGTCATTACTGTATTTATACCTTATTTAACAAAGAGACATTCCACTCTTATTAGAGGAAAATTGCAAGTTCAATTTTATTATCACCTTTTATTCCTGCTCTTCAATTTGTACATTCTATTTCATTGGCTCCTGCCTTATTAATGGAGAAATACAGTTCTCTAATACATAATTTTAGTTTTATAAAAATCATTACCTATCTTTTATTTGCAAGAATGAATTATTTGAGACAATTCTGCCCTAAATCTGATCATAATATCTGCCCATGGTTCCAAGCTCTCAAGATTATGCTACAAACAAATAAACATATACATATATAGACACTTCTTTGTAAACATGAATATCTTATTAACATAGGGCATTCCAAAGTGGGAGTTCATGGTGGTTGCCTACAAAATGCTCTATAGCATTCCTATGAACACACCTGATTCTTTCCACCAACAGCATTAAATAAACTTGATATTTTGGGAGGCTGGATGGGCACAAAGTTCTACCCTCTGGTCAAGTTGTTTCTGGTAACTTATAGTTGCAAGAGGAAGAGTCAGTTTTCTTTAAGAGTGTGATCCCTGGTAGGTCCACCATACCCCATTTGATAACTCCATATCCAAGAAGAGTATTTGAGCAACATAAACTGCCTTTGCTAAATAGCTTTAGTGTCAACCTGACACCCTGGGAGGAGTCTCTTTTGAAGAATTGCGCCCATTAAACTTCCCTGTGGCTATCTCTGTGGGATATTTTCTTGATTGTTGAGTGTTGTGGGAGATGTTGCCCCTGGGGAGATCTTTCTTTATTGTATAAGAAAACAAGAAAACAGGCTGAGCATGGGTCAGGAACACAAGCCAGTAAGCATGGTTCCTCCGTGGCCTGTGCTGCGGCTTCTCCTTCCAGCTTCCTGCCCTGAGTTCCTACCTTGGGCTCCCTAAGTGCTGAACTGTGACCAGGGAGATGTAAGACAAATAAACCCTTTCCTCTCCAAGTTGGTATTGGTCAGAATGTTTTGTCATAACAATTTAAGACAAGCTAGAACACTGTGCTTTTCCTCTAAAAACAATAAAGAGGACACAAAGTTGGGCGATTAAGGAAGAGGGGTAGGTCTGGAAGAAGATGGGGGAAGAGGACAAGCTAGTGAAACATCTCTAGACCAGCTACTCTATGACAGCAGTAGTTTGAGAGTAGAGGTGTCTGGGTTGTTTTCTGAACAGTGTTAACAGGCAGGAGCTGAAAACGTTTAGTCAAGATCAGGAAAACTGGCTATTTATATGGACAAGCCCGACCATGTCTGCCTGGGATGTTTCTAAAAAAACAGGCAGAGATGAATCCCAAAGAGTTTTTTTTTTAAGTATATATTTTTTAATTTTTTTTAATTTTTATTTATTTTTGTATGTGTATGAGTGTACTGTCTGCATGTAGGTTTGTGCACCCGTGTCATGCAATGCCGTGGAGGTCAGAAGAGGACCGCGGATTCCCCTGGAACTGGAGTTCTCCTGGAATTGGAGTTACAGACGGTTCTTAGCCGCCATGTGGGTGCTGGGGATCGAACCCGGGTCCTCTGCAAGAGCAGTCGGCACTCTTAACCGCTATCTCTCCAGCCCCCCAAAGAGTTTTTTAAGGGATGACACTCTCTAGAAAAACAGGTACTCAGGATATTTTCAAAGATATTGTCTGTAAAATGTTCACTGATACAAAATAGTGTAAGCTTAGAAAGTTATAGAAGAAATCTTTATATTGTTTATTTCCATAGCAATTGTCCAAAATCAGAAAACTGGTTATATAGAAAAAATACTAGTTTTTAAATGAAAACATTTTTCCAAAACTATATTTTTGCCTAAAAGCAAACCAAAACTGCATTTATTTTTCAGAACAAGGAAACTTCAAACACAATAAGAAGAGATATTCCTTGTTTGTTGGTTGAAAGATGATATAAATGGTTGATTATGAACATGAAAGAGTAACTATTGTGCTTCATCAACTGCTTTGAAACTTCTGGTTTTATTTATATTACATGTCAACACAATGGTGCTGAAGAAACTGTTCATGGTACTATTATTATTCCATTTGTGGCTACTTTATTGATAGTTTATATCAATACTAAAATGAATATAAGAACAAATAAAGCACATATTTCTTAATGTTATGATTTGTGTTATAATAAGACTGAGAAATGTTTACTTCTAAAAGCAATGCCATTAGCCATGGTGATTAAGGAAGCCACCAGAAACTTCTGAGAGGCACACATTGAACAGTTAACAGTATGAACCTCAGAGGTTCACTAAATCTTATGAAACCTGTACCCCTGTAGCTGGGCATGGTGAAACACCTGTGATCTCAGCATTCAGGAAACTGAGGTAGGAGGCTACCAAGTTTGAAGGCAGCCTGAGTTATACAAGTAAGTTCTAGGTAAGCCTAGACCAAACAGATTTGTTCTCAAACCAAACTAAGCATGAACCAGGATCTGGGGCATGCACTTTCAAACTCAGCACTTGAGAGACAAGATGCTGACAGGTTTAGGTGCCTTGCCATAGAGCAAGACACAAACAACAGAGTGCTTATTTTATAACATTACACTACTTTTGAAAATTACTTTCATTTCTTAAATGGTCTAGGAGGTTGTGAACTAAGGTCTGAAAGGATGCTTGAGACTGCTTTTCTTTAAAGCTCTAAAAGTAAGAAGATTCTCTTTTAGTGCTAAATAATTAAGCAAATCCTGGGCTGAGTTTCTGTTAAATATTCCTTTACATAATCATATAGTGACATTGTTAAGTGCATAAGACTTGATGTCAGCACAAGAAGAGAAGACCCTACCAAGTCAGAGAAGCCACTGGTGACTTCCATAGTGAGTTGAGAGGTCCTTCTGGCATGGTAGATGATGCATTTATAAACCACTCATATTAATTTCACATCACCAGCAATTTTTTTGACCTGATTTCCTACTCTTACATGAATACTGAGGTCTTACCCATTCACCAAAAGAATATTGTCATTTGGTAGAAAAATCTTGGATTTTAATAGTGTCAGTTGAGAAAATTTAATTTGAAGTTTGACTTAATTTGAATTTGACTTTTTTCCAGTGTTCAAGGGAAACTAACATTCATTTATCATGCATTGATTACATGTCAGTCACTAGGCTAGTAGAACAACAGTTTGCTGCAGGAGTTCTTATTATACATATTTAATAGATAATTAATCCAAATCTAAAATTAAATATATGGCCTACACTTTTACAGCTAATGAAGTAAACTCGTGAAAAAATAAACTGCTTCCTCTTACATGTGAGATTTTGAAAAGCCAAAATCACAAAAACGGAAATAGAAGAACAGTTATTAACAGCCAATGGGTAGAGGCACAGGGGAGATTATGGCCAGAGAATACAAGTCCCAGATAGCTAACATATAGCCACTATAGTTATCATAATATTGTATTCTGTACTTGAAATGTGTTAAAGGAGTAGGTTTTACATATTCTAATCACACTAAAATTGATAATTCTGGTTAGTGATGTGAGTCAGTTTTAGAGCATCTGTCTAGCATGCATGAGGATCTGGGTTCTGACTTCAGCAATGAAAACCAAAAGATAAGCATATAAAGTGATGGATACATCAGCTAGTGTGACTAGAGTAATCTTTTCACAGTAATACATACATACATACATACATACATACATACATACATTCATACATAGAAACACTGTACTTTACACCATGAACATGTACATTTTGTGTTTTACAAAAATATTAGTTGCAAGAGAGAAAAAAGACATTGGTAGGGGCTGCTGAAGGACAAAAAAGATACTGGAATTTTCAGGGCTTTACCTGAGTTCTGTCCTGCCTGGCTACATTGCTTTAAGAGATAGTCATCAATAAGAAAGAAAGGAAGAAAGTCTGAGAGAGACTAATGGAGAAAATTCTTGTTTGCAAACGATATTATGCCTAGCACTTACACCAATAACCAACATTTTTATATTGTTTCTCTTTTTATAGTTGGAGAAGTCACACTCTGTGTGTCATCAGGATTGGAATGCAGGCCTGTCTCAGAGATGTCATGTTCACAAACACCATTGTTTACTGTGTGCTACCGTCTTCTCAGGCCTTCCATTGGCCCAAATCAAGAACCAATAAAAATGCTATCCCCTCAGAGTGGAGGGGGGTACACCTGCTTTCTGAAGCTTCATTTCACATTTTATCATCAAGTTCAAGAAGTCCTTATATCTGTGCCTGTAAAATCAACGACTCAAAATTTTTCTGATACTTAATGCCTCTCTCTCTCTCTCTCTCTCTCTCTCTATATATATATATATATATATATATATATATATATATATATAACAGTAGTTAAAATACATTTATTTTTGGTATGTGTATGAATGTACTGTCTGCATTCAGGTCTGTGCACCCATGTCGTGCAATGCCGTGGAGGCCAGAAGAGGAACTGGATTTCTCCTGGAATTGGAGTTACAGATGGTTCTTAGCCGCCATGTGGGTGCTGGGGATCGAACCCGGGTCCTCTGCAAGAGCAGTCGGTGCTCTTAACCACTAGGCTATATCTCCAGCCCAAAATACACATTTTTATTATTGAATTTTTGTGTATTTCATACAGAACATGTCAATCAATCTTACCTGCTCTTATAATACTTTTCCCATTAGCAAACTTCCATAGCATCCCTCCCCACAAACTGGAATTCATATACTCTGTCATTTGTGCCAAGGCCTGTTGTGTCATGTTAGTGTCCCCAGGTGTTCCTCAGTGCAAGTTCATCCTCTGAGGTCTAGTGAACCCATCCAGAGTCCCTTGATTTAAGAAGATCAACTCTCCCTCACCCAGCAGTTATCAGTTATAGTTATATAGTTGTAGTTATAGTTATAGTTATTTTGCTAAGATTGGGATCTGCTGCTCATTTCTGCAGTCCCATGTTGGGTTTTATCTGCTTGATTTTTCATGGATCTTGCAGTCCAGTATTTCCTATTCTACTCAGTCTCTAAAAACTAAAGGTGCACACACTTGCATGCAGACAGTACATTCATACACATACAGAAATAAATAATTAAAAAAATCTAAAGTCAAACCATTCAAACTCAATGACCAGGCCCAATATTTCTCAAACACGTGTTTAATATCTGAAGACTATATTTATAAGTGTTATATACAATAATGAAAGAAGGTATGCTTGGAGATACTTTCTGGAATAATGATGGGTAGACCTGGTGACCCAGGTACTGTGTATAATGGATCCTTGGTGGAATTCTCTACCTAGCATATAGGTTCCTCTTCTTGCCACTTACTTAATTTTAATCTTCTCTTCAATTGTTTTCTCCTCCTAAAATTCGCTCTGACTAAAATGCTCCTGGCTAGGTAGATCTCTTGGGCATTATTTAGAACCTTAGTGAGAACTACATTCATACATTTTGCTGAGTGATTATGTACTTTTAGTCCCTGAGAGTAAAGTATAAACTCACCTAGGTGACCAGCAAGAATCCTGTGTACAGTGCATGAGACATAAGGATGTGCTGAATTAATAAACTTGCGAATTAGTCACTGAGGGTTGGAATTAAAGATAAACTCACTGGATGAATTAATTAATAATTAATTTATTCACTCATTCATTCATTTATGGTCACAATCTTGCTATGTAGCCCAGGCTGGCCTCCTACTTCGAATCCTCTTGCTTCAGCATCTTAAATGCTGGAAATATAGTTACATGCCAATATCATGTGTCTGGCTGGATTTGAAAATTACTTGAATTGAAACAACCCCCATCTATGTTAGTCCTGATATGTCTGGATCCTAAATCACTGCCAATGTATGCCATCTTTATTCTCAATGCTGGTGGTACAAAGGTTCAATTTTAAAGAGTCAATTAGTATATGCTCAAAATTTCATACACATGAAGGTCTACAAAAGTAAAAGAAATATAAACCATAAACCTTTGCCTTGGAAGATGCATAACATAACTAACACACTGAGATGCTCAGAGCAAGGTGAGGAAGTGAAGACACAGCAGCACCAGATAGTAGGTAAAGACAGAGCTCATAAAGATCTGGGTGGTTGGTTGGAAGAGTAGAGAGGGGAGGGGTCGCTACCCAGTCCAGCACAAGAAGGACACAACATGTGGATTAAAGCAAAGGAGGAGTGTGGCATAGTTTAAACATTCTTTTGAATTCACTGTTCCTAAACATCAGACAAGCAGAGGCAGTGCTAAGGATCCAGAGACCCCTCCGGTCCACTTTTCATAGGGAGAGGGAATAAGAACATTGAACAGCTTGGGAGTCAGCAGTGTTCTCTGGGAAGCCACTGGTGTCATGTGGGACCAGCCTGGGATGGACATAGCAGGAGCACCTGAGGGGCCTTGTAAGTGAAGTTCCCTTCATCTGCTCTGTAGGAACAACCAATTAAATATGCGAATAGTCACCTAATTAAATCCTGTTCTTCTGCCCATCTTTGAGCATGAAGTGGGGTGGGGGAGGAGGCAGCTGGCCCAGATGGCCACCAGATCATGCATCTGAGACAACTGCACTCTGGTCTCATGGGAAGAGAATATTTACTAAGACAAGCAGGGTGCTCCAAGCTAGAGGAATGTGGAAAACAATATAGGAAGGACAGGAGGCCAGCCTAGGTCCTGCAGAGAATAAAATACAGTGTAAAAATTTCTCTCTACACATATGAAATCAAGAGCTTGAGGAAGGACTTATAGTTCAACCTGAGGTCTCAGCTGATGGAGGGAACTAGAGAACCACTCCCAATCCTTAATAATGGAAGGTCATGTCAGACTGCATGGAAGGAGGACCATTTTAACATGTACTTCTTTAAAAGAATTAGAGGCAGAAACACCTGCAAGATTAGGAAACATGGAACCATGAAGAAACAGACCAATGCCAATGTGATTTTCTACAATAATAGAGAAAAAGCAACTGTGCGTACATGTGTGTTGTTGTGTGCACGTGCATGTGTACATGTATGTGTTTGCATGTATATAACACAAGAGACAAAATTGAGACTAATGTCAGCTGTAAAGAAAAGTGACATCATGTACTATGCAGGTAAATGGATGGAACTATAAGGCATTATGTTAAGTGAAGTAACATCATCCCAGAAAAAACACACGATAGATGCTATCCCTCTTTTGTGGATGCTAGTGCCAAATGCCTAATTGAAAATAAGGGGAACAGGCTGGAGAGATGGCCTAGCGGTTAAGAGCGCTGACTGCTCTTGCAGAGGACCCAGGTTCAATCCCCAGGGCCCACATGGCGGCTGAGAACTGTCTTTAACTCCAGTTCCAGGGGAATCGGACAGCCTCTTCTGACCTCCACGATATTGCACAACACGGGTGCACACACCTACATGCAGACAGTACATTCATACACATAAAAAAATAAATAAAAACAATTAGAAAAAGAAAATCAAGGTGAGCAACATTAAGGTTATATTTCTTTTTATCTGAAAACAAATGTGTTGTTATAATATGAATCCCTTAATGGGCTCTAGAATTAACTTACCAGTTATTTTCAGACTTTGTAATTGCGGTATATGGGTAGACAGTATGCATTAGTAGTTTAGGGTTATATAAAATTAAAGGGAAGATGTGAACTCCTAAACACATTTTGGAATTAACATGCAGTTTATTTTCAGAGGACATAATTTTGGTATATATGTAATGTATATATAGGCATATTTTGGAGTAATACAAATGGGAGGGAACAATAATGACAACTGGGTGAAATGAACAACTGGGTGAAAGAACTGACTGAAACAATTAACTTCTGCCCAAACAATAAATCTCTTCAGAGAAAATCTTTACAAAGACTGAGAAAAAGATGCAAGACATGTATGACAGAATGCATGAACTGGGGTGGGGTGGGGGACATGGAAAATGGAATGTGTCTAAATTGGACTGAGAAATGACTTATGAAATATACAAACCACCAATAAAAGTATTTTATTAAAATATTTAGACTAATGTATTTCTTTTTTATTTTTTTAATTAATTTATTTTTTTTATGTGTATGAATGTACTGTATGCATGTAGGTCTGTGCACCCGTGTCATGCAATGCTGCAGAGGTCAGAAGAGGGTGTTGGATTCCCCTGAGACTGGAGTCAAAGACAGTTCTCAGCTGCCATGTGGGTGCTGAGGATCGAACCCGGGTCTTCTGCAAGAGCAGTCGGAGCTCTTAACCACTAGGCCATCTCTCCAGCCCCTAGACTAATGTATTTCTAAGACCAAGTGTGCACATTTGGAGCAGTCAACTCAGTTCAGTGCATAAAAATAGCCCAAAGCAGAAAGCATGGCAGTCATGCACAGTTTACATCACTGTTAATTCTCTAACTCCATAGTAACCTCTTGGTCAACAGCAAGTAAGATGCCATCACAATGTTACACTACAATCAATCCATGAAGAAGTAGCCTATGCTAGGCCCCAGCCTATTTCCACCACTTACTGATACTGGAGAACTCTAGGATCACAGCTGAAGAGAAAGAGCAAAACCTCTGTTAATTATAACATTTGACCCTTAAAATAAAGTCAGTATGTCAATTAGGGAAAGAAGACACGTTTAAAATATCTGGCCTGCTCTTGTTCTATACTGGGCACAAATTTTTTTTAACAATAGCATCCTGAGTCAAAGCACAGCACTTTCATTTAACCAATATCTGAAAATATACATTACTAACAAATATATTTTATTATTCTTTTATTTTTTAACCCTTGTAACCATATGAGGAATATTTTGTTCTCCTCTCCTCTTTACAAACTGCAACATAAGTGCTAAGGTCACACATCTGTCAAGTCTCAAATCTGAGACTTAAGTCTATACCTATATGATTCCAAGTGTCACCCATATCCACTGTTATCCTGTACTTTGGGCTTTAAGACTGTGTAATGATCTTTGTTTCAGCATTTTAAACATTTGCTAAACTGTAATTGAGGGCAGTCATAGTTTGGGAGAAAATCATAAAGGAATAGTAATAATATAAATAAATGACTAGAAAACATCAATGTTGCTATATCTGAAAAGGAATGTTCACATAAGAGCAGATAAGCAAAACAGAATCCCAAGAAAGTTTCTTGCCTTAGGATTGGTTGGCTACAAGAAGGTGGGAAACAAGGTAAATGGCAACATCAATCATGTTACATTTTTATTTCAGAATTTCATACATATATGTGACATGTTTTGATCATAAACATGCCCATTCCCTCCCTTCCAATTCTTCCTTTTCCTCCTTCACCATTCCCTTCTAATTTCATGTGTTCTTTTATTTGTAAAACAACATAGTGCTGCCAGTATATGCATGAGTGTAGGGCCATCTACTGAACCATATCCCTGAAGAACACTGACTCACCTGCTCCAAGCAGCCATCAATTGCCTATGGCTCCTCGGCTAGGGGTGGGATTGTGTGCACACTTCCCCGTTCCCTGATTTTTTTCTGGCTCGATTTTGAAAAGGGTCTTGTCTACATTGTCACAGCCACTGTGCAACTGTCCTATGGTTTATTTTCTTTGAAATCAAGGGTCTCAAATTACAAAGCGCCTTCAAACTTTGTCTGTCTTTTAAACAGCTTTATCATTACTGGAACAGAGGCTGGAGATTAACCTTAAATCCAACTCATCATATTTACTCAAAAATATGTTTTTTAACCTTATCATCCAACATGTGAATTGCTGAATTTCTATAAAATTTAAATGAAACTCTTACCTTCTGCCTTGGGATAGTTTTATCAAAATTTTGTCAGTATGTAAGAATTTAAGCAAGTTGAAGCAGTGCATATATATTATTGTACTCATACGGACTCAGAGGTCTGCATTTTCTATTTGTTTGCAAATCTCATAGCATGACCTGGTATGTACTTTGTGCAGACATTTTAAAATAGTCTCCAAATAGTGCTCATTTTTCCCCCTATAGTGAATGACAGTCTGCTCTTTCAAATGTCCTGTGAATCAACTCATATGTTCTTGTGGAAAATGGTGAAATATCATTGGAGGAAGTCAAAATTGCATCATATCAAGGAGCTTTGCCTTCCTGGAGAAACACAGATCTAGGAACAAGTCAAAGGTTCCAGATGAACAGTACAAACGGGGGCAGGTCTTTCAGTTTTGCTTCCTGGACAAACTAACCAGCAGCCTCAGTTTAGAGACAATTCCATGCCTGTCCCTCCTGGGTAGCCCCTGAGAGGATGTGCTTGTTTAGGCACCCCTTCTGTTTCCTGATGCACACTGCACCAAATATATCTCAAGAAATTACAAGTTGTTTCTCCCCCACTCGTTATTTACATGTGTTGATTTCGTGTGCATATGTGTGTGTATATGTGTGTTTATGGACGTGTGTGTTTGTTCCTGTGTATGCTAGTGTAAGTCTGTATGGAGGCCAAGTGACAACATTGAGTTTCCTTCCTCTTAGGGCCATCCACTCCTTTTATTCAGAAAATGGTGAATTCTCTCCCTGTGTCCTGGGGCTTACAGGTTAGGCTGAGATGGCTGGCTGGTGAGCCTTGGGGAGTCTCCTGTCTCTGCCTCCCGATTGCTAGGGTCACAGAAGCAGACCTCCAAATTAGCTTTTTATGTGGGTTCTGGGGAAGGCGTTCAAATCCCCATGCTTGTGTAGCACTTTACTGACTGAGCTATCTCCCTTACCCCTTCTTCGCTCATCTCTTTGGTATTTTCTCAAGAATAAATACGGACTCAAGTATATAGTTTTCTATAATGGTTCAGTTTGGAAAGACAGAACTCACTCCCTCAAGTTGTCCTCTTTATCTCCACAGATGAATGCACACATACACACATGTACCATACATATATGCACACACAAAATAAATAAATGTAATAAAATTTGCCAAGATTATTCATTGAAATGACTGAACTCTAGTGTCCAGTATTCATTGTACTAATGGCAGAAATCTCTAGCTCAACCCTTGGTTGCCATCCCATAAGTACTTTGAGTTCATCATGCTAGGCAATATGAAGCAAACCAGTTAAAATTTGTTATTCAACAATGATTGAAAAATGTTTAGCAATCAATGCGTACCTGCTAACCAATCAGAAACAGTGTAGTCCAACACTTCTGTTCCTGCAGTGTAAGGTAACAATCGTTTATAGCTCCTTAATATAGAGAAAACATGTTGATCCAAGTAGTAGACACTGTGGCTGGTGGTGAGGTCTTCTAGGCAATAGCCATCTTCCCTACTACACAAAAATATTTCTTCATTTTCACAGCACACAGGTAAATCTTTACTGTTCTATAGTTACTAATGTCTAACCATGTTGATATGTAAAAACATCCTCTCTGTACTCTCAGAATGGTAATGATTTCATTATTAGTTTCTATCTAAATGCCAGTTAAGCTAAATATGGCCACAGAATATCAGAGCGGTTTAAAACAAGGGCTGTACCACCAACTGTACAAAATTGTTATGAACTCCAACTTACACACTCATAAAATGGAAATGATAAAATACTCTCATGTAAGTGCTCTGAGAATTATTAAAGTAATATATGAAAGGCACTCTGCATGGTGAGGGCTCAATAATTCTGGTACATGTCTGCCTTGCTACTAAAGACTATATCTTTATCTAACTATACTGTCAAAATCAAAAGAATTTAGAGCCTCCAGGTGTATGCTAAATTACCATTAAAGAAATTGGAATGAGTATACCTTACTTTGATACATTCCCTCAACTTAAGCCTCAGAAATGAGCAACAAGTATATTTGTAAGCAGGTCTAAAGCATTAAATCTGTGAGCAGCCACTATCTTTTTAATTTTATTTTTAAAAGCACAAATGATAATTAGAAATAAAATATATGGCATACTCAATAACTCATTAAGAAAAGATTTAACTTTAGGAGATTATTTCATATGTATCAATAAAACTATAAAATACATCATGCAGCATTTGGTGAATTATTTAATTTGGGAAATATTAAATTACATATTTAATATTTACACATGTTTAATAATTTTCATTTTATGATATTGTCTCCTAAAAACAAAGTTCATGAAGGATAAGAAGTGTAGCTCGTTTTCCAAGCTTATTTTGTGACGTTATGAAAGCTATGCCACAGATGGATTATCCACTATAAAATATAAAATGTTAGATTAAAAAGAACCCTCACAAATGAGCTTGAAATTATGAGGAGAACATTTATCAGTTCCAATTTAAGTTCTTAAAAATATAAATTGCATGGACAAAATTTCATGAATAAAGGCACTTATAATTTATTTTCTAATAAAATAGACATTAATTTGCAAGGAAACTATTAAAATACTGGGAACTGAGATACTCATAGACATAGCAAATGTGAAGAAGCACATAGATAAGCAACCAGTACCAACTACATCAGAGCGAGAGATCTTTACTGAGACAGATACCATGCTCCATTACACGGCTCAGCCCTGTCCTTTCCTGTGTCTTCCATCCAGTTATGCTTTCTTCTTAGGGACACTGTCACTTCTGAGTTTACTGATTACATGGACTACATGGGATTCCCAGTTCCTTATGTTGTATTACTTTCCTTGGGAAGACAGAAATAAATGACCATTTATCCCACATAGGCCAAAGAAATGGATTCTCTGCAACTCCATCTTGGTAAGTTAATGAGTATGTTGTGCTTACTTGCAGGACATGGGTAAGGGGCTGCTTACAGGAACATCAGTGAAGCAAAGACAGCTGCATCAAGCTAAAGTCTCACCAGGAGTGATGGCATAATGAAAGCTGGACTGTGGAGTCCAACCTTTAGTAACCATTTTCCCTCCCATATTCATTATTTGTGCCCAAGATCCTATGGAGTTGGAAGGAGAAGAGATAGTGAGTAGAATCCCAAGTGAGGGTTGCCTTGAAGTCCCTCCGTCAGAAGGAAGTGATAACAGCCCAGACACGACTGCATGCTTGATTATCAGTACTGTTTGGTTTGTTTTGTTCCCATGATTTCAGGCCCAAAGCCATCTCTGCCTCATACTGGCCAAAGGGCAAGCCAAGTTAGGAGTGACTTTGCCCAACACTCACCAAAATATTGGTTTTGAAGTGCTCCTTAAGATACCAAGCTGAGGCTGCTGTCTGCAAAATATTTCGAAAATTGATTTCTGGTTGGAATTCGCATTTGTGTTTCAGTAACACTGCCATCTAGTTTCCTCATAGGAGTAATGAATAGGAACATAAGCCATTGGTGATTTGTTAAAATCATTTTTTTGTTTGTTTTTTAGACAAGATCTCTCATAGCCCCTGCTGGCCTAAAACTCACTATGTAGACCAGGCTGGCCTCAATCTCACAGAGATTAGCCTGTCTCTGCCTCCCCAGTTCTGGAATTAAAGGTATGTGCATCACTCTCAACTTGTAAAAATGACTTAATGACTACATGAATACTTAAAATACTAAAAATGAAAATACAGAATAGACTAGGAAATGTGACGCAAAGTTCACAACAAAGCTACATTTGCACTAAAGTTTCCTCAAGACTGATGGACAGGACAAAAATTGATGACTGTGAGGCATTGAAATGTTGCAGATTTGGAGCTGAATCTTGTGTTATTTCTGTGATTATCATTTCTTATCAACTGCACAGGATGCAGTCACTGAGGAGACAAACCTCTGGGTTTGTTTGTGAGGGATTATCCAGATTAGGCTAACTGATGGGGGAGGACCCACCATGAATGTGGGCTGCAATGTTCCCTGGGCTCAAGTCCCGAAACACAGAAAAGGAGAAAATAATAAGTCGATCACCAGCATTCATCTGTCTCCATTTCCTGACTGCAGACATGTGCACATGCTCCCACAAAGACACACACACACGCACAATTAAAAATAAAAAAAAAATCATTACAGTTTAAAAATGCATTCAGGGTGATCATACAACATTTGAAAACCACACCACTTAGTCGTGATTTAAAGAATACTAAACAACACTCATCCATACCTTGCCAAGGAGAAGTAGATGATAACACGGCACAGTTATTTCCACGGGAGCCCCCTTCCATTTCTGATTGTGAATTCTTACCAGTCTGGTCTCTTGTTTCTATCTCTGCCACTGATATGTGAGGAAGGAGAATGTGAGGAAAGGAATTTTAAATGATACTGAACTGGTGTCTGCTTTCTTCTGTAACATGACTATTCATTAACTTCTCCAAGCTACAATCTGATACTCATATAATACCAAAATAATAGAACAAATAAAATCATCCATTATGGCTACAGTTACAGGATGGGGAAAAAAGCTCAATCTTTCCTAAAATTAGAGCTATCCACACTCCACATCAAAGTATCCAAAAGCAACCTAGAATTAAAAAATAACAAACCATTTAAAATATTTCAAACAGCAAATAAAATGTTTCATATAAATAAGTAGACCCCCGGGGGAACTTATAGTTAGTCTGGTTAAAGAGTGTGATTGTTTGTTGGATTTAAATGCCTGTTCCCTCCATCTCCTACCTTTATTGTTTAGAATATACTGTGCTCTTGATTATTTTAACTTTAGGCTTAACATTCCTATTATAAATTACATGCAAATGTTATGACAGATGTGGAGGAGTAAAAAAGTGAAAACATCAGATCCATATTGTGAGGACAGAGGTACTATCAATAAGAACCTTCTAGGAAATACCACACCTATGTGAAAGACTCTACAAAGCTAATAAATTAGAAGTTTGTGATGAGATGAAAGGGCGTAGAATCAAATAAATGTCTAGAATACAGAGGATACAATAATCCTATGGTGCAGATCTGGAGACAAATTATATTGGGCTCTGTTTAATCCCCATGGACAGATTTCACACACCTCTGTGCCTGGCATGTCAGGAAAAGCTTTCAGAATGGATTCTTAGCACTTTTACCAACTCAAAAGCTAAGGTCTGATAGCATCTAAGAATTAAAGAGTTTTTTTTTTTTCCTTCCACTTTGCTGTAACTTACTTACAGAGGTCACCAAAAATATATTTAGTAAATACCTTGATTTATGACTTTTTTTATTGCTATTAGTAGGAAAAGTTCATGAACCCACTTCTCCTTCCCCATTGGAATATGTGATTTTAGGTATCCTGAATCTGTGTTCCTGCACTGTGGTCACTATATCTGGCTCAGAATAAACTTTCTTATTACCTTTTAGGTGAGAACTGTTTTTCATGATGAAAAATTCTGTTTTATAGAATAAAATTAAAACATAACTATACTACATATACTGTTTCAGAAAATATTTGCTTCACATATTAATACTCAGAAGCATGTGTTTACTAGGTTATAATGGAGAGTGCACTTCTACTATTTTAATGGGGAAAATGTTTGAAAACCACTGAAACAGAACAGAAAGTACAAACTGGTATTAAACGGATGTCTTCCACTCTATTGAATATTTAATTTAATCCAGAGTAAGGTTTCTTTAAAGTGAATTAGTTTTTAACATTTAAAGATTAGATAGTTCATATAAAAGGCTGTTTACACGGCTTCCTTTGAAAGGTCAGAACATCTGGCACTCGTTCGCAGAGCTAACAGCTGCCCCTTCTGAGAGAGCATGGGCTCCCTGGTCGTCAGGTGGCTGATTCTCCATGCTGCTCTCCTTCCTGCACCTGGCTCATGACTTCAACATCTGAACCTGTCACTTCCGGTGAGATCTTTTCTCCTATAGTGATCAAGAACTAGTACAGAAATCCAAGAATTATCCCAGATTCCCCTCCAGTTTGATGACACAGAATAGAAACTCTGCATGTGGTGACCAAAAAGGAAATGACAAAATCATCCATCTGTGAAGCCAGTCTACTCCCTAGCTGCTTTTCCTAGGAGGCTCTTGGATCAACTTATCATGTCACAGACAAGGAGACTGAGACCCACAGAGAGCGAGCATAATAATGCCAAAGGTCTCAGAGCTAACAAAAGAGCTCATGATTGAAAATGAACTCTGCTCCCCTCCATATCTACTGTTAACCAGATTTTTTTTTAATTTTATTTATTTCTGTATGTGTATGAATGTACTGTCTGCATGCAGGTTTGTGCACCCGTGGCGTGCGATGCCGCGGAGGTCAGAAGAGGGTGTCGGATTACTCTGGAACTGGAGTTCTGGAATTGGAGTTTCAGACTGTTCATGGCCGCCATGTGGGTGCTGGGGATCGAACCCCGGTCCTCTGCAAGAGCGGTTGGCGCTCTTAACCGCTAGGCCATCTCTCCAGGCCCCAACCAGATATTTTTTTTTTTAAAAAATGGATCGTAACAACATCTCTGCAGAGGCACAGTAAAGCCAAGGCCTCTGTGGCATGGACACCCCTGAGGAAAACAAGGTACTGTTATCACTATTGCATTCTCCCAAGACCTTATTTTGTTCATCTTGGGTTCTTTATTATTTCCAATCACCAAACATGTATCCAATTGACAGAGTATACACTTTTAATAAATCAATTACTACTTGATGTACATTCTAACATAAGAACAACATAGTTTACCTGGCAGTCTTTTTAGACATTTAAGTGAATGACTGATTTCTAACTGGATGAAAATGGAACATCCCAGGATGTTCATGATTTAACAGTCCTCAAATATAAGTCATCTCTAGACTCATAAAATTTCTTCACTCAGAGAGAAAACAATCTTTGTCTCTGCCTATTGAAATTGCTACATATCGGGGCTGGAGAGATGGCCTAGCGGTTAAGAGCGCCGACCGCTCTTACAGAGGACCCGGGTTCGATCCCCAGCACCCACATGGCGACCGAGAACCGTCNGACCCGTCTCAAAAAGAACAAAAAAAAAAAAAAAAAAAAAAAAAATTAATTGGCGTTGAAATAAATAAAAGTTAATAAATGAAATATTTTTTAAAATATAAAGACTGATGAATATAAACTGTGAGATTTTTACTGTCTTGAGGTTCAATTATCAATTATGAGCTTATTTTTAATGTAAAACTTTTCATGGTATTACATTCTCTATGTATTAGCAATTATTTATTTCATTATAATAGTCATGTCAAGCTTATTTGCATTAAATTTTGTGAACTAAAATATAAGCTTCTCTTTTAGCTGTGAAGATCCGCTTTGTATTAAAACCTGTGAAAATACAATTGGTTATTCTGTGTCATGAAAAAATACTTGCTTGGAAACTTTCTGTAGAATATGTCAAATGATTAAAACCACTCAACATTTGTTCAAGAAATACTTTCAGATGCAAAAGTGATATGTAGCAATTTCTTTTTTTTTTAATTTTGTTTATTAATTTTATTTATTGCTGTAGGTGTATGAATGTACGGTCTGCATGCAGGTCTGTTGCACCCGTGGTCGTGCAATGCGGAAAGGTTCAAAGAGGGTCTCGGATTCCCTGGAACGGGAGTTCTACTGGAAAGTGAGTCCGCAGATATATATATATATATTTGTGAAATCTTCATGGTTAATTGTTCCTTTGATAAAGCTATAATGGCCCTCTTTGTCTCTTCCGATTTCTTTTACTTTGAAGTCTATTTTGATATTAAAATAGTAACTCCTGATTTCTTTTTGGTACCATTTGCTTAGAATGATTTTTTCCCATTCTTTCACTTTAAGTTGGTACTTATCCTTAAGATTGAAATGGGTTTCTTGTAGACAGCATATAGATGGATTCTGTTTTATAATTCATTCTCCCAGTCTAAGTCTTTTGATGGGGAGGTTAATCCATTAATATTTAAGGTTTGAAAGATGTGTGTTGCTTCCTTTCCCCTTATAATCTATTTGCCTTTTTGGTCTAGGTTTGTACTTCTGCAGTTATGCTTTTATAATTTCCCTTTCTAGGTGCCTGGGGATAGTTACTCCTTTCTTCTGTCCTTTGAATTGCTTCTTCTCTGAAGGGTTGGTTTTCTGGACATGTATTCTGTCATCTTGTTTATGTCATGACTTTTCTCTCTCCTTCAATTATAATTGACATTTTTTCTGGGTATAGTGACCTGGGTTGACATCTATAGTCCTTTAACACTGGGAATGCTTTGTTCCACATTATTCTTGCTTTCATAGTTTGCACTGAAAAGTCAGTTGTAATTCTGATGGGTTTCCCCTTGTAATTAACTTGTTGTTTTTCTCTTGTGGCTTTCAAAATTTTGTCTTTGTTTTGGGAATCTAGCAGTTTTAACTATGATATGGTGTGGGGAGTTTCTTTTCTGATCTTGTCTGTTTGGAGTTCTATGTGCTTTTTGTATTTGTATGGTTTGCATTTTTTTAGTATGTGGAAATTGTCATCCATTATTCTGTTGAAGATCTGATCAATACCATTTTCTTGGGATTCTTCTCCTTCCTCTATTCCTATGATGTGGAGGTTTGATCTTTTCATAGTGTCCCACATTTCCTGGTTGTTTCACTTTGTGTATTTTTAAAATTTTCATAATCTTTACTTGAGCTTTTTAGTTGTTCTGTGTTATCTTCTAGGTCTGATATTCTTTGTTCTGCTTCCTCCATTCTACTTTTGAGGCTTTTTCCCTTCCTTTCCTCTTCATTGGATGAGTCTTCGATATCCTTTTTCATCCTGTGATTTCTTTAGTATTTCCACTTCCTTTTGGAGCTTCTCAATCTCTTCCTGTAGCTCCTTGCTTCACTGGTTTGTTTCCTGTTTTTATTTCAGCATGGGATCTTTTCAGTGTTTCCATTTCCTTCCAGAGTTTGTCATTTTCTCTCTCTAGTTCTTTCTGGCATTTGCCATTCTCTCCCTTTCCTTCTTTCCAAAGTATGTCATTCTCTCCCTCTAGGTCCTTCTTGAGTTTTTCATTCTCTCTTCTTAGTTTTCCAACTTGTTCTTTATATTCTTTGATTTCTTTGAATATGTTTGCAATTGTTCCTCTAAAATATGTGCCCTGGGCTACCTCCAGGGAGATCTCACCATAGGAATCTCCAACAGGGTTGGTAGAGCTTGGTGGGGGAATTATTCTGTGCTTTTCCCATGTTGCTCCTTCCTTGTGCCCTGAGCATAAGGTTTCTTTCTATTTGTATTCTGATGTGAATCCTAAATGTTTTTCACAGTGTTAAAGGCTTGCTTTCCTTGCCTCCTTCAGATACCTTTTATTTCCTCCTTGTTTATGGAATGTTAACTTGTTGACTTGTCTAGGTTTCAGGCTTTCAATTTTGGTTATATATTGGAAGTCTAACTCACTCTTCCCTTTCTATTCTGAAGGTTCTCCAAAAATCAGCTAGGGAACAACCCATCAGTACCTTGCTGAACACTGTGCTCACTCTGCATCCTGCCAGCCAGTTTCTCTGGGTTGCACCCCAAATCACTATTATGGTGCCAACTTGGACACTCCCTCAGCAATTCCAGCTGGTGGGAGAAGGGGGGATATGTCCTGCCAACTGGATCTAAGCTCTGTGCACTCAAGTCTCACAGTGGCAACAGGCCCACCTTTTATACCAGCTAGCAGGGCGACTCCACCCCCACAGCCACACAAGAAAATGATTCAATTATCCAACAATCCACCTGGCTGAAGTGCCAGGCCCCAACCTGTGCTTCAGGTGGTCCTGGGAAATCCCCGGATCTCAGCTCTGTGCACTCCAATTACTTTTATTTTAATGTGTATGAGTTTATTGCTCTCATGTATGTAAGAACATCCATGTCATGTAATACCCATAGGTGTCAGAAGAGGGTGTTGGGCTCTCTGGAACTGGTGTTATGAAGATGGTTGTTAGACACCATGTGGGTACTGGGAGACAAACCTAGATCCCCTGCAAGAGCAGCTAGTGCTCTTAACTGCTGAACCATCTCTTCAGCCCCCACATCATCAGTCTTAAAGATTGTCTAAATTATTTCTAATCCTGATTCCATAAATAATGAGTGTAATGATATAATATATCTCAGCTCTGAACTTTGGGTGAGCCCAATTATTCTGGCATGAGCACTCTGTCTGGACTCATAATTTTAACAAAAGATGAACTTTGTTATAAAAAAGGGGATGCGGGTATAAAATATCTTGGAACATGAATCCCAGGAAATAGACAGATTGTCAAAATGCCCTTAAGCAATAATTTCTGAACCTCAAGTAAGCTATGGCAGAATTTACTATTTAATTGCTTGTCGTTAGTTCTCTAGGGTGGAATGTATAATCCAAAGGGTATTTTGGTCTACACCTCCCAAGAAAAATCTAACCTCAAAACTAGAAATTGTATAGAGCAGGTAATAAATAAAAAATGATCAGGCTTCCATAAAACAACCCTCAGTATATTAATATGCACTTCCCCAGCCTCACCTCAAATAATAAATAAAGTTAAATATCCCAAGAGAATATAGGTACATAGACAGAGAGATAATAGGTATACTTCCCTGAAACACACACACACACACACACACACACACACACACACGTATGCACACACACACACGTATGCACACACACACACACGCACGCACGCGCACGCACACACACACACACGCACACAGAGCCATATCCAGGAGTCAGAATGTATAGAATGTATTTGGTTGAGTTTGGCTTATTCCAGAAAATAGCATTTTTATGACAGTCTTTTTTTTAATATAATGCTTTTATTGATGTTTTGTGTATTTCAGATATCATTTTTCAATTCAATTTAGACACATTACCCTTTCCTTTCCCCCACCCCACCTCAGATCATGCATTCTGCCATAACTGTCCTGCATCTTTCTCTCAGACTTTTTTTATGTTTAGGAATTCACATTTTCCTCCTTTCTTTCTTAATCTAACAAACCATCCCAATCTGAATGCCTGTGAAGTTGACTAACAGTGTATTTGTTTTTAAGTAAATTCTGAGCTTGGTAAGCTCTTCACAGGTATGTGCTGCTGTGAAGTCTCTCAGACTTTCAGAATTGCATGCATAAATTGCAATTCCAACCAAAGAAACATTTTGAAACATCAGAGAGCCTAAAATAGTAAACATAATACACTTAACAAATGGCTCAAGTATCTCTCCCTAAATGTGTTAGGTTTCTTCTAAAGAAAAATAGAAAAAAAATCATATTTGTACAACTTTTTCACAATAATCTGAGTAAAAATTAGAACAGCAAAATATACATATGTACATACATATATGTACACACATATATGAACATGATAAGACTATCATCTGCTTTAAGCTGACATATTGTTAAAGTTTTCAGTATTGGGGTGGAGAGATGGCTCAGTTGTTAAGAGTACTGGTGGCTCTCATAGAAGACTCATGCTCAAATCCCAGCACCAACATGGCAGCTAACAGCTGTCCATAGCCCCAGTTCTAGGGGATCCGAAGCCCTCTTCTGACCTCTGCAGGTACTTTACGACATGTGTGCACTTAAATACATGCAGGCAATATACTCATATACATAAAGATAAATTAACGTTATTTTTCAATACCCAATTGCATTACTCTAAACTGAATATTTATTCTCTCTTTAACTAAATGGATAATGTAGGAGTTCTGTCTCATAATGTTTTTTTTTACATAGTTTTAAACAAAAAATATAGTTAAACATTTTATAGAGATAACATTTAAATCCATGAGCTCCTAATACTATTATTTTTTGACAGGATCTTCATAGTTCTATCCTGCTTGGAAATCTCTATGTAGACCAGGCTGGCCTGGATCTTAGAGATCTGCCTGCCTCCTCTGCCTCTCCAAGGGCTGGGATTAAAAAAGTATGTACTACCATGTCTGGCATAAATATTTATTCTTACCCTTTTAATTTTTACAATAAAACCTTAACTAAGGAGCTGAAGCAGTGGTTTGGCATTTAAAGAGCATTAGCTGCTTTTGCAGAGGACCTGGGTTAAGCACCCACAAAATGTCTAACAACTATCTGTAACTCCAGCATTCCATGACAGGAACACTGACATACATGTAGCCAGAACAGTTATACACTTAAGATAAATAAACAAAAACACTGAATTAAAATTTAGAAAACTAATAGATTCTTTCTTTATTTGCCTTATTGTTCTTGTTTCATTGTAAATATTTGATTTTGATTTAGCGTATGTTTTACCCTTATAAGAAAATACTTTTTATGAAAGCACTGCTACCTTCCTTTACTAATACCACATTCTTCATCCTGGTCTTCTGCAGCAGGGCGTACTGATGACAACTTGCAGTTCCTCTGCTCAAGTTTTTGAAGCTGCCCTAGTGTAGCCTGTCAGGAACCTCACTACATGCCAAGCCATGCTGAGCCACTCCTCTCCATGTTCTCCAAGGTCTTTAAGAAACAAAATACGTAAATAAAAATATAAAACACATGTCTACCCTCAGGTCCTCTGCTCCTGACTTGGCCACTTTCCTTCATTTCATTCCTCTCTTCGTACTTCACTTCACCCACTTTTTTTTTTTACAATGCTCTTCCAGGGATCAAATTCTAAAATTGAATTGCTTGTCTCTGCAACAGTTTCTCTCAGCATGGCCCTAAGCAGGCTCCACCTGCTCATCACACACTTAGCCCCATGAACTGGGAAGAGAGAGTGAGCTGTTAAGTGATTGATACTTTCAGGGGTTGAAAAACAAAGACAACTTTTTTCTTATTGGCAAAAGGCAGATGGTACTTTCACTTTTCTAAAGCACTCCCTTCATTTGTAATTTTTCTCTGAGGAATTCAAACCACCAAACAGCAAATTGTTTCAGCAATGGGCACACGTATCCACTTTTTCCAAATTTCCACTGAAAGTAGCTTTTTTTTTTTTTTGTCTTTTCGAGACAGGGTCTCCCTGTAGCCCCAGCTGTCCTGGAACTCACTCTGTAGACCAGGCAGGCCTTGAACTCACAAAGATCTGCCTGCCTCTGCCTCCCAAGTGCTAGGATTAGTAGCATTTTAAAAGAATACATTGATATCTTATTAGTTCAAAATTGTAATATCCAGTAGGTCGAACTAATGTATATTTTAACGTAAAATTTTTCACTTGAGATTTATAGATGACTATGTCTTCCTCAAAGCAATTATTTGTGGATTCCATCTTGGTGGGAGAATAATGACTCATGAAGAATTATACGTACACGAAAGTTTTCCTCAAGTGCTCCTTCACTGCCATAATATTCATCAATTAAAATAAATCAATACCTTAAAACTACAATTGGGAATAATTTATTTAACTTTAAAATAGAGACATACAAATTACCTGCATTTCCCACCCAAACAGCAAATTTTGAGCACAAAAGGACTCAGTGATCAAAGAGCTGTCTTATCTTTTTTGTTAAACAGAAAACATTCATTAAAGTATCTTTTTTGTTATGCTTATATTTAAGCATAAAAGTAAAATTTCAAGACACTTCAGTGAGCATTTATAATTTTTAAAAATTTCCCCCAAATTTCAAAATTAACTTATTTCATGCTAACTTAAATTTTATTTGCCTGCATTACCAGCTCTGCAATTGGAGCCCCTGCATGCAGTGCTGTGATCCTGTGAATTTGTGCTTCGCCAGGTTCAACTCACTCAAGTTAACTGGAGGGTGGGGTATAGGATGCTGGAGGCTAGAGCAGGGACAGTTTTCCCCTTCAACAATAATCACTTGCACTGTTGATAAAATAGTATTTGGGTATTAGTAATGATGGGATCAAGGAATATCTGTGTAACAAATTAAATATCTACTGTTTCACCTCATTCATGGTATGGTTTATAATTGAAATCCTACCAGTGGATCACTGCCTTTTCTAGTCAATAGCATGCTTTTCAAAAGCGATAAATATATGCCCAGAGATAGCCAGAAAGGCTTTAAGAAATAACTTAATAAAACCAGTAAATGCATTTTTTTTATAAAGATAGTAACAGAACCAACTGTCACTTTCTGGGAGACTATGTTCAAATGTCTCTTTTTCCATGATCATCCTACAGAAAACAGCAGTCTACCCCACCTCCATCCTGGCACTCAATCCCCTTCAGACCTTTTTCCACAATGCTTATCACTTTGTAAATTGATATAAACCTAATTTATTATAGCTATTACTTGATATCCATCTCACCTTGTAAAGTATAAACTCTCAAGTGTATGATATACTTAAAAGAATTTGCCTATATAAAACCCCATACATTGCCTAATGAATATGTGCCAATAAAAGTAAGCTCTAGCAGAGAAAGAAACGGTGTCACCTTCTTTCCTTCAGATATTCTGGTGTTCACAGAGCAATGTCTATGGAGGAATAGGAATTTCTTTTTTTATAAACTGTATTTATTTATCTATTTCTATGTCTATGAATGTACTGTCTGCATGTGGGTTTGTGCACCTGTGTCAAGCAATGCCGCGGAGGTCAGAAGAGGGCATCAGATTCCCCTGGAACTGGAGTTAAAGACGGTTCTCAGCCACCATGTGGGTGCTGGGGATCGAACCCGGGTCCTCTGCAAGAGCAGTTGGAGCTTAACTGCTAGGCCATCTCTCCAGCCTCAGGAATAGGAATTTCATAAGTATCCCCTGTATGGAAGACTAGACTAGGTTTACAACTGACAAAGGTGCCTTGAATTTGAGTCCAGGTGGAAGACATGAAAACATATGCAGATTTCTCCCAAGAAATACAGATCCTTCCAAAAGTGGAGAGGCAGACCATGAACAGACTATCCTATCTTTTACTGTGTTGTAAATTGCAACAGAAAGGCAGCCCTTGGAAGGACAGCCAATTGTTACAGTGGGTGACAGTGTGGGGCTGCAGTGGTGTGCACTGACTCAGACTGAGCTTAAAAGCAGAATAACTCAGACACCCTCACACCTGATGATGGATATCCTGGCCCATTTTCCCTGTTAGCTTCCATTTACATGCAGAAAGCAATTTCAGAAGCATGTAAAAAATAAAAGAAACAGTGGCATTTTATGATACTGAGAACATAGTATGTAGTCATACAAATTGTTTTTCACTTTCTCTGTTGATAGAACTTAACCTTTGCTTTTCCTCAGAATATGAGATACTTGAACAGTACTCCAGAATAAATGACAAATTTTGTTTCTTGATAATTACTTCTCCAATTAACTTATTATTAACAAATTGACCATGGGCATCTTCAACTCTTCTCCCAGTGAAAAGTTTGTTTCATCTATTTATTGTATTACACTTGGCAGACTCACAAAATTAATTAACTGTGGCTTGTAGCATATTTACATGCTTAAATATGTATGCATAAATTAAATATTTATGATGGAATTATGCTTCAGTGACACTCTTTCTATTCTCTTTTCTCTTGTGTTCTATACAAAGCTGTCAATCTTGAGAATTGTGAAACACCACTTAGACAGGAATATAATGCCAAAAATCAAACCATTGTCATAAAGGAAAAGGTTAACAAATGTTGGAAAATACAAAATTCACAAAATTTCATACTGGAAAATTAGTCAAATTAGGTTTAAATGGAAGTGTTCTCCAACAGAGGGCATGCATCATTGACCCAGTCATGCACTGGGGCACAGTCCCTTTTGCAGATAGGAAGCTGTGGATTGCAAGACATTCTGCATTTTGTTTGTGGTAGCTCCTGACATGTCTAGGGAATGCAGAGACTAAATAGAGTCAGGGAGGTTCCCAACACTCTTCTTATGGATTGATCCAATCCCTCCAAACACTATGACAAATACCATCTGGCAACCTAAAGACAGGACAGAAGCGTTTATATTCTAGGGAGGTTCTTGCTCAACGGTTTTCCTTCCTATACATAGCATAAGGTAATTTTTAGCCTATTCTTTTAAACTACCTGATTGGTTTAGTCAATGCAATTGAAATACAGAGAAAATGGAGCTGAGGACAGAGGATATTTGATCTGGTAGAAAGTAAAGATTGTCAGAGGAATCCTTTTTTTAAAAAATTTTTTTTCGGGTCTTTTCGAGACAGGGTCTCCCTGTAGCCCCGGCTGTTCTGCAAGCCTTGAACTCACAAAGATCTGCCTGCGTCTGCCTCCCAAGTGCTAGGATTAAAGGCGTGCGCTACCATGCCCAGCTTGGAATCCTTTTCGACGAATGCAAGTTTCTATTTCTAACTTCTGTTATACTAACGTGTGTCCTGCATGGAATGATGTTGGTAGAATTCTAAGTAAGATTCTATCAGGCTCTACTAAAGCCTCCTACTATTTTCATGGCAGGAATTACGTTAAACTACATGGCTTAGAAGAGAAAACAGAAACTTCTGCCCTGAGCACTATCAGGAAGACTCTTCATCATTATAAAACCATCCATCCCCCTCCTGCAACCAAATGTCAGCATCCCCCAGCCCATTCTCTGACTGGCTCCCCCATATCTCCTGTCCCTCACCTCGCCCCTAATCAAATATTACCTGTTTCTGCTGTTCCATCAATGCACTGTTTCACAACCCTGGCTCACACTACCTCTGCTGTCCTGTTTTCTCATACCTAATTAATTCTACTTTCATTACACAACTAAAAACAGAGGGAAAATAAGAAAGTAAAACAAAGGAGTAGGGAATTAATAGCCAATAGTGATACAAAACAGATGGTGCACAAATATGAGGAAAGAGGAGGAAGGACAAAAGAGGACAGTCAAGAAAAGGAGATAGACAACAAGGAGTCAGCTGTTCAAGGACACAAGGACTTATGGGAGAAGTGCTGTGCTGGGTGCTTAGCATTCAGTGTAGGAATCTGTGTATGTGCATGTGTGTGTACATATGCATGTGTGTATATGTGTATGTGAGTGTATGTGAGTGTGTGTATATATGTCTGTATGTGTATATGGTATGTATGTATGCATAGGTATATATGGCATATTTACAGAGGAAACAATTTTCATTAAGAATTTCATTACTGACTTAGCTCTCAACTGCTCAGGGTGTGTTATGATACACAGAAGGAAAACAATTTTTAAAAGAAAGATGTACTTTTCTGAAACTGAAATGAATGGGTCATGGGATATTTTCTTCTGAATTCAGTCTAGCACCTAAATCTCAATTTTATATTACTCTTATGTAGTTAATGCTACATAAAATGTTAATGATACAAAAGAAAAAAAAATGTCTGTTAAATTGTGTTCAATATTTTCTGGTGTTTTAACTGAACGATCTTATTTACCTGCTCTTAAAAGAAGTATTGCCATGGTAACTAGCTCTTTTTGACAATTACTGTATTTTAGTTCAATTCAATACCAAAGGGTTAAAACTACCTGATTCTATAATTCTAATACTCATAGTCACTATTGAGGTTTATCCTTACCTTATCCCTTGGCTTATATTTCACAGGTATGTTTGAGAAATCTCTACCTTATTTTACTTGCATCAAGCCGGTTTGCACAGTGGTTCACAAAGCTAAAATCCATCTTTTTAGCCATCTTGATAAGACCATCAAAGCTCTTCTGCATCTGGAAGGCCCATAGTGTTCATTGTCCAGTACTCTTCATGTGTTCACCAGTCCTCATCAGATATAATGGACTGCCTCAGCCTACTTGGATTCCCATCTTCTCCCTGACTACTGAGGAAAGATTTTTGTTCCTGCATCATGCTCACCCCACTGTCTTCATGATGGGTGGCTAGGCCCCTTCATCTTTGTACCTCCAAACAGGCCCCTACCCTTCTTTGCTCTGCACTGAGGTCCCACTCCTCAGTTAGGAATTCAATGCCTTTCCTGAGCTCAAACTCAAACCATTTCTGAGCTTTGTTTTTCCCGTGAGGTACTATTTTCTCTTCCATAGGCTCTTTACCACTTCCCATCCCTGGAACTTGGTGAGGTAGACACTGCTAGTCAGTGTCTTGAGTCTTATAAACAGTGTGTTTGAGCATCAGCAGTCAAGTCCACTCAGATGAAGGCTGTCTTAGGACAGCACTGCCTCTGCCACCCACCTGGATCTGGCTCTACAGCACATCCTCTTTTCACTCTCCACAGTGCTCACTTCATTTGAAACATTTCAAGTATTTTTGTCTCATGAGGACTCATGTGGATTCCCTTTCTTGATCTCAAGTCTCCATTCTATTGAACACCCAGAACTTCCCATAGCAGAAAGTACAACACATGTCTGTCTTAGGCTCACAGCACACTCTCATGGTATAGTAGGAGAGGCAAGAGTTACTACAACTGTGACAAGCATCCGCACAAACATTGGCCTTGCATTCCCATCTCCAGCAATACTTAGCAAGGAATTTTTGTAAATTTCAAGAACTATTTACAAAAGGGCTTGGGTGAATGTCTATACTTTTCTGTCCCCTCCTTACACTGTTTTCACATTGGACAGACAGAAAGCAAAGAGTAAATTATGTTCAAATTTTCCCATTTCACCTCCAGGTGATCACCCCAGATGCTGCCTTTGATAAGTTCTCTCCTTTCTGTTAAAATGGCCACAAATCAAGAAATGTCTTCATGAGAAGCATGTATCAACCATGTCAACTTGCTTGGTAAGTAAGAAATGTGCGGAAAGACAAACGAAGCTCAGTTGTAGATTTGGAAGCCTTCCTTCAGAATATAAGGGCCTGTGGCATTGTCTCAATGCTGGTTTTAGTGGTCCTTTCCACTCAAGTTCAGACTCTGCCTCAGCTTGGCTTGTAACCTAAATGTCAATCTGATCTGAGTAGTTCATAGCTCTTCTGCTTTCTACTTAGTGAACTACATCCCTGTGCTGCCAAATCAGGTCTGCAACTTCTTCAGCATGCAAGCTAAGCAAAGTAAGAATATTTCAAAGAACAGAACATTAGTAATTGATGTGATGATAGGCAACACTAGCTTAATCCACAATTACGGAGAAAACTGACCTCTGCTTCCCTCAGACCCACACTAAATTTATAAAACAAACTCTCACTTTAATTAGTCTCAACTATAGATTCATATTACAAAAACTTGAACTCAATTATTTTAAATTCACCAATAAAATTTGTGGAAATGTGTCATGGTTATGTAAGTGTCTGCATTTTAGCCTTGATTTTTTTGCTTTCCAGCTCGTAACACTTAAAATAGTTACCAAAGATTGTTACAGAAATGTTTGGAGGCTTAGGAAACAGATCAGTAAAGTGCTTGATGAACATGCATAAGGGCTTTTGTTCAATCCCCAGCCTCCCTGTAAAAAGTCAGGTGCAGAAAAATGTATCTATAATCCCAGTGCTAGAGGTGAGTGGGGGAGAGACAGGATCCCTGGGGTTTTAGCAATCTCAGGTTAACCTGAATCTTGGGGGGTAGAGTATGGTCTCAACAGTCAACTAGCCAGCCACCCCTAGTCAGTGAACTGCAGGTTCACTGAGAGGCCCTATCTTAAAAAATAAGGTGGAGAGAAGTAGAGGAAGAAACGTGACATCGACCTTTGGCCCTCACAGGTACATGCCTGCACATACATGTACACCTGCATGCATAAATCCACGAACATACAGACACACAAATACACATGCCTTTGGGGGTTTAATTTATACAAAGTGTACAAAATATTAAAATTATAGATCAAAGAGAAGAATCTCAGCATCCAGGGATTAGAGGAAAGGAAAATGGAAACTACTAATCAAGATATATATAGTTTCAGCCAGATATGGTGGTCCACACCTTTATTCCTACCAGTCAGAAGAGGAAGAAGGTAGATCTCAGAGAATGACGCCATCCTTGTCTACATAGTATGTTATGGGCCTGCTGGGGCTACAGGTTGGCCCTGTCTCAAAAAAAATTTCAATTCGCAATGTGGATAAATTTTAGATACCTGTTTTACAGTATTGTTCCCATAGTAAATAACACTGTATTATGCAGTGATAATTGGGCAGACTTCATAAATGGCTCATTGGTAGTATGGAGCTAAAGATAGGCCATGAAAAGCACAGGAACTCTTCACAGCAACTTAAGGCAAGAGCTCAAAGAGTTATCTAGTGTATCTTTTTCATATTATACTATGTGCTATTAAGTATATGCAGATCTTGATAGCTCCTCTAAATTCTTTCCTCACTAAAATAGGTATTTAGTACTTAAAATTCTCAGTAGTACTCATTACTTGCCCTGAATTGTTATTAGTAATAGGTTTTATACATTCCATGAACCCTATGCAGAAGGCTTCACTCTTTGGTAAAGATGATAATTAAATGGAGGCTCGAGAAAGCTAATCAGCTTATCTAACATAGATCTTGTGCAAGACACAGATGAGCTACAGTCCTAATCACAAAGATGTGCTATTGCCCCTGTTGTGTACCTTGTCCTTCTTCAAGTTTCCTTTACTCCCTCCTTTCTCCTAAAGGTACTCCTAAAGGTGCCAGCTCTTCCCTGTGGTTCACTCTGCTCTTTACTGTCCCATCAGAAATTGCACTAACAGCCTTGCTGGCGCAGGGGTTTGGAAATGTAGCAATAGTGTGCCCTAGTGCTAATTTGAACTTTGGTACCTGAATATTGTTTAAATTGCAAAGTCCAGCATAGATATCTGTAAGAAGGCAAAGATCCAGAACAGCACTGGGAGCTCAGAGTGGGAGGTCAGTTACTGTCAGATCTCACTTCCTCAAACTAGAAAATTTGATCAGAGGAGTGGAGGTTAGTGAGAGGTTAGATGGGTAGATGCTCTGATTTATGGTAGATTGTGTTTTGTACTACACTTATTAGGCTTTAATTGGAGACTCATTATCAAGGCACCATCTATAATGCATTATAGAGATTTTCCCATCATTGTACATATATAATTATAATTAAATAAGCAAATGCTTCTGTAAAACACACATCTGCAGATAGTGAAGGGATAGGGATGTCCCGGTCGTCTTCACTCTGGGAAGCAGGGCCAGGTGGGATTTGGTCAATGAATGGAAAAAGTCACCACAGCCTGTATTAATGACAAGAGGGTTACCATGGAGTAGCCAGAAAGCTCAAACTTCTCGAGGCTATATGATACTGCATATCTTCACATATCATATCATGGATTATTTTCCCTATAAAAGAGAAAAATAGTTTTTATATTGTCAAAATTCTTGTTTCTAGGGTCATTTTCCTAGCCAAGAATGAAATGAACGAGATTTCCCTTAAGAACTAGCTTCTTCCATTATGTTTTTGCACAGGGAAATGTTTGCCAAATGAAGTTTCTTGTTCTAAGTACTTGAAATTGCTTAACCAGAGGGCAAAGATTACTATTGCCTAATAAGTCATATGTTGTCTCATTAAAAAAGATAAATGTGCTCAGCATGTATTGCACGGGATGAACCATTTGATGGGTATAGTAAGTCCTCACCAAAGCTCACTGTTAAAAGTGTGCTAATGTCCATATTTTAGAGTAATATAAAATTAATGGAGGAAAATGTGAATTCCTAAGCATAAAAAAGACTGAGAGAAAGATGCAGGACAGTTATGATAGAATGCATGATCTGGGGTGGGGTGGGGTGGGGGGGAACAAGGAATGTGCCTGAACTGAATTGAAAAATGATGTCTGAAATACACAAAACAACAATAAAGAAATTAAAAAAATAAAAAAAAGTGTTCTAATGACTTATAAGAATTGGCATGGGGGCTGGAGAGATGGCCTAGCAGTTAAGAGCGCCGACTGCTCTTGCAGAGGACCCGGGTTCGATCCCCAGCACCCACATGGCAGCTGAAAACTGTCTTTAACTCCAGTTCCAGGGGAATCCGAGACCCTCTTCTGTCCTCTGCGGCATTGCACGACACGGTGCACCAACCTACATGCAGACAGTACATTCATACACATACAAAAAAAAAAAAAGAATTGGCATGGTCTGAGAGTACTTTGCATGTGTTGCTCACCTGTACTAATGTCTTCTAAGTAAGAATTTGGCAAAACACTGGAAATAAAAATACCTACAAGAATTTCCTACCCAATACATTAAAAAGCAGCAAAATTGATGTTTTCATTAAGAAAATCCATATATTCATAATTAGGACAATATCACCAATTAACAATGAATGATGGAGCTGAACATCTTGAGATGAACTAAATATATACCAGTTTATAACCAGTCACAAACCATAAAGAACTTAAGATGGCTTAAAAATGGCATAAATTGAAGAGGAGAAAGAGGTAGAGGAGTAAGAGGAGGAGGAGGAGGAAGAAGAAGAAGAAGAAGAAGAAGAAGAAGAAGAAGAAGAGGAGGAGGAGGAGGAGGAGGAGGAGGAGGAGGAGGAGGAGGAGGAAGGGTGCAATTTGTATTTAATATATTATATTCATGCCTGGATCCAGAAGAACTGGAAATGAGCTCTACACAGAAAAGCTTAATTGTCAAGTCTGAAAGAAGACACAGTGTGGTGAAGTTGAAAATAATCTGCCTTGATACATGGAAACATATTATGGGGCCCTCTCTTATTGTCATATTTCTTTTATATCATATATTTTATATCTTCCCCTGGTTTCCATTATTATTGCCTTCATTTAATATCTATTTATTTTTTTAATTTCACTCTTATGAGACAGTGCATCTGATATGACTCCAAACATTTTGGGGTACACATTTAGTTAAAAATAATATAAAGTTGGGTGTGGCGATGGGCATCTTTAACAGAGGCAGGAAGATCTCTGTGAGATCAAGGCCAGCCTGATTTGTATAATGGGCTCCAGAGTAGCTGGGGATAATAAGAAAAAAATAATATATAACTTCATATGTACACTTATATAATCTAGTCACTCTGAAAAAAATATTGACAAGTGAGCTCTACTTGGAACCAGATGCTATGCTAGTTGAAACATATGTATAAAGTCAAGCATAACAAATCAATGATTGTAAGAACAAGAGAATAGTAACAAGCCCTGAGGAAAATATTTTCATTGAAAATAAAATATTACAATATGTTAAAGAATTTTATATTTAATGAAAATTACTACATCTTAAATATAAAGGAACTAGACACTATTTAAGAGTTAACCATATTGGCGCACGCCTTTAATCCTAGCACTTGGGAGGGATCTTTGTGCGTTCAAGGCAGTCTAGTCTACAACGTGAGTTTCAGGACAGCTGGGGCTACAGGTACTCTGCTCGAAAAGACCAAAAAAAAAAAAAAAAAAAAAAAAAAAAAAAAGAGTTAACCATATTTACTGATTCTAGTGTAAATGTTAAGCATAATACTCATAAACACAAATGAATTTATCAACATTCCCAAAAGACAAACAAGTGTCAATAAATTCGTTTGTAAGAAAGTATCCACATCCAAAGGAAAAAAAAAAACTCTAATGATATGAAGGCAGAAAGAGAGAAAAAGTCATGTTTGCCTCTGTTCTATATAAAGCAATTAAAGGTGAGATGATCACTATATTGAAGACAGTTTGTTGGGTTCAGAAACTCCATGTTCAAACAAAAGCTTACCATCTTCACTTTCTTACTCATTTAATGTATAAGTAATTTTCAATGTAACATATATGTGACAATCAAATAAGACACTAATTTGGGAAGGATAGTCAATGAGAAAATCTTCACCTGAATCAAAGATCTCATAAAAGGAGTAGATATTTCAGGTGTAAAATATTTGAGTGAAGAGTTTCTCTCAGTCTGGATACTTTTTAGTTGTTGCTTTGTGTATTTCATACATCATATTTCAGTCCAATTTAGATAAATTCTCCACATCCCAGTTCATGCATACTGCCATACAGGTCTTGCACTTTTTCTCAGTCTTTCCAAAGTTATTATTTTTTTTCCCTGCAGAGGCTTGTTGTTTGGGGCAGGATTTAACTGTATTAGTCATTTCTTTGACTCAGTCCTTTTGTTTTTGTTGTTCCCTTCCATTTGTATTGCTCCAAAATATGCCTATATAAATATCACATATGTATCAAAATTATGACCTCTGAGAATAAACTGTATGTTATTCCAAAATACTTTTTGGCGTTCACATTTTTCCCTTTAATTTTATATTACTCTAAAATATGAATACATATCTTTCACACATGTATGGTAATTACAATGTCTGAAAATAAGTAGTAGGTCTATTCTAGACCCCATAAAGACATTCACATTACAACAGCACAGTTGCTTTCAGATAAAAAGAAATATGACAATAACGTTGCTCGGCTTGCCCTTCAACTGGGGATTTGGTGCTAGCATCCACAAATGGGGGAAATCATTCGCCTTTTTTTGTGTGTGTGTGATTATGTTCCTTCACTTAGCATAATGGCTTCGAGTTCCATCCATTTACCTGCAAAGTTCAAGATGTCATCTTTCTTTACCGCTACATAGAACTCCAAGATCACGTTCAGATCTTTGACCGACTTGGAGTTGATTTTTGTACAGGGTGAGAAGTAGGGGTTTAATTTTGTTTTCTGAAAAATGGTGATCTAGTTTTGCTAATGCCATTTGCTGAAGATGCTATCTTTCCTCCATTGAACTTTGTTGACCCCTTTGTCCAACATGAAGTGGCTGAAATTGTATGAGCTCAAGTGTGGAACTTCAGTTTTGTTCCATTGGTCAATGGGTCTGTTTTTGTGCCAGTACCAGGCTGTCTTTATGACTATAGTCCTGTACTATAGCTTGAAGTCTGGTAAAGTACCCCCCCCCACCTCCATTGCTCTTTTCCCTCAGGGTTGCTTTTACAATTTTGTCTTTTGTCTTTTCATATCAATTTAAGGATTTTTTTTCCCAAGTCTGTTTACTCTGTTATGCTTTTGTTGCTTTCTCTCTTTCATAGCTTAGGGATAGTTGCTCCTTTTCTTCGTTCTTTGGATTGCTTCCAGTATTTTCTGAAGTGTTTTTTGACATGTATTCTTTCATTTTGTTTATGTCATGAAAGATTTTTCTTTCTCCTTCTATAATTGACATTTTCTTCTCCAACTATAATTGACATTTTTGCTGGGAATACTTTGGTCCACGTTCTTCTGGCTTTCATAGTTTGCACTGAGAAGTCAGCTTAATTCTGATTTGTTTCTCTTTGTACATAACTTGTTTTTCTCTTTTGGCTTTCAGTATTTTGTCTTTGTTTTGAGCATCTAGCATTTTAACTATGATATGGTATGGGGAATTTCTTTTCTGGTCTTGTCTACTTGGTGTTCAATGTACTTCTTGTATTTGTATGGGTGTGTCTTTTTTTCAGTTTAGGGAAATTTTCTTGTATTAGTCTGTTGAAGATCTGATCAATACTGTTGTCTTGAGATTCTTCTCCTTCCGCTATCTCTATAATGTGGAGGTCCCACATTTCCTGGTTGTTCCACTCTTGTGTGGGTTTTTTTTTTTTTTTTTTTTTTTTTTTTTTTTTTTTTTTTTTTTTTTTTTGAGACAGGGTCTCCCTATAGCCCCAGCTGTCCTGGTACTCACTCTGTAGACCAGGTTGGCCTTGAACTCACAGAGATCTGCCTGCCTCTACCTTCCAAGTCCTAGGATTAAAGGCATGCACCAACACACCTGGCTTAAAGATGGTTATTAGCTGCCATGTGGGTGCTGGGAATTGAACCCCTGTCCTCTGCAAAAGCAGTCAGTGATCTTAACCGTTGAGCCATCTCTTCATCCCTCTTGTATTTTTGTTTTTAATTTTTTGTAATCTTTACTTGAAAATTCTAGTTGAGCCATGTTATCCTGCAGGTCTGATATTCTTTTTTTCTACTTCACCCATTCTGCTTCTGAGGCTTTTTCCCACCTTTCCTGTTGATTGGATGAATGTTAAGCTTCCTTTTCATTTCATCCTGTGATTTCTTCAGTATTTCCCCTTCCCTCTGGAGATTGTCCTTCTCTTCTTGTAGCTCCTTGCCTCTCTGGTCAGTTTCTTTTTTTCATTTCAGCCGGAGATCTTTTCAGAGTTTCCACTGCCTTCCAGAGTTTGTCATTCTCTCCCTCTAGTTCTTTCCTGAATTTATCATTCTTTCCTTCTATTTCCTTTCTGAGTTTGTCATTCTCCCCCTCTAGTTGTTTTTGGAGTTTGTCATTCTATCCCTCAAGGTCTTTCTGGAGTTTATCATTCTTTCTTTCTATTTCCTTCCTGAGTTTTTCATTCTCTCCCCTTAGTTCTCTGATTTGTTCTTTATATTATTTGAATATGTCTATGATTGTTCTTCTAAGGTCCAGGTCTTGGTTTCCTTCCAGAGAGATCACGTTGTAGGGATCTTCTATAGGACTGGGAGAGTTCAGTGTGTATTTATTATGAGCTTTTCCAATGTTGTTGTTTTATCATTGTGTCTTTGGCATGTGTATTTGTTTGTTTGGATTCTGGTGCCAATTTCAAATGTTAATATGGAGAACTGGTTGGTCATTCATTCTGCTTCCTGTTGGCCTGTTCCTCAACATTGGCTGTGCAGCTTAGAATCACTAACACTGTGCCTGTTGGACTGTCCCCAACCCACCACAGCGCCAGCAGCTTGGGGGTGGGGGAGATGGGACGGGATGGGACGGGTATGAGTTTGTACCCTGTCCTTCCAGGGAGGGGGTGCAAGGCAGGTCCACCTCACTTGACCTGGCTGCCACACTGGAGTCTTGCTGGCCACCTCTCTAGCTCTGCGTATGTTACTCTGCTCACTGGTACCTGAGGTGGGAGGTCTCTGGGCTCTCCCAAGCCTCCAGGGACATGGGGCTGCACAGCAAGACCCCAAGGCAAGTCTGCCTCCCAGGGCGCTGGTGTCTTGTTGGCTACCTCTTTGTGACTGGATTCTTTTGTTTGTTTGTTAGTTTGTTTGTCTTTTTGAGACAGGGTCTCCCTGTAGCCCCAGGTGTCCTGGAACTCACTATGTAAACCAGGCTGGCCTTGAACTCACAGAGATCCGCCTGCCTCTGCCTCCCAAGTGCTAGTGTTAAAAGCATGTGCTACCACGTCCAGCGAGACTAGATTCTTTTGAAGATCATATTTACCTGACAAGGCCCTTTGCCTTGCTTCTTTCTTTTAATGCTCATTAATTTATAATTTCAGGAACAGGAACCAAATACGTGGGAAAAATTCTAATAAATTTTAATAATAATGTTCAGGACTAAGAATAATGAAGGAAAATCCATAAAAGAACAATCAAAGTTATTAATTCAAAGATGAATATATAGAGCAAATTTAAGAAGCTACGTTACATTGATAAGGAGAATGAGAACTAAAAAGTGACATAATCAAGTGTTCAAAAAAAGCAATAAAGTTTATTATTTTTCAGCTCAGAATCTTATATTTGTTGTTTATGGAAAATCTTAGGAGCCTGGCAGAACATCTCACACTTTTTTTTTTCTGTTTTTAAAAGATGTGAGAGTTTAAAATACAACTGTTATTTTACTGTTGGTGCAAGGAATGTTTTGGGTGAGAAATTCAAATAAGCTCCTAAGAGATTGAAATCAACAAATGAGAAAAATCATAAGTAGCTTTTGCTTGAGATAGTGTCACAGCACACTATGAACCTTTGTCATCCCACCCTGGGGAGTCTTGGTTGGGTGAAACAATAATGGAATACTATCCAAGCTTCATTTGTGGATTAGAATATTGAGAATAAGAGCACTTTTTCATATTATATTTTTTTTCTCTCCTTATTCAAAATCTATAATACAACTCAGGACACAAATTCCAATCAGCTCATTGTTAAGAAACTAAGATCCTTACTTTTACTGTGTCTTACCCATTACACAGTATATTGTTTTCCTATATTCCTCATTGACACAAGCAAATTTCAATCACCTAATGGGTGATTACTCCATATTGCATGAGATCACTATGATTGTTTCTCCTGAGAAGCAGATACCTGCTAATTGCCCTTCAAGTACTAGGTTTAAGAATGTCACTATATCCTGCAAATTCAATACTCTGCAGTGAAGATCTAGGGATGTTATGAGCTTATAATTCATATGCACTAGGGTCAAAGAGGTCATTTATCCCCTAAACAGTTTATTAGTGAACACATAGACTTTGCTATTACTACTACTACTACTACTACTAATAATAATAATAATAATAATAATATTTTAAACAAGACAGTAGATAACAGCCCAGGAATATGTAGGCTATAAGAAGCACCCCTTCATGTCAGAGGTTTCAGCTGCTTCAAGATTACTACAGAAACATTCATAACTGACATGTATGTCACACTCCTTGATGGTTTTTCTAGCCTGAGCCATCATATGTATAATTCAGTCATTATTAAAAGCAAGAAGTCATTACTAAGTATATAATATAAAAATGATACCATTATTTCACTTTATACCCATTAGGCAAAAACCACTCACCTTATATACTGTACTAAAGAAAAGAAAGCTAGACATTTACTCTTTATGCTAGAAAGTCACTTCTACAGAAAAAGAGAATAAATGGGCAGATACCAGGCACAACTCACCTGTAGAAAGAGTTTAATTACGAGGTGGTTTTAGCTCAAGGTTCTCTTTCTTTTCAGAGTAAACAAGCTCTTTAAGGATGATGGGGTCAAGATGCTTTTGAGCATCCATGTCCATGTTGCTAATGAATCCCATATGGAAGGCACATCTCTGGTCTTCCTTCAGTGTAAGTAATTATTTAATCATGGTTCTCAGAGTTCTAATGATTCTACGATCAAGTGGTCCTATTATTTTACAAATAACTATGGACTCTAAAATTAAATCAAATTGTCAAAGTTGACTACACCATTGTCCTCAGAAGTCAAGTGGGGCCATGAAAACGATGTAGGCTAATACATAGCTTCAAAACATAATGAAAACTTATGTGTACTAATCACTCATCTGAGTAGTTCATAGATATTTAACTCTTTTTTAATTTTATTTATTTTTGTATGTGTATGAGTGTACTGTCTGCATGTAGGTTTATGTACCCGTGTCATGCAATGCCCCAGAGGTCAGAAGAGGGTCTCGGATTCCCCTGGAATTGGAGTTACAGATGGTTCTTAGCTGCCATGTGGGTGCTGGGGATCAAACCCGGGCCCTCTGCAAGAGCAGGCAGTGCTCTTAACTGCTAGGCTATCTCTCCAGCCCGATATTTAACTCGTAAGCTTCCTGGGGGATATAGATTGTTCTCATTCCTTTTTCTAGATAACATTTGTTTTTTAATTTTTATTTATTTCTGTATGTGTATGAATGTACTGTCTGCATGCAAGTTTGTGCACCCGTGTCGTGCAATGCCGCGGAGGTCAGAAGAGGGTCTCGGATTCCCCTGGAACTGGAGTTCTCCTGGAATTGGAGTTTCAGACGGTTTATAGTAGGAGAGGCAAGAGTTACTACAACTGTGACAAGCATCCGCACAAACATTGGCCTTGCATTCCCATCTCCAGCAATACTTAGCAAGGAATTTTTGTAAATTTCAAGAACTATTTACAAAAGGGCTTGGGTGAATGTCTATACTTTTCTGTCCCCTCCTTACACTGTTTTCACATTGGACAGACAGAAAGCAAAGAGTAAATTTATAGTTCCAATTTTCCATTTCACCTCCAGGTGATCACCCCAGATGCTGCCTTTGATAAGTTCTCTCCTTTCTGTTAAAATGGCCACAAATCAAGAAATGTCTTCATGAGAAGCATGTATCAACCATGTCAACTTGCTTGGTAAGTAAGAAATGTGCGGAAAGACAAACGAAGCTCAGTTGTAGATTTGGAAGCCTTCCTTCAGAATATAAGGGCCTGTGGCATTGTCTCAATGCTGGTTTTAGTGGTCCTTTCCACTCAAGTTCAGACTCTGCCTCAGCTTGGCTTGTAACCTAAATGTCAATCTGATCTGAGTAGTTCATAGCTCTTCTGCTTTCTACTTAGTGAACTACATCCCTGTGCTGCCAAATCAGGTCTGCAACTTCTTCAGCATGCAAGCTAAGCAAAGTAAGAATATTTCAAAGAACAGAACATTAGTAATTGATGTGATGATAGGCAACACTAGCTTAATCCACAATTACGGAGAAAACTGACCTCTGCTTCCCTCAGACCCACACTAAATTTATAAAACAAACTCTCACTTTAATTAGTCTCAACTATAGATTCATATTACAAAAACTTGAACTCAATTATTTTAAATTCACCAATAAAATTTGTGGAAATGTGTCATGGTTATGTAAGTGTCTGCATTTTAGCCTTGATTTTTTTGCTTTCCAGCTCGTAACACTTAAAATAGTTACCAAAGATTGTTACAGAAATGTTTGGAGGCTTAGGAAACAGATCAGTAAAGTGCTTGATGAACATGCATAAGGGCTTTTGTTCAATCCCCAGCCTCCCTGTAAAAAGTCAGGTGCAGAAAAATGTATCTATAATCCCAGTGCTAGAGGTGAGTGGGGGAGAGACAGGATCCCTGGGGTTTTAGCAAAACAATTCTTCAAGGTTAAACCGAATTCTGGGGGGTAGAGTATGGTCTCAACAGTCAACTAGCCAGCCACCCCTAGTCAGTGAACTGCAGGTTCACTGAGAGGCCCTATCTTAAAAAAATAAGGTGGAGAGAAGTAGAGGAAGAAACGTGACATCGACCTTTGGCCCTCACAGGTACCTGCTGCACATACATGTACACCTGCATGCATAAATCCACGAACATACAGACACACAAATACACATGCCTTTGGGGGTTTAATTTATACAAAGTGTACAAAATATTAAAATTATAGATCAAAGAGAAGAATCTCAGCATCCAGGGATTAGAGGAAAGGAAAATGGAAACTACTAATCAAGGATATATCTTAGTTCAGCCAGATTGGTGGTCCACACTTTATTCCTAACAGTCAGAAGAGGAAGAAGTAGATCTCACCCCCTCCCCCCCTCCCCCGAGAATGACGCCATCCTTGTCTACATAGCAAACTCAAGACCAGCTGGGACTAAAAAAAGACCCTGTCTCAAAAAAATTTCAAATCGCAATGTGGATAAATTTTAGACACCTGTTTTACAGTATTGTTCCCATAGTAAATAACACTGTATTATGCAGTGATAATTGGGCAGACTTCATAAATGGCTCATTGGTAGTATGGAGCTAAAGATAGGCCATGAAAAGCACAGGAACTCTTCACAGCAACTTAAGGCAAGAGCTCAAAGAGTTATCTAGTGTATCTTTTTCATATTATACTATGTGCTATTAAGTATATGCAGATCTTGATAGCTCCTCTAAATTCTTTCCTCACTAAAATAGGTATTTAGTACTTAAAATTCTCAGTAGTACTCATTACTTGCCCTGAATTGTTATTAGTAATAGGTTTTATACATTCCATGAACCCTATGCAGAAGGCTTCACTCTTTGGTAAAGATGATAATTAAATGGAGGCTCGAGAAAGCTAATCAGCTTATCTAACATAGATCTTGTGCAAGACACAGATGAGCTACAGTCTAATCACAAAGCTGTGTATTGCCAATGTTGTGTCCCTTTCACTGTCTTCAGTTTCCTTTCCTCCCTCCTTTCTCCTAAAGGTACTCCTAAAGGTGCCAGCTCTTCCCTGTGGTTCACTCTGCTCTTTACTGTCCCATCAGAAATTGCACTAACAGCCTTGCTGTCGTAGGGGTTTGGAAATGTAGCAATAGTGTGCCCTAGTGCTAATTTGAACTTTGGTACCTGAATATTGTTTAAATTGCAAAGTCCAGCATAGATATCTGTATGAAGGCAAAGATCCAGAACAGCACTGGGAGCTCAGAGTGGGAGGTCAGTTACTGTCAGATCTCACTTCCTCAAACTAGAAAATTTGATCAGAGGAGTGGAGGTTAGTGAGAGGTTAGATGGGTAGATGCTCTGATTTATGGTAGATTGTGTTTTGTCCTACACTTATTAGGCTTTAATTGGAGACTCATTATCAAGGCACCATCTATAATGCATTATAGAGATTTTCCCATCATTGTACATATATAATTATAAATTAATTCTAAGCAAATGTTCTGTAAAAAAACAACACATTGCCATAGTGAAGGGATAGGGATTCCCGGTCGTCTCACTCTGGAAGCAGGGCCAGGTTGGATTTGGTCAATGAATGGAAAAAGTCACCACAGCCTGTATTAATGACAAGAGGGTTACCATGGAGTAGCCAGAAAGCTCAAACTTCTCGAGGCTATATGATACTGCATATCTTCACATATCCTATCATGATTCTTTTCCTATTAAAAGAGAAAAAATAGTTTCTTATATTGTAAAATCTTGTTTCTGGGTCATTTTCTGCAACGAATGAAATGAACGAATTTCCTTCAGAATAAGATTCTTCCATTTGTTTTTGCACGGGAAATTGTTTGCCAAATGAAGTTTCTTGTTCTAAGTACTTGAAATTGCTTAACCCAGGGGCAAAGAAAAAAAAAAACAAAAAAAAAAAAAAAAAAAAAAAAAAAAAAACAAAAAAAAAAAAAAAAAAAAAAAAAAAAAAAAAAAAAGTTACTATTGCCTAATAAGTCATATGTTGTCTCATTAAAAAAGATAAATGTGCTCAGCATGTATTGCACGGGATGAACCATTTGATGGGTATAGTAAGTCCTCACCAAAGCTCACTGTTAAAGTTTGTATCCATATTTAGAGTAATATAAATTTTTTTTTTTTTTTTAAAATGTGAATTCTAAGCATAAAAAAAGACTAGGAGAAAGATGCCAGGGACGTTACTGAAGAATGCATGATCTGGGGTGGGTTGGGGTGGGGGGGGTAAACAAGGGAATTGTGCCTGAACTGAATGAAAAAAATTGATGTCTGAAAATACCACAAAAACAAAATAAAGAAATTAAAAAAATAAAAAAAAGTGTTCTAATGACTTATAAGCATTGGATGGGAGCTGGAGAGATGGCCTAGCGTTACGAGCGCCGACTGTCTGCAGCGGACCCGGGTTCGATCCCCAGCACCACATGGCCGCTAACAACTGTCTTTTAACTCCCGTTCCACGGGAATCCGAGACCTCTTCTTACCTCCGCGGCAATGCACGACCGTTGCACCCAACCTTACATGCAGCCAGTAAAACATTCATACACATACAAACAAACAAAGAATTGGCATGGTCTGAGAGTACTTTGCATGTGTTGCTCACCTGTACTAATGTCTTCTAAGTAAGAATTTGGCAAAACACTGGAAATAAAAATACCTACAAGAATGTCCTACCCAATACATTAAAAAGCAGCAAAATTGATGTTTTCATTAAGAAAATCCATATATTCATAATTAGGACAATATCACCAATTAACAATGAATGATGGAGCTGAACATCTTGAGATGAACTAAATATATACCAGTTTATAACCAGTCACAAACCATAAAGAACTTAAGATGGCTTAGAAAAAACTGGCATTAAATTGAAGGAGAAAGAGGTAGAGGAGTAAGAGGGGAGGGGAGGAAGAAGAAGAAGAAGACGAAGGAGAAGAAGAAGGAAGACGATGGAGGAGGAGGAGGAGGAGGAGGAGGAGGAGGAGGAGGGGGAGGCAGGGTGCAATTTGTATTTAATATATTATATTCATGCCTGGATCCAGAAGAACTGGAAATGAGCTCTACACAGAAAAGCTTAATTGTCAAGTCTGAAAGAAGACACAGTGTGGTGAAGTTGAAAATAATCTGCCTTGATACATGGAAACATATTATGGGGCCCTCTCTTATTGTCATATTTCTTTTATATCATATATTTTATATCTTCCCCTGGTTTCAATTTATTACTATGTTCATTTAATATTATTTATTTTTTTAATTTCACTCTTATGAGACAGTGCATCTGATATGACTCCAAACATTTTGGGGTACACATTTAGTTAAAAATAATATAAAGTTGGGTGTGGAGCTGGGCATCTTTCACAGAGGCAGGCCAATCTCTGTGGATCAAGGCCAGCTGATTTGTATCAATGGGCTCCCGAGTAGCGGGGTACTAATAAGAAAAAAAAATCTTAACGTCATATGTACACTTATATAATCTAGTCACTCTGAAAAAAATATTGACAAGTGAGCTCTACTTGGAACGATGCTATGCTAGTGGAAACATATGTCATAAAGTAAGCATCAACAAATCAATGATTGTTAAGACAAGAGAATAGTAAAACAAGCCCTGAGGGAAAAGATTTCATTGAAAAAAATTATTACATGGTTAAAATTTTATAGTTTAATGAAAATTACTACATCTTAATATAAAGGAACGTAGGACACGTATAACGAGTAACCAAGTGGCGCATCGCCTTTAAGCCCAGCATCGTGGGAGGAGAGTGCATGGGGGGATCTTTGGAGCGTTCAAGCGCAGTCTAAGTCTACAAGTGAGTTCATGGACAGCTGGGAGGCTTAAGGCAGACTCTGCGCGAAATAAGACAAAACAAAAAAAAAAAAAAAAAAAACGACGTAAACCAGTACTGATTTTTTCGAGTGTAAAGTGTTAAGCAAAGTACTCATAACACACAAATGAATTTATCAAACATTCCCAAAAGACAAAACAACGTGTCCATAAATTCATTTGTAAGAAAGTATCACATCCAAACGAAGAAAACAAAAAAACTCTAATGAATGAAGGCAGAAAGAGAAGAAAAAGTTCAGTGGTTTGCCTCTGTTCTATATAAAGCAATTAAAGGTGAGATGATCACTATATTGAAGACAGTTTGTTGGGTTCAGAAACTCCATGTTCAAACAAAAGCTTACCATCTTCACTTTCTTACTCATTTAATGTATAAGTAATTTTCAATGTAACATATATGTGACAATCAAATTAAGAACAATAATTTGGGAAGGATAGTCAATGAGAAAATCTTCACCTGAATCAAAGATCTCATAAAAGGAGTAGATATTTCAGGTGTAAAATATTTGAGTGAAGAGTTTCTCTCAGTCTGGATACTTTTTAGTGTTGCTTTGTGTATTTCATACATCATATTTCCTCCAATTAGATAAATCTCCACCTCCCAGTCATGAATACTGCCATACAGGTCTGCACTTTTCTCAGTCTTTCCAAAGTTATTATTTTTTTTCCCTGCAGGGCTTTGTTTTGGGGCAGGATTTAACTGTATTAGTATTTCTTGACTCAGTCCTTTTGTTTTTGTTGTTCCCTTCCATTTGTATTGCTCCAAATATGCCTATATAACTATCACATATGTATCAAAATATGACCTCTGAGAATAAACTGTATGTTATTCCAAAATACTTTTTGGCGTTCACATTTTTCCCTTTTAATTTTATATTACTCTAAAATATGTACATAATCTTTCACACATGTATCGGTAATTACAATGTCTGAAAATAAGTAGTAGGTCTATTTCTAGAGCCCCATAAAAGACATTCACATTCAACAACAGCACAGTTGCTTTCAGATAAAAAGAAATATGAAAAACGTTGCTCGGTTGCCTTCAACTGGGGATTGGTGCTAGCATCCACAAATGGGGGAAAAATCATTCGCCTTTTTTTTGTGTGTGTGTGATTATGTCTCCTTCACTTAGCATACATGGCTTCGAGTTCATCCATTACCTGCAAAGTTCAAGATGTCATCTTTCTTTACCGCTACATAGAACTCCAAGATCACGTTGAGATCTTTGACGCACTTGGTGTTGATTTTTGTACAGGGTGAGAAGTAGGGGTTTAATTTTGTTTCTGAAAAATGGTGATCCAGTTTTGCTAATGCCATTGCTAGAAGATGCTATCTTTCCTCCATTGACTTTGTTGACCCCTTTGTCCAACATGAAGTGGCTGAAATTGTATGAGCTTCAAGTGGAACTTCAGTTTTGTTCCATTGGCAATGGGTCTGTTTTTGCCAGTTACCAGGCTGTCTTTATGACTATAGTCCTGTACTATAGCTTGAAGTCTGGTAAAGTACCCCCCCCCACCTCCATTGCTCTTTTCCCTCAGGGTTGCTTTTACAATTTTGTCTTTTTCTTTTCATATCAATTTAAGGATTTTTTCCCAAGTCTGTTTCTCTGTTATGCTTTTGTTGCTTTCTCTCTTTCATAGCTTAGGATAGTTGCTCCTTTTCTTCGTTTCTTGGATTGCTTCCAGTATTTTCTGAAGTGTTTGACATGTATTCTTTCATTTTGTTCTTGTCATGAAAGATTTTTCTTTATCCTTCTATAATGACATTTTCTTCTCCAACTATAATTAGACAATTTTGCTGGGAATACTTTGGTCCACGTTCTTCTGGTTTCATAGTTTGCACTGAGAAGTCCAGCTTTAATTCTGATTTTTTTTTCTCTTTGACATAACTTGTTTTTCTCTTTGGCTTTCAGTTTTTGTCTTTGTTTTGAGCATCTAGCATTTTAACTATGATATGGTATGGGGAATTTCTTTTCTGGTCTTGTTCTATTGGTGTTCAATGTACTTCTTGTTTGTATGGGCGTGTTTCTTTTTTTCAGTTTAGGGAAATTTTCTTGCTTAGTCTGTTGAAGATTGATCAATACTGTTGTCTTGAGATTCTTCTCCTTCCGCTATCTCTATAATGTGGAGTGTCCCACATTTCCTGGTTGTTCCACTCTTGTGTGTGTTTTTTTTTTTTTTTTTTTTTTTTTTTTTTTTTGAGACAGGGTCTTCCCTATAGCCCCAGCTGTCTCTGGTACTCACTCTGTAGACCGGTGGCCTTGAACTCACAGAGATTGCCTGCTCTTACCTTCAAGTTCCTAGGATTAAAGGCATACACCCAACACACTGGCTTAAAGATGGTTTAGCTGCCTTGTGGGTGCTGTGGCATTGAACCCCTGTCCTCTGCAAAAAGCAGTCAGTGATCTTAACCGTTGAGCCATCTCTTTCATCCCTCTTGTATTTTTGTTTTTAATTTTTTGTATCTTTACTTGAAATTTGTTGAGCCTTTATCCTGCCGTTGATATTCTTTTTTTACTTCACCATTCTTGCTTCTGAGGCTTTTTCCCACCTTTTCCTGTTGATTGGATGATTGTTAAAGCTCCTTTTCATTTCATCCTGTGGATTTCTTCAGTATTTCCCCTTCCCTCTGGAGATTGTCCTTCTCTTCTTGTAGCTCCTTGCCTCTCTGGTCAGTTTCTTTTTTTCATTTTCCGCGGAGATCTTTTCAGAGTTTCCACTGCCTCAGAGTTTGTTCATTCTTCCCTCTAGTTCTTTCTGAACTTTTCATTTTCCTCTATTTCCTTTCTGAGTTTGTCATTCTCCCCCTCTAGTGTTGTTTGGACGTTTGTAATCTATCCCTCAAGGTCTTTCTGGGTTACATTCTTTCTTTCTATTCCTTCCTGAGTTTTCATTCTCTCCCCTTAGTCTCTATTTGTTCTTCTATTTATTGAATATGTCTATGATTGTTCTTCTAAGGTCCAGGTGTCTTGGTTTCCTCCAGAGAGATCTTTGTAGGGATCTTCTGGTAGGGGTGAGTTCAGTGTGTATTTATTATGAGCTTTTCCAATGTTGTTGTTTTATCATTGTGTCTTTGGATGTGTATTTGTTTGTTTGGATTCGGTGCCAATTTCAAATGTTAATATGGAGACTGGTTGGTCATTCATTCTGCTTCCTGTTGGCCTGTTCCTCAACATTGGCTGTGCAGCCTTAGAATCACTAACACTGTGCCTGTTGGACTGTCCCCAACCCACCACAGCGCCAGCAGCTTGGGGGTGGGGGAGATGGGACGGGATGGGACGGGTATGAGTTTGTACCCTGTCCTTCCAGGGAGGGGGTGCAAGGCAGGTCCACCTCACTTGACCTGGCTGCCACACTGGAGTCTTGCTGGCCACCTCTCTAGCTCTGCGTATGTTACTCTGCTCACTGGTACCTGAGGTGGGAGGTCTCTGGGCTCTCCCAAGCCTCCAGGGACATGGGGCTGCACAGCAAGACCCCAAGGCAAGTCTGCCTCCCAGGGCGCTGGTGTCTTGTTGGCTACCTCTTTGTGACTGGATTCTTTTGTTTTTTGTTGTTTGTTTGTCTTTTTGAGACAGGGCTCCCTGTAGCCCCAGGTGTCCTGGAACTCACTATGTAAAACCAGCTGGCCTTGAAACTCACAGAGATCCGCCTGCCTCTGCCTCCCAAGTGCTAGTTTTAAAAGCATGTGCTACCACGTCCAGCGAGACTAGATTCTTTTGAAGATCATATCTACCTGACAAGGCCCTTTGCCTTGCTTCTTTCTTTTAATGCTCATTAATTTATTAATTTCAGGAACAGGAACCAAATACGTGGGAAAAATTCTAATAAATTTTAATAATAATGTTCAGGACTAAGAATAATGAAGGAAAATCCATAAAAGAACAATCAAAGTTATTAATTCAAAGATGAATATATAGAGCAAATTTAAGAAGCTACGTTACATTGATAAGGAGAATGAGAACTAAAAAGTGACATAATCAAGTGTTCAAAAAAAGCAATAAAGTTTATTATTTTTCAGCTCAGAATCTTATATTTGTTGTTTATGGAAAATCTTAGGAGCCTGGCAGAACATCTCACACTTTTTTTTTTCGTTTTTAAAAGATGTGAGAGTTTAAAATACAACTGTTATTTTACTGTTGGTGCAAGGAATGTTTTGGGTGAGAAATTCAAATAAGCTCCTAAGAGATTGAAATCAACAAATGAGAAAAATCATAAGTAGCTTTTGCTTGAGATAGTGTCACAGCACACTATGAACCTTTGTCATCCCACCCTGGGGAGTCTTGGTTGGGTGAAACAATAATGGAATACTATCCAAGCTTCATTGTGGATTAGATATTGAGAATAAGAGCACTTTTTCTATTATATTTTTTTTCTCTCCTTATTCAAAATCTATAATACAACTCAGGACACAAATTCCAATCAGCTCATTGTTAAGAAACTAAGATCCTTACTTTTACTGTGTCTTACCCATTACACAGTATATTGTTTTCCTATATTCCTCATTGACACAAGCAAATTTCAATCACCTAATGGGTGATTACTCCATATTGCATGAGATCACTATGATTGTTTCTCCTGAGAAGCAGATACCTGCTAATTGCCCTTCAAGTACTAGGTTTAAGAATGTCACTATATCCTGCAAATTCAATACTCTGCAGTGAAGATCTAGGGATGTTATGAGCTTATAATTCATATGCACTAGGGTCAAAGAGGTCATTTATCCCCTAAACAGTTTATTGTGAACACATAGACTTTGCTATTATACTACTACTACTATACTACTACTATACTATAATAATAAGTATTTTAAACAAGACAGTAGATAACAGCCCAGGAATATGTAGGCTATAAGAAGCACCCCTTCATGTCAGAGGTTTCAGCTGCTTCAAGATTACTACAGGAAACATTCATAACTGACATGTATGTCACACTCCTGATGGTTTTTCTAGCCTGAGCCATCATATGTATAATTCAGTCATTATTAAAAGCAAGAAGTCATTACTAAGTATATAATATAAAAATGATACCATTATTTCACTTTATACCCATTAGGCAAAAACCACTCACCTTATACACTGTACTAAAGAAAAGGAAAAGCTAGACATTTACTCTTTATGCTAGAAAGTCACTTCTACAGAAAAAGAGAATAAATGGGCAGATACCAGGCACAACTCACCTGTAGAAAGAGTTTAATTACGAGGTGGTTTTAGCTCAAGGTTCTCTTTCTTTTCAGAGTAAACAAGCTCTTTAAGGATGATGGGGTCAAGATGCTTTTGAGCATCCATGTCCATGTTGCTAATGAATCCCATATGGAAGGCACATCTCTGGTCTTCCTTCAGTGTAAGTAATTATTTAATCATGGTTCTCAGAGTTCTAATGATTCTACGATCAAGTGGTCCTATTATTTTACAAATAACTATGGACTCTAAAATTAAATCAAATTGTCAAAGTTGACTACACCATTGTCCTCAGAAGTCAAGTGGGGCCATGAAAACGATGTAGGCTAATACATAGCTTCAAAACATAATGAAAACTTATGTGTACTAATCACTCATCTGAGTAGTTCATAGATATTTAACTCTTTTTAATTTATTTATTTTTGTATGTGTATGAGTGTTTACTGTCTGCATTAGGTTTATGTACCGTGTCTGCTGCAATGCCCGGAGGTCAGAAGAGGTCTCGGATTCCCCTGGAATTGGAGTTACAGATGGTTCTTAGCTGCCATGTGGGTGCTGGGGATCCAACACCCGGGCCCTCTGCAAAGAGGGCAGTGCTCTTAACTGCTAGGCTATCTCTCCAGCCCGTATTTAACTCGTAGCTTCCTGGGGGATATAGATTGTTCTCATTCCTTTTTCTAGATAACATTTGTTTTTTAATTTTATTTATTTCGTATGTGTATGATGTACTGTCTGCATTGCAAGTTTGTGCACCCCGTGTTGTTGCAATGCCGCGGAGGTCAGAAGAGGGTCTCGGATTCCCTGGAACTGGAGTTCTCCTGGAATTGGAGTTTCAGACGGTTCTCAGCCGCCATGTGGGTGCTGGGGATCAAACCCGGGTCCTCTGTAAGAGCGATAGGCACTCTTAACCTCTAGGCCATCTCTCCAGCCCTAGATAACATTTTAAATGAGGCTAAAAAAGGAACATGGAACTTTGCGTGCTTCATATATACCTAATAGCAGAGAAGAGGGATTCAAATTCAGGCAGTTTAGCTGCAAATTCTTTAAATTCTTTGTTTTATTTTTTTGCATCTGAATGTTTTGCCTGCATGCAGATAAGTGCACCATCTGCAAGCACGTGTTACAGAGCCAGAAAGGATGTCAAATACCCTTGAACTGGAGTTACAGATGGTTGTTAGCTGCCATGTGGGTGGTTGGGAATTGAACCTAGGTCCTGTGGAGAAAGAGTAGGTGTTTTTAACACTGAGCCATCTCTTTAGCCTCTTAACTGCAAATTCTTTACCTCAAAGTTGTGATTCATTCACTATGGTAAGACACAGCTTTCTGCCATCCAAAAATATTTCAATTAATTTACAAACACACATGAAACACTTGTACAGAATCTCAGAGCTTTAGAGATGAGGAATTCCTTGTAGATGTTTTGAGTGTTAGAAGCAGAAACATCACAAGGGTAGTGCCAAAGAAGAAACTATAATTCAAATCTCCAGGTTCTCAGTAGAGTCCAGTCAACCAGCTTCCAAATAAGAGTCTTCCTTCCTCTCCTTCTTCCTTCCTTTCCTTCCTTCTTCCTTCATGCTCTTCCTTCCTTCCTTCCTCNTATAGTAGGAGAGGCAAGAGTTACTACAACTGTGACAAGCATCCGCACAAACATTGGCCTTGCATTCCCATCTCCAGCAATACTTAGCAAGGAATTTTTGTAAATTTCAAGAACTATTTACAAAAGGGCTTGGGTGAATGTCTATACTTTTCTGTCCCCTCCTTACACTGTTTTCACATTGGACAGACAGAAAGCAAAGAGTAAATTTATAGTTCCAATTTTCCATTTCACCTCCAGGTGATCACCCCAGATGCTGCCTTTGATAAGTTCTCTCCTTTCTGTTAAAATGGCCACAAATCAAGAAATGTCTTCATGAGAAGCATGTATCAACCATGTCAACTTGCTTGGTAAGTAAGAAATGTGCGGAAAGACAAACGAAGCTCAGTTGTAGATTTGGAAGCCTTCCTTCAGAATATAAGGGCCTGTGGCATTGTCTCAATGCTGGTTTTAGTGGTCCTTTCCACTCAAGTTCAGACTCTGCCTCAGCTTGGCTTGTAACCTAAATGTCAATCTGATCTGAGTAGTTCATAGCTCTTCTGCTTTCTACTTAGTGAACTACATCCCTGTGCTGCCAAATCAGGTCTGCAACTTCTTCAGCATGCAAGCTAAGCAAAGTAAGAATATTTCAAAGAACAGAACATTAGTAATTGATGTGATGATAGGCAACACTAGCTTAATCCACAATTACGGAGAAAACTGACCTCTGCTTCCCTCAGACCCACACTAAATTTATAAAACAAACTCTCACTTTAATTAGTCTCAACTATAGATTCATATTACAAAAACTTGAACTCAATTATTTTAAATTCACCAATAAAATTTGTGGAAATGTGTCATGGTTATGTAAGTGTCTGCATTTTAGCCTTGATTTTTTTGCTTTCCAGCTCGTAACACTTAAAATAGTTACCAAAGATTGTTACAGAAATGTTTGGAGGCTTAGGAAACAGATCAGTAAAGTGCTTGATGAACATGCATAAGGGCTTTTGTTCAATCCCCAGCCTCCCTGTAAAAAGTCAGGTGCAGAAAAATGTATCTATAATCCCAGTGCTAGAGGTGAGTGGGGGAGAGACAGGATCCCTGGGGTTTTAGCAAAACAATTCTTCAAGGTTAAACCGAATTCTGGGGGGTAGAGTATGGTCTCAACAGTCAACTAGCCAGCCACCCCTAGTCAGTGAACTGCAGGTTCACTGAGAGGCCCTATCTTAAAAAAATAAGGTGGAGAGAAGTAGAGGAAGAAACGTGACATCGACCTTTGGCCCTCACAGGTACCTGCTGCACATACATGTACACCTGCATGCATAAATCCACGAACATACAGACACACAAATACACATGCCTTTGGGGGTTTAATTTATACAAAGTGTACAAAATATTAAAATTATAGATCAAAGAGAAGAATCTCAGCATCCAGGGATTAGAGGAAAGGAAAATGGAAACTACTAATCAAGGATATATCTTAGTTCAGCCAGATTGGTGGTCCACACTTTATTCCTAACAGTCAGAAGAGGAAGAAGTAGATCTCACCCCCTCCCCCCCTCCCCCGAGAATGACGCCATCCTTGTCTACATAGCAAACTCAAGACCAGCTGGGACTAAAAAAAGACCCTGTCTCAAAAAAATTTCAAATCGCAATGTGGATAAATTTTAGACACCTGTTTTACAGTATTGTTCCCATAGTAAATAACACTGTATTATGCAGTGATAATTGGGCAGACTTCATAAATGGCTCATTGGTAGTATGGAGCTAAAGATAGGCCATGAAAAGCACAGGAACTCTTCACAGCAACTTAAGGCAAGAGCTCAAAGAGTTATCTAGTGTATCTTTTTCATATTATACTATGTGCTATTAAGTATATGCAGATCTTGATAGCTCCTCTAAATTCTTTCCTCACTAAAATAGGTATTTAGTACTTAAAATTCTCAGTAGTACTCATTACTTGCCCTGAATTGTTATTAGTAATAGGTTTTATACATTCCATGAACCCTATGCAGAAGGCTTCACTCTTTGGTAAAGATGATAATTAAATGGAGGCTCGAGAAAGCTAATCAGCTTATCTAACATAGATCTTGTGCAAGACACAGATGAGCTACAGTCTAATCACAAAGCTGTGTATTGCCAATGTTGTGTCCCTTTCACTGTCTTCAGTTTCCTTTCCTCCCTCCTTTCTCCTAAAGGTACTCCTAAAGGTGCCAGCTCTTCCCTGTGGTTCACTCTGCTCTTTACTGTCCCATCAGAAATTGCACTAACAGCCTTGCTGTCGTAGGGGTTTGGAAATGTAGCAATAGTGTGCCCTAGTGCTAATTTGAACTTTGGTACCTGAATATTGTTTAAATTGCAAAGTCCAGCATAGATATCTGTATGAAGGCAAAGATCCAGAACAGCACTGGGAGCTCAGAGTGGGAGGTCAGTTACTGTCAGATCTCACTTCCTCAAACTAGAAAATTTGATCAGAGGAGTGGAGGTTAGTGAGAGGTTAGATGGGTAGATGCTCTGATTTATGGTAGATTGTGTTTTGTCCTACACTTATTAGGCTTTAATTGGAGACTCATTATCAAGGCACCATCTATAATGCATTATAGAGATTTTCCCATCATTGTACATATATAATTATAAATTAATTCTAAGCAAATGTTCTGTAAAAAAACAACACATTGCCATAGTGAAGGGATAGGGATTCCCGGTCGTCTCACTCTGGAAGCAGGGCCAGGTTGGATTTGGTCAATGAATGGAAAAAGTCACCACAGCCTGTATTAATGACAAGAGGGTTACCATGGAGTAGCCAGAAAGCTCAAACTTCTCGAGGCTATATGATACTGCATATCTTCACATATCCTATCATGATTCTTTTCCTATTAAAAGAGAAAAAATAGTTTCTTATATTGTAAAATCTTGTTTCTGGGTCATTTTCTGCAACGAATGAAATGAACGAATTTCCTTCAGAATAAGATTCTTCCATTTGTTTTTGCACGGGAAATTGTTTGCCAAATGAAGTTTCTTGTTCTAAGTACTTGAAATTGCTTAACCCAGGGGCAAAGAAAAAAAAAAACAAAAAAAAAAAAAAAAAAAAAAAAAAAAAAACAAAAAAAAAAAAAAAAAAAAAAAAAAAAAAAAAAAAAGTTACTATTGCCTAATAAGTCATATGTTGTCTCATTAAAAAAGATAAATGTGCTCAGCATGTATTGCACGGGATGAACCATTTGATGGGTATAGTAAGTCCTCACCAAAGCTCACTGTTAAAGTTTGTATCCATATTTAGAGTAATATAAATTTTTTTTTTTTTTTTAAAATGTGAATTCTAAGCATAAAAAAAGACTAGGAGAAAGATGCCAGGGACGTTACTGAAGAATGCATGATCTGGGGTGGGTTGGGGTGGGGGGGGTAAACAAGGGAATTGTGCCTGAACTGAATGAAAAAAATTGATGTCTGAAAATACCACAAAAACAAAATAAAGAAATTAAAAAAATAAAAAAAAGTGTTCTAATGACTTATAAGCATTGGATGGGAGCTGGAGAGATGGCCTAGCGTTACGAGCGCCGACTGTCTGCAGCGGACCCGGGTTCGATCCCCAGCACCACATGGCCGCTAACAACTGTCTTTTAACTCCCGTTCCACGGGAATCCGAGACCTCTTCTTACCTCCGCGGCAATGCACGACCGTTGCACCCAACCTTACATGCAGCCAGTAAAACATTCATACACATACAAACAAACAAAGAATTGGCATGGTCTGAGAGTACTTTGCATGTGTTGCTCACCTGTACTAATGTCTTCTAAGTAAGAATTTGGCAAAACACTGGAAATAAAAATACCTACAAGAATGTCCTACCCAATACATTAAAAAGCAGCAAAATTGATGTTTTCATTAAGAAAATCCATATATTCATAATTAGGACAATATCACCAATTAACAATGAATGATGGAGCTGAACATCTTGAGATGAACTAAATATATACCAGTTTATAACCAGTCACAAACCATAAAGAACTTAAGATGGCTTAGAAAAAACTGGCATTAAATTGAAGGAGAAAGAGGTAGAGGAGTAAGAGGGGAGGGGAGGAAGAAGAAGAAGAAGACGAAGGAGAAGAAGAAGGAAGACGATGGAGGAGGAGGAGGAGGAGGAGGAGGAGGAGGAGGAGGGGGAGGCAGGGTGCAATTTGTATTTAATATATTATATTCATGCCTGGATCCAGAAGAACTGGAAATGAGCTCTACACAGAAAAGCTTAATTGTCAAGTCTGAAAGAAGACACAGTGTGGTGAAGTTGAAAATAATCTGCCTTGATACATGGAAACATATTATGGGGCCCTCTCTTATTGTCATATTTCTTTTATATCATATATTTTATATCTTCCCCTGGTTTCAATTTATTACTATGTTCATTTAATATTATTTATTTTTTTAATTTCACTCTTATGAGACAGTGCATCTGATATGACTCCAAACATTTTGGGGTACACATTTAGTTAAAAATAATATAAAGTTGGGTGTGGAGCTGGGCATCTTTCACAGAGGCAGGCCAATCTCTGTGGATCAAGGCCAGCTGATTTGTATCAATGGGCTCCCGAGTAGCGGGGTACTAATAAGAAAAAAAAATCTTAACGTCATATGTACACTTATATAATCTAGTCACTCTGAAAAAAATATTGACAAGTGAGCTCTACTTGGAACCAGATGCTATGCTAGTTGAAACATATGTATAAAGTCAAGCATAACAAATCAATGATTGTAAGAACAAGAGAATAGTAACAAGCCCTGAGGAAAATATTTTCATTGAAAATAAAATATTACACTCTGTTAAAATTTTATATTTAATGAAAATTACTACATCTTAAATATAAAGGAACTAGACACTATTTAAGAGTTAACCATATTGGCGCACGCCTTTAATCCTCGCACTTGGGAGGTAGAGTCAGGGGGATCTTTGTGCGTTCAAGGCAGTCTAGTCTACAACGTGAGTTTCAGGACAGCTGGGGCTACAGGTACTCTGCTCGAAAAGACCAAAAAAAAAAAAAAAAAAAATAAAAAGAAGTTAAACATATTACTGATTTTTTTTTTTTTTTCTAGTGTAAATGTTAAGCATAATACTCATAAACACAAATGAATTTATCAACATTCCCAAAAGACAAACAAGTGTCAATAAATTCATTTGTAAGAAAGTATCCACATCCAAAGGAAAACCACAAAAAACTCTAATGATATGAAGGCAGAAAGAGAGAAAAAGTCATGTTTGCCTCTGTTCTATATAAAGCAATTAAAGGTGAGATGATCACTATATTGAAGACAGTTTGTTGGGTTCAGAAACTCCATGTTCAAACAAAAGCTTACCATCTTCACTTTCTTACTCATTTAATGTATAAGTAATTTTCAATGTAAATATATGTGACAATTCATAATAAGCCACCAATATTTGGGAAGGATGTCAATGAGAAAAATTTCACCTGAATCAAAGATCTCATAAAAGGAGTAGATATTTCAGGTGGTAAAATATTTGATGTGAAGAGTTTCTCTCAGGTCTGGATTACTTTTTTAGTGTTGCTTTGGTATTTCATCCATCTATTTCCGTCCAATTTAGATAAATTCTCACATCCCCTCCCAAGTCAGAACTTTACTGCCATCAGGTCTGCCACTTTTCTCAGTCTTTCCAAAGATTTATTATTTTTTTTCCCGAGCGCTGTTGTTTTGGGCAGGATTTAACTGTATTAGTCATTTCTTGACTCGTCCTTTTGTTTTTGTTGTTCCCTTCCATTTGTATTGCTCCAAAATTGCCTATATAACTATACCATATGTATCAAAATTATGACCTCTGAGAATAAAACTTATGTTAATTCCAAAAAAAAAAAAACTTTTTCACATTTTTTCCCTTTTAATTTTATATTACTCTAAAATATGAGTTACATATCTTCCACATTATTGTAATTACAATGTCTGAACATAAGTAGTAGGTTATTTCTAGAGCCCCCATAAAGACATTCACATAAACAACAGCACAGTTGCTTTCAGATACAAAAGAATATATGACAAATACGTTGCTCGGTTGCCTTCAACTGGGGATTGGTGTAAGCATCCACAAATGGGGGAAAAATCATTCCGCCTTTTTTTGTGTGTGTGTGATTATGTCTCCTTCACTTAGCATCTGGCTTCGCGTTTCATCCATTACCTGCAAAGTTCAAGATGTCATCTTCTTTACCGCTACATAGAACTCCAGATCACGTTGAGATCTTTGATGACACTTGGGTTGATTTTTGTACAGGGTGAAGAGCGTCCTAGGGGTTGGGTTTATTTTGTTTCTGAAAAATGGTGATCTGTTTTGCTACATCCATTGCTGAAGATGCTTTATCTTTCCTCCCTTGACCTTTGTTGACCCCTTTGTCCCAAACAGAAGGGTGGCTGACATTGTATGAGCTTCAAGTTTGGATCTTCAGTTTTGTTCCATTGGTCAATGGGTCTGTTTTGCCAGTTACCAGGCTTGTCTTTATGACTTAGTCTGTATATAGTTTAAGTTCGGTAAAGTACCCCCCCCACCTCCATTGCTCTTTTCCCCTCAGGGTTGCTTTTACAATTTTGTCTTTTGTCTCTTTCTATCCAATTTAAGGATTTTTTTTCCAAGTCTGTTTCCTCTGTTATCGCTTTTGTTGCTTTCTCTCTTTCATAGCTTAGGGACTAGTTGCTCCTTTTCTTCGTTCTTTCGGATTGCTTCAGTATTTCTGAAGTGTTTTTTTGACATGTATTCTTTCACTTTTGTTATTGTCATGAAGATTTTTTTTATCCTTCTTATAATGACATTTTCTTTCCAACTATAAATAGACATTTTGCTGGAATACATTTGGTCCACGTTCTTCTGGTTTCATAGTTTGCACTAGAAAGTCCGCTTTAATTCTGATTTTTTTTATTTCTCTTTGACATAACTTGTTTTTCGTTTTGGCTTCAGTTTTTTTTGTCTTTGTTTTGAGATCTAGCAATTTTACTCTGATATTGTATGGGGAATTTCTTTTTGGTCTTGTTCTATTTGGCGTTCAATGTATGTCTTTTTTGAGGGCGGTTCTTTTTCAGTTTTGGGAAATTTTCTTGTTAGTCGTTGAAGATCTGATCAATACTTTTTGTTTGAGATTCTTCTCCTTCCGCTATCTCTATAATGTGGAGGTCCCACATTTCCTGGTGTTCCACTTGTGTGGTTTTTTTTTTTTTTTTTTTTTTTTTTTTTTTTTGGACAGGGCTTCCCTTATAGCCCCAGCTGTCTCGGTACTCACTTGTTAGGAACCCGGTTGGCCTTGACACTCACAGAAATTGCCTGCTCTTACCTTTCAAGTTCCTAGGATTCAAAGGCATCACCCAAACACACTGGCTTAAAGATGGTTTAGCTGCCATGTGGGTGCTGGGACATAACCCCTGTCCTCTGCAAAAAGAAGTCAGTGATCTTAACCGTATGAGCAATCTTTCATCCCTCTTGTATTATTTGTTTTTTTTAATTTTTTTTTTTTATTTTTTTTAAATTTTTTTTGGATTTTTTTTGTTTTTCTGTTTTTTACTTCCTCCATTTTGCTTCTGCAGGCTTTTTCCCACCTTTTCCTGTTGATTGGATGATGTGTTAAGTCCTTTTCATTTTCATCTGTGGATTTCTTCAGTATTTCCCCTTCTCTGGAGATTGTCCTTCCTTCTTGTAGCTTCCTTGCCTCTCTGGTCGTTTTTTTTTTCATTTTCAGCGCGGAGATACTTTTCTAGAGTTTCCACTGCCTCAGAGTTTGTTCATCTCTTCCCTTAGGTCTCTTTCTGAATTTATCATTTTTTCCTCTATATTCCTTTCTGAGTTTGTCATTTCTCCCCCTCTAGTGTTGGGGGTCTTGGGAGGGTTTGTAATTTATCCCTTCACGGTCTTTCTGGCGTTTACATTCTTCTTTTCTATTCCTTCCTGAGTTTTTCATTCTCTCCCTTATGTCTCTTGATTTGTTCTTCTATTTATTTGAATATGTCTTGATTGTTCTTCTAAGGTCCAGTGTCTTGTTTCCTATCCAGGGAGATCATTTTTTAGGGATCTTCTAGATGGTGTGAGTTCAGTGTGTATTTATTATGAGCTTTTCCAATGTTGTTGTTTTTATCATTGTGTCTTTGGATGTGTATTTGTTTGTTTGGATTCGGTGCCAATTTCAAATGTTAACTATGGAGACTGGTTGAGTCATTCATTCTCTTTCTCATGTTGCCTTTCCTCACCTTGGCTGTGCAGCTTAGAACACTACACTGTGCCTTGTTGGACTGTCCCCCAACCCACCACAGCGCCAGCAGCTTGGGGGTGGGGGAGATGGGACGGGATGGGACGGGTATGAGTTTGTACCCTGTCCTTCCAGGGAGGGGGTGCAAGGCAGGTCCACCTCACTTGACCTGGCTGCCACACTGGAGTCTTGCTGGCCACCACTCTAGCTTGCGTATGTACTCTGCTCACTGGTACCTGAGGTGGGAGGTCTCTGGGACCTCCCAAGCCTCCAGGGGCATGGGGCTGCACAGCCAAGGACCCCAAGGCAAGTCTGACCTCCCCATGGCGCGCTGGTGTCTGTTGGCTACCTCTTGTGACCTGGATTCTTTGTGTTGTTTTTTGTTTGTTTGTCTTTTTGAGACAGGGGTCTCCCTGTAGCCCCAGGTGTCCTGGAACTACTATGTTAAAACGGGCTGGGCCTTGAAACTCACAGAGATCGCCTGGCCTCTGCTCCCAAGTGCTGTATTTTAACAAGCATGTGCTACCACGTCCAGCAGACTTAGATTCTTTTGAAGATCATATCTACCTGACAAGGCCCTTTGCCTTGCTTCTTTCTTTTAATGCTCATTAAATTTATTAATTTCAGGAACAGGACCAAATACGTGGGAAAAATTCTAATAAATTTCTAAATAATGTTCAGGACTAAGAATAATGAAGGAAAATCCATAAAAGAACAATCAAAGTTATTAATTCAAAGATGAATATATAGAGCAAATTTAAGAAGCACCGTACATCTGATAAGGGATGAGAACTAAAAAGTGACATAATCACATGTGTTCAAAAAAAAAGCATAAAGTTATTATTTTTCAGCTCAGAATCTTATATTTGTTGTTTATGGAAAATCTTAGGAGCCTGGCAGACACATCTCACACTTTTTTTTTTGTTTTTAAAAGAGTGAGACGTTAAAATACAACTGTTATTTTACTGTTGGTGCAAGGAATGTTTTGGGTGAGAAATTCAAATAAGCTCCTAAGAGATTGAAATCAACAAATGAGAAAAATCATAAGTAGCTTTTGCTTGAGATAGTGTCACAGCACACTATGAACCTTTGTCATCCCACCCTGGGGGTCTGTTGGGTGAAACAATAAGGAATACTATCCAAGCTTCATTGTGGATTAGATATTGAGAATAAGAGCACTTTTTCTATTATATTTTTTTTCTCCCTTATTCAAAAACTATAATACAACTCAGGACACAAATTCCAATCAGCTCATTGTTAAGAAACTAAGATCCTTACTTTTACTGTGTCTTACCCATTACACAGTATATTGTTTTCCTATATTCCTCATTGACACAAGCAAATTTCAATCACCTAATGGGTGATTACTCCATATTGCATGAGATCACTATGATTGTTTCTCCTGAGAAGCAGATACCTGCTAATTGCCCTTCAAGTACTAGGTTTAAGAATGTCACTATATCCTGCAAATTCAATACTCTGCAGTGAAGATCTAGGGATGTTATGAGCTTATAATTCATATGCACTAGGGTCAAAGAGGTCATTTATCCCCTAAACAGTTTATTGTGAACACATAGACTTTGCTATTACTACTACTACTACTATACTACTACTACTACTACTAATAATAATTATTTTAAACAAGACAGTAGATAACAGCCCAGGAATATGTAGGCTATAAGAAGCACCCCTTCATGTCAGAGTTTCAGCTGCTTCAAGATTACTACAGGAAACATTCAAACTGACATGTATGTCACACTCCTGATGGTTTTTCTAGCCTGAGTCCATCATATGTATAATTCAGTCATTATTAAAAGCAAGAAGTCATTACTAAGTATATAATATAAAAATGATACCATTATTTCACTTTATACCCATTAGGCAAAAACCACTCACCTTATACACTGTACTAAAGAAAGAAAAGCTAGACATTTACTCTTTATGCTAGAAAGTCACTTCTACAGAAAAAGAGAATAAATGGGCAGATACCAGGCACAACTCACCTGTAGAAAGAGTTTAATTACGAGGTGGTTTTAGCTCAAGGTTCTCTTTCTTTTCAGAGTAAACAAGCTCTTTAAGGATGATGGGGTCAAGATGCTTTTGAGCATCCATGTCCATGTTGCTAATGAATCCCATATGGAAGGCACATCTCTGGTCTTCCTTCAGTGTAAGTAATTATTTAATCATGGTTCTCAGAGTTCTAATGATTCTACGATCAAGTGGTCCTATTATTTTACAAATAACTATGGACTCTAAAATTAAATCAAATTGTCAAAGTTGACTACACCATTGTCCTCAGAAGTCAAGTGGGGCCATGAAAACGATGTAGGCTAATACATAGCTTCAAAACATAATGAAAACTTATGTGTACTAATCACTCATCTGAGTAGTTCATAGATATTTAACTCTTTTTAATTTATTTATTTTTGTATGTGTATGAGTTTTACTGTCTGCATTTAGGTTTATGTACCGTGTCTGCTGCAATGCCCGGAGGTCAGAAGAGGTCTCGGATTCCCCTGGAATTGGAGTTACAGATGGTTCTTAGCTGCCATGTGGGTGCTGGGGATCCAACACCCGGGCCCTCTGCAATAGAGGCAGTGCTCTTAACTGCTAGGCTATCTCTCCAGACCGCTATTTAACTCGTAGCTTCCTGGGGGATATAGATTGTTCTCATTCCTTTTTCTAGATAACATTTGTTTTTTAATTTTATTTATTTCTGTTATGTGTATGAATGTACTGTCTGATTGCAAGTTTGTGCACCCCGTGTTGTTGCAATGCCGCGGAGGTCAGAAGAGGGTCTCGGATTCCCCTGGAACTGGAGTTCTCCTGGGAATTGGAGTTTCAGACGGTTCTCAGCCGCCATGTGGGTGCTGGGGATCAAACCCGGGTCCTCTGTAAGAGCGATAGGCACTCTTAACCTCTAGGCCATCTCTCCAGCCCTAGATAACATTTTAAATGAGGCTAAAAAAGGAACATGGAACTTTGCGTGCTTCATATATACCTAATAGCAGAGAAGAGGGATTCAAATTCAGGCAGTTTAGCTGCAAATTCTTTAAATTCTTTGTTTTATTTTTTTGCATCTGAATGTTTTGCCTGCATGCAGATAAGTGCACCATCTGCAAGCAGTGTTTACAGAGGCCAGAAGAGGATGTCAAATACCCTTGAACTGGAGTTACAGATGGTTGTTAGCTGCCATGTGGGTGGTTGGGAATTGAACCTAGGTCCTGTGGAGAAAGCGTAGGTGTTTTTAACACTGAGCCATCTCTTTAGCCTCTTAACTGCAAATTCTTTACCTCAAAGTTGTGATTCATTCACTATGGTAAGACACAGCTTTCTGCCATCCAAAAATATTTCAATTATTTACAAAACACACATGGACCTTGTACAGAAATCTCAGAGCTTTAGAGATGAGGAATTCCTTGTAGATGTTTTGAGTGTTAGAAGCAGAAACATCACAAGGGTAGTGCCAAAGAAGAAACTATAATTCAAATCTCCAGGTTCTCAGTAGAGTCCAGTCAACCAGCTTCCCAAATAACGAGTCCTCCTTCCTCTCCTTCTTCCTTCCTTTCCTTCCTTCATTTCCTTCTGCCTTCCTTCCTTCCTTCCTTCCTTTCTTTCTTTCTTTCTTTCTTTCTTTCTTTCTTTCTTTCTTTCTTCATTCATTTACTTTTGTCTCTTTGAAACATGGTCTCTCTGTAGCCTAAGTTGGCCTGGAAGTTGCTATGTAGACCAGGCTGGTTTTGATCTCACAGAGACCCACCTGCTTCCAGAGTGCTGAGACTAAAAGTCTGCACCACTAGGCCCAGCTCCAGTCTTTAGAGACTTTATAAAGAATGACTGAGACAGATGGAACAACAGTTCAGTGGGAAATATTCTCCGTCTACATACGAAGTGTTAATAGTGGGTCTCCTTAGGAACTTTTGATTTAGTCCTAGATTGTATCCAGGGATATTTTCCCCCACAATCAAAACACTTCTTTCCATACATATTTCCTTTAAAGAAAATTGTATATTTTACATGAATCCACCTACATACATGAAATGTGGTTTTCAACATGTTTGAAATAATACAAGCCAAAGCATTTATAAGCTTCAGAAGACTTGTAACAGTGGCCTAAGGGTATAAGCTGCAAAGGAGACAGCTCCATTTTTCAGTGTTTGGTAGATGTTCAGAACAGATTTCTACCTCAATTGTAATGTCATGGCTTATTATGTAAGATTATGTATTACTTTTTTGTATCAAGTGCCTAAATCTAATAAAGAAAGTTTAAATTAATGTGCTACAATGAGGAAGAATAAGCTTTTTTTTCAAAAGGATTCGTGCCAAGCAAATTTCACTCAGTAGGGTCTCAGTCATAACATTTTTTTGCCAAGCCTGTTCTAGCACAGCAGTGTGACAGCACCAACTGACAAGCATTTTTTTTTTCCCCATCAACTTCTAGCTCTGACTCAGGGAAATCCTAAAGTAGCCTTCTCTTTGGCTTGTTTTCACCTCACGAGTACTTCTCCCAGAATTTGCTAACAATAGAAATTGTTCTTGGTTATGATACAGACCCAGCAGGAAGTCCAAATGACACAAACGACACAGTGGCCCTGCCTGGCAAAGCCTGCTGATAGGTACCACATGAACCATATGGATATTGCTAAAACAGGAAATAAAACAGTGGGTTCTGAAGCTGTCAGCCTCCATTGGCATGGTACAATGAGCATTAGTCTACTGTGCAAAATATCTCTGCCTTTGAAAGGCCCACTACAGTTGGAATGCCACTAAATACAGAAATACAGGTGGCGAGATATTCATCTGGTTTATGTTTTACTGTTTGATTGGTCCCTGAAATACCAGTTTCAAGGAAAACTGTAAAAAGGAAAGCATCCATGCAAGCCACTGTGTACTCATAGAGTTAATATTCTAGACATTAAAGTTGTGGAAGATGATTTTTTTTTTTTTTTTTTTTTTTTTTTTTTCGAGACAGGGTCTCCTTGTAGCCCGAACTCACTCTGTAGACCAGGCTGGCCTTGAACTCACAGAGATCCGCCTGCCTCTGCCTCCCAAGTGCTAGGATTAAAGGTGTGCGCCACCACGCCCAGCTTGTGGAACACAATTTTAAACAAAATGTAAATGCCTTATAATTGCTAACTTATGTGTCCTTTCTCCTTAATATAATATCAAAGGACTTTTGCTTTCACACCTAACAGAAAATTTTCAGTTTTAAGTTGCATTGTGAGGACAATCCAGAGAAGCAGCTCTCCTATCAAAAAGGCCTCTCAGGAAAGTGAAAATTTTTCACACAAAATTCTCAATACAGAGAAAATAACAGATGTTAATTTGAGAGACATTTTAGGTTAGGCTTTTCCTGTACAAGAGAGCCTTGAAGAAATATATACAGAAATGACTTCCAACTGAATAAAATCTACACGATCTTAGAAAACATACATGCTATTAACAGTGAACCTTAGTTGACACAATGCATATTATACCTCTCAATACCATAACACAGTCCTTCAAACTGATGAAAAGAAACATACCGTAGTTATTGTGTGAGTTATTATCCCATATGTGTATAGATTTTATCAAAGACTAATATGATTCCCTGTTGCAACTTTCTTAGGAGAGAGAGTAGGCATTTAAAAGTGAGTACTGTGTCAGGCTCAAGAGATGGCTCAGCAGTTAATAATACTGGCTGCTCTTGCAGCTCAGATTGGAGTTTGTTTCTTGGCACCCACTTGGTAGCTAACAAAAGGACATAACTGCAGTTCCAGGGGAATCTGACACCCTTGTCTGGCTTCCATGGGTATTGCATGCATGTAGTGCGCTTATGTACATGCCGGCAAAAATAATCATATACATAAAAATAAATAAAATTTAAAAAAGAAGAAAGTGGTATGTATGGCAGGCACCTGATGAATATTTCTAAGAAAGGTGCCACGTTGGGGCTCCTTTTTGCAATATTCCCATTGTCTAGGTTCTCATCTGTTTACCTTGTCACTATAATTAAGTATGGGTAATTTTCCCAAAATATGAGTAATTTACAAAATGCATTGTTTTAGGAAGGAATTTCTGTTGAAATGAGATGGAATATTTAATGTATTCTATTTTATTAAAAAACTGGTCATAAATATTAATCTTTAGAGAATATGTAGCATATATAAATTTTAAGCACCTAAAGAAAATACATTAATATTCCTTTACAACATATTTAAAGAGATCCAATTTGAAATAGAATTGAATTAAATTCTTGGATTTACTTAATCCCCAAGAAACCCAGATGGCAGTTATTAGAGTTGCAAAGAGAAAAAAGGCCTGCTGGAAATAGAATCTCAGATTCATTCATTCTTCATTCACTCATAAGTAATTTCCTGGGTAATGACTGTATACCAAGCTTGTTGAAGATTCTGGACAAATGATGATGAATGAAACATATGCAATCTCTAAATTTTGATTCCACTGTTAACTGAGACATATAAAATTACAGATAATAGGTTATTTCAAATTATGAAAAATTCTATGGAAGATGAGAACACAGGATGAAACAGAGAATATTGTGGTGGGCAGAGCTGTGATACAGGCAGCACTAAGAAGAAGCACTAGGTGTGAGGGTGACTAGGTAGGAGAAGAAGGGCAGGACCAGAATTCCAGGCACAACAAACATGATGGTTTGGGGACCTGGGCATAAGAAATATTTCAGAATTGGGAGGAAGTGAGTATGTCTAGAGGATAATGAACATAGGAGATTAAGATATGAAGTTCGAAAAAAGACAACAAGAGAGCACCATCCCCAAAAGTCTAGAGTTGCCAGCAAGCCCTTGAAGACACGCATGCAAAAGAATGGAGTGATCTACATTAGAAACAAGGTTTTTAGAGAGTATTCAGGGGCAAGCCAAGCAGGAAATTTTAATGGGAGGTGGGATTTCTGGTTGGGATAGACATTCTAAATGCCATGTTTTGTCACAAGAAGGAAAAGATCACAAGCAAGGTGTGGTGGTGCATGCCTTTAATCCTAGCACTTGGGAGGCAGAAGCAGGTAGATCTTTGTGAGTTCAAGACCAACCTGGTCTACAGAGTGAGTTCCAAGACAGAGTTCCAGGACAGCTGGAGCTACAGGGAGACCAAGCCTCAAAAAGACCAAAAAAAAAAAGAAAAGATCTGATAGATGGTCAGATTACAATTTGCTTATGTATTGCTTTGCTCACTTATGTGTCTACTTCTGACAGAAACTAACCACCTGGAATTTTCAGTACATCCTTGTCTTACAAATGTCTAGGACATGATCAGAAGATTGTCTCCTGAAGCAAGAGACTTCCATCTAGATATTTTCATAGAGCTAGCTCAGCTTTGCTGATAATGTTTCCCTTTTCCTGGTATTTTTGGAATGTTTAGTGAGGATCAGAACTACAGCCAGGCCACTGTGACCGTTTATATATTTGATCAGCAGGAGCCAGTCTCCAAAACCTTAGTGCTCAAAGCTACAAGGAAATGGAAGATTATGCCTCATAAGCAAGTTAGGGGCAGTAAATGGAGGATGGATGCTATCCATATAGCCAGAGGGAACTGTGGTAGGGAAAGGGGATTGCTTGAACTGTGGGAAGCCAGAAAATCTGGTCAGCAGATGCCTGAATGGCAAGCAGTGCTCAAAGTCAACACAGTGGTGGAGGGAAGGTTTGTGAAATATCATTAACTTCTTTGAAAGCTCATGCTGTTCCTGAACTACTCCAATAAAATATTACCTAATCACTGGAGTGAGCTGTAAGACTGAGTGCATTCACAGTGAGGTTCAGAGGCTTTGGACAGATTGCCCTCACCCTCACCAAAACCATTGCTTTCCTTACTCCCAGAATACCTCAAGAAAGGGAAAGTTTCCTCTATGTTCTCTGCTGGAACTATTGGCATTTTGGAGTGTGCTGTTTAGGTTTCCAGTTATGTAGGTACATGTGTCTTGTTACTAAACTGAATCACAAAGATGCTATTCCAAGGGCTGGTGAGTGGCTCACTAGGTAAAGGCAATTACCACAGTGTCTGATGGGTTGAATCCCACCCTCAGAACCCACACAGAAAAGAGAGAATCAACTCCCCAATTTGTTCTCTAACCTGTGAGTGCTGTCATGCACATGCGCACACACACACACACACACACACACACACACACACACACACACTAAAGCTAAAACCACATGTTTAAAAAGATGCAATTTAACCTCTGCAGCTTAGCTTGTGTTTCAAAAGAATTAGAGACACTGAGGAGAGAAGGGAGGGATATATTCAAAAAAAATTTTACCAGAAAAAATTACTAAAAACAGAAGAGATAAAATTTACTTTTGAAAATTAAATTGTAACATCATCACATATAGGTTGGAGAGAAATAAATTAAGCTTTTCAGAGAGCTAAAATGCCTATCATACATGCAAAATTGCATATAGAGTGGCAAAAATCAGTAATAACAAATCAATCAGAAGAAGAGTCTAGAACAGAAGTATAAGCAAACATCAGAAACCCACTCTAAAAAGACTATATGACAATGTCTCTTTAGTTTCAGGGACACATAGAATTTGCCTGCATTAGTGTGCATAAGAGTGACCTCATTCAACTTAAACTCACCCCATGCAGTCTATACAGGCTTTTAAGTATGCTTGGGTTTCACAAAGTCTTTCCTTGGGGAAGTAATCAGCTAGCCCCACGCATCTGTCCCTCTTGGTGGTCCTGCTTCTTATGTATATGTCTCAGGGAGTTAGTATGCAGGATCCTTCTAAACAAATTTACCTTCAAGGTGCAACAGGTCATATTTTTTAAGTGAATTTTTACAAATTTCATACAATGCATCTTTTTCTTATTTAGACCATCCTCCCCTACCTAAAGGCCCTCCCAACGGACTATATGCATTCTGTCAAATATGTTAAGGCATATCAAGCCACATTTGTGCCCACAAATGTCCCTTAGTGTGAATCCATCCACTGGAGCCTAGTAAACCTTTCTACTGTCTCTCCCTTAAAGAAAACCAACTGTCCTTCTCCCAGCAGAAATTGGTTGCCAATAGTTCCGCCCCCCCCCAAAAAAAAGTGGGGCTGCTTACCCAGTTCCTCACTTCTCTGCTGTTTTTTTCTTTTTTTTTTTTCTTTTTTTTTTGTCTGGTTTGAGCTTGAGCTTGTGCTGTCACCATAGCTATGAGTTCATATGAGCAACTTCTCAGTCTCCTGGAAAACTTGTTTCCTTGTGGTCATCCAACACCTCTGGCTCTTACAGTGCTTCCATTTCCTCTTCAGCAATGGTTCCTGAGCCCTGGGTGGCAGAGCTTTGATACAGGTGTCCTACCCAAAGACACATACTCTGCAGTCTCTTATTCTCTGGACTTTGGCATTGTGTGGCTTTCTGGGTTAATCACCATCCCTAGCATGAGGAAGCTTTGCTGGTGAGACTAACAAGTCAGATTTTGACAATAAAACTGAAAGCCAAACTGTATCACACAGTCCTCTTCTGCACTCTCATCTATCTATACCATATACATTTTCCAAGACAATTAAAGTTGAGACGACTCAAGGGTTTCATCAAGGATATCACCAATGTCACATAGCTCATATAGAGTGCATCTGGATCAAAATCTGACCTACTGATTCTTTGTACACCTATTCTCCCAGGACAACCTCACTTCATCATTGATAAATGCAATGCACCAGTCCTCGACTCAGTCTGTTTGGAGATTTGATGTAAGCAGCGATTATTTTGGAAGTCCAACCTGGGGAACCTGGTAAATAGAATTTATTCACCTGAGTAAATTATCTTCAAACTTCCCCATCCCATCATTGCCCCATTGCATTCCATTTCTTTCATCTTCTATGTGCAAAGTTGTTTCTTAAAAAATAGTAACATCATATCAAGTCTCACATCCAATATGTGGATACAGATGGCATTTTATGGGGCATCATCCTTCTCTACAAATGATAGGAAGCAAAGAATAAACCTTCACAGAGAGCAGGTTCTGCTGCACAATGATAAGCATGACAGACAGCAATTTTTCATTTTAGCAATTCCCACTGAGGAGTAGTTTCAACTGTCAAGATCTATCTATTTATCATATTTCCACTATGAACTGTATTCTAACATATATTAGCAAGCTCCTATGTAATACACTAAGTGTTATTATTTATTATTTAAATGGCTTTATATGAACACAAAGTGTTCTGCCAATCATAAATACTTTGCTCATAAATACTATTTCTTCACAGGCAAATCATTGTCCCACCTTTACAGTCAAGAAATTAAACACTGTAGAAATGAGTAAATGGCAAAAGTCAGGTCAGTCTTTAATGGGCCCAGCGAAAATACAGTTTGTGTTTAGCCAGTTTTTTTTCCATTCTACCATAAAAGCCATTTAACATTTGTGGATTAATTCTCTTTGTAATGTTCTCTAGGGTTATCCTTGGTGATGTATCATTTCAAACATATACATGTGAAAAGCAGATGAGGAGGAAGTCAGGTCTCCTGAAAACCAGTCATGTCTGACTGTAAAACTGTTCCTTGGAAAAAACTTGGAGTCCTGAAAAGCCATAGTGGCATAAAAATTATGCAGTGTTAGGGATGGAGAGATGGATCAGTGTTAAGAGCTCTGGATGCTCTTACAGAGGATCTGGGTTGGATTCCCAGTACCCACATGGTGGCTGACAACTGTCCACAACTCCACTTCCAGGGGAATTTGACACCTTCTTCTCACGTCCATAGGCATTATATGACATGGGAACACATACAAACATTCAGGCAATATGCTCATGTGCATAAAATAAAAATTAAAATATTTTAATTATGCCATGTAATTGTATCAACACACAAACTCCAACTTAAAGTTAATGCTCTCCCTCACATAAGGATACTAGTTTATAATATTTTTATTTATCTATAGAAATGGGTATAAACAGTTATAAAGCCTAAAAATCCTTTATAAGAAACCAAGAGAGAGTAAATGTGCATGAGGGGTGTATGTTAAAGGACTCCTGTCACACAAAAGCATAAGTATACAGGTATGTGGTGGTAAACAAGGAAAAGATCAGGGGAAGTGGATGGGATAGATGAGTAGAGGACAAAATCAACTACCACATGCTTTATTTGAAATGTCATGGTACTTAACACTTTGTACACTAATAAAAAATGAAAAACTAAAAGTGACTTGGGGTCTGTTAATGAAATCTTCTGATTGAACACATAAGTAAAAGTTGAACTGTCTGCTAGTCACCTGACAAGTTCAGTCTACATTAATCTCCTTCTTACTGAAGCACTTAGCATAAAACCTAGTTGCCTTTAACAGCAAAAGATGAAAATATTCAGCACCCATCAGTAGACTTAAACTGATAATGTACTCTTCTAAAGTTTAAACCTTCAGGCAAAGTAATGTTTAAATGTCAGCACATTTACCTCTGAGGAATTGAAGGAATTATATAGGATCATGTGTCACCCATTCTTCCTTATGTCTTACTTTGAAAAAAGTAGTCTTTTACCAACCAAACAGACTTGCAGTATGCAATTGCACACAACTGGATCATTTTAGTAGCCCAAGATGCCTGGCCTTTTTTCTTTTGGTGGTCCCAGTCCATCCTTTGGCCTTACACAAACCAAAGGCACAAGGCTGTAATAGTCCTGCAGATAGATGAAGAAACCAGGGGAAAACCTGGTGTGCAGATGTAGATTTTGCCACTGGAGGCCTGTGGTGCTTGCTTCCAAACTGTGTGAACTAAAGCATTTACAAGATGAACACAAGAATTACAAAACACGTGTGAATGTGCAGCATTAGTATTTATTATGCTACTGCATGTTGCCAACTCATTAGAAGTTCACTACTTAGTACCACAAGGAATACACTCTTATGACAGGACTATATCATTTAAATCAGCCTATTTCAGATCCGTCTGTAAATAATTGTAATTTTTACAAATTTTATTTCATTAACTAAATTATCATCACCACACACACAGCCTAGCTAAAGTTGTACATAAAATTAATACAATGATGTTTATTTATATTCTGATAATGATAACCTTAGAACTTCCCATTGCATAATAATTTCTAGGGGAAAATTCTAATATACATAATAGTTGAAAAATAGATTATAATAATATAATACTTTTGCTCTTACATAATGCTTTAGGAACTTCTAATGACCCTTGTATATGGGTGGGGCACACCTAAACCATTAGAGCAACATATTTTCAGAGGGGCATTACCCAAACATAGGCTATTTTATAAATACAGGTTTTACAAGTTTATTCTAGTTTTTGAAGATGACTTTTCTCTAGAAATAAGGGGTCTAACTGTACAAAGAAGCACTAACACCTCAGTTCTGAAGCCTTTCTCTCTACTGTAAATTCTAAACAACTGAGATCCTAGATTGTTACCTACCAAAGGAAGCCTCAAAGATGTTGATTGTATCGTGTTTATAGCTGGCTGCTGTGAAGAGAGGGAAATACCATTAGGATGTACATGCTCTGTTTGGCAGAATGCATGAGCTCTGGTGGGGTCAGGGGATAGGGTGGGGGACACGGGTCTAGATTTGATAAAAAATATACAAATAAATAAATTGAAAAATAAATAAATAAATAAATAAAATAAAAAATCAATTATATTCACCTATTAAAAAAAGGATGTACAAGCTCTCATAACAGTTGAAAATTGTGTTCAATTGCACAAAAAAGCAAAACCCAATAATATTGCTGTCAGCACAGAGAGTTTTATACAATATGAAGCCAAAATTTAAGCAGTCCAAAATTGAAGATGATGCAACATGTCTAAGAAGTTCTGAAGAGTCGGTGCCTATTCCAGATGCCACACAGTTCCTTGTTGGGTTTTCATTATCCAGGTCTGAATATGGATGCATCTTTGGGCATCACACCCTTATTTCAGGCAGAGGAAAAGGCAGAAAGGAAATCCAGAGAGAAAGAAAACGTGTAGCCAGCTCCATCTGCTCTCCATGAGCCTTTCTTAAGAGCTTCACCAATAACTTGCACTGAGATAGTGGTGCCCTTTGCTTGTGTCACATTTTTGAGAGAGAAGCAGAGAAATGTGGCAATTTTGCAAGTGCATTAGCATCTTAAACACAAATGGGAAGATTCAAGCAATAAAAGCAATGACTAGGCAGCTAGGAGTGTCTGCTGTTATGACAGGGTCTGCCCTACTGTCTAATTGCTCTGCTGTGTAAATCCCAAGGGGACATAGTGTGGATAATCTCTGACAAAGTTCACACTAGTTCTTTCCAAATAGAAACAACTGCCCCTAAGATCTCCTGAGACCACCTGAAGTGCAGGTACTGGGGGCTGGGCTAAAGAGCCCCCCCACCGCCAAATGGGATTACTATTATGAAGGCATCTGAAGGAGACAAGCAAAGCAAGCCTTCAACACAGTGAAGAGGCATTTAGGATTCACACTGGAATACAGGCAAGGAGAAGCCCATATGCCAGGAACACGAAGAAGAGACAACACAGGAAAGGGGCAGGATAATCCCACACCAAGCTCTACCAACCCTATGGAAGATGCCTACAGTGGGATCCCTCTGGGGATGCCCCAGGACACAGATATCAGAAACACATTTGGGAACATATTTAAACAACTACAAGAATATAAAGAGCAAATCAAAGAACTAAGAAAAGAGAATGAAGAACTCAAGAAGGACCTAGAGATAGAGAATGACAAACTCCAGAAGGAAGTAGAAACACTGAAAAGATCCCGTGCTGAAAAAGATAAGAAAACCAACCAGCGAAGCAAAGAGCTACAGGAGGAGACTGAGAAGCTCCAAAAAGAAGTAGAAATACTAAAGAAATCAGAAGAGGAAATGAAAAAGGAAATCAAACACTGATCCAATCAGAGGAAAGGAATGGAAAAAGCCTCAGAAGCAGAATGGAGGAAGCAGAACAAAGAATATCGGACCTGGAAGATAATGCAGAACAACTAAAAACCTCAAGTAAAGATTATGAAAACTTTAAAAATACACAAAAGTGGAACAACCAGGAACTGTGGGACACTATGAAAAGTTCAAACCTCCGCATCATAGGAGTAGAGGAAGGAAAAGAATCCCAAGAGAATGGTATTGATCAGATCTTCAACAGAATAATAGACGAAAACTTCCCCAAAGTAAAAAAAGACAAACCAATACAAATACAAGAAGCACATAGAACTCCAAACAGACAAGATCAGAAATTAAATTCTCCACACCACTTCATAGTTACAATGCTAGACACCCAAAACAAAGATAAAATCCTTAAAGCTACAAGATAAAAACAAGTGACCTATAAGGGGAAACCTATCAGAATTACAACTGACTTCTCAACGCAAACTATGAAAACAAGAAGAACGTGGAGCAAAGCGTTTCCAGTGTTAAAGGACAATAGATGCCAACCCAGGTTACTATACTCAGCAAAAATGTTGATTATAATTGAATGAGAGAGTAAAACCTTCCATGACATAAGTAAGTTGAAAGAATACATGTCCTGAAAACCAACCCTTCAGAGAATACTTGAAGTAATTCAAAGGACAGAAGAAAGGAGCAACCATCCCAGGCATCTAGAAAGAGAAATAAATAAAAGCATAACTGCAGAAGTAGAAACCTAAACCCAAACCGCAAGTGGATAATAAGGCAAAAGGAAGTAACACAAACCTATCAGTCATAACCTTAAATATTAATGGACTAAATTCCCCAGACAAAAGACATAGACTGGGAGACTGGATTAGGAAACAGAATCCATCAATATGCTGTCTACAAGAAACACATCTTACCTTCAAGGACAGGCACCACCTTAAAGTGAAAGGATGGAAAAAAATATTCCAAGCAAATGGTACCAAAAAGAAAGCAGGTGTTGCTATTTTAATATCAGACAAAATAGACTTCAAAGTAAAAGAAATCAGAAGAGACAAAGAAGGCCATTACATTTTTATCAAAGGAACAATTCACCAAGAAGATTTCACAATTATGAATATATATGCCCCAAACTCTGGTGCACCAAACTTTATAAAGACAATTCTCCAGGACCACAAGTCACACACTAACCCCAGTACACTCATAGTAGGGGACTTCAATACCCCACTGAGTCCTTTGGATAGGTCAACAGGACAAAGAATAAACAGAGAGACATCTGAACTGAATGATATGATACACCAAATGGACCTCACAGACCTCTACCGAACATTCCACCCTAATACCAGAGAATACACTTTCTACTCAGCACCCCACGGAACATTCTCCAAAATCGACCACATCCTGGGACACAGAAGAAACCTCTACAAATACAAAAAGATTGAAATAATTTCATGCATCCTGTCAGACCACAGTGCAATGAAGCTCAACATCAACACCAGGACAAGCCCTCCTGCCTACAAGAACACATGGAGACTAAACAACACACTCTTGAATAATGAATGGGTCAAGGAAGAGATAAAGAAAGAAATAAAAACATTCCTGGAACTGAATGACAATGACAATACAACACAACAAAACCTATGGGATACCTTAAAAGCAGTCCTAAGAGGGAAGTTTATAGCCCTGGGTGCCTACATTAGAAAAACAGAAAGAGCACAAGTGAATGATCTAACACTACAGCTAAAAGCACTTGAGAGGCAACAACAGATGAACCCTAAACGCAACAGACAGGAAGAAATAACAAAAATCAGAGCAGAAATCAATGAAATAGAAACAAAGAAAACAATACAAAAAATCAATGAAGCCAAAAGTTGGTTCTTTGAAAGAATAAACAAGATAGACAGACCTCTAGCCCAGTTAACAAAAAGAAAGAAGGAACAACTCCAAATCAATACAATCTGTGATGAAAAGGGAAATATCACAACGGACAAGGAAAAGATCAAGAAAATTATATGGGAATATTACAAGAACCTATATTCTACCAAGTTTGAAAATCTAGAAGAAATGGATGAATATCTGAAATCCTGGGAATCACCAAAGCTTGGCCAAGAGGAGACCAGCAGCTTAAACAGACCCATAACATATGAAGAAATAGAGGATGTAGTAAGAAGCCTCCCAACTAAAAAAAGCCCAGGCCCAGACGGTTTCACAGCAGAATTCTATAAAACATTTCAAAAAGACCTACAACCATTATTTCTGAAACTGTTTAGAAGTATACAATCAGAGGGAATTCTCCCAAATTCCTTCTATGAAGCCAACATCACTCTATTACCAAAACCAGGCAAAGATCCAACTAAAAAGGAGAATTATAGACCCATCTCCCTCATGAACACAGATGCCAAAATTCTAAACAGAATACTGGCAAATCGCATACAGACCCACATCAAGAAGATCATCCATCATGACCAAGTTGGATTCATACCAGAGATGCAGGGATGGTTCAACATACGAAAATCAATAAACATCATCAAACACATAAACGGAATCAAAGACAAAAACCACACCATCATCTCAATTGATGCTGAAAAAGCCTTTGACAAAATCCAGCATCCCTTCATGCTTAAAGTCCTAGAAGGAATTGGATTGGAGGGATCATTCCTCAATGTAATCAAAGCCATATACAGGAAACCCACAGCCAATATCATCCTAAATGGGGAAATGACAGAAACATTCCCTTTAAAGGTAGGAACTCGGCAAGGCTGCCCCCTATCACCACTCCTCTTCAATATAGTGCTTGAAACACTTGCTAGAGCAATAAGGCAAGAAAAGGATATTAAAGGAGTACTAATTGGAAAAGAGGAAGTCAAACTATCCCTATTTGCTGATGATATGATTGTTTACTTAAGGGATGCAAAAAACTCCACCAGAAAACTCCTAGAAACGATTAACAGCTTCAGCAAAGTGGCAGGATACAAAATTAACCTTAGAAAATCAATGGCCTTTCTTTACACCAAGAACAAGCAACTGGAGAAAGAATTCAAAGAGACCTTCCCACTCACAATAGCCTCAAAAACAATAAGATACCTAGGAACAAACCTAACCAAAGACACCAAAGACCTCTACAACAAAAATTTTAAACCCTTAAAGAAAGAAATTGAAGAAGACCTCAGAAGATGGAAAAACCTCCCATGCTCATGGATTGGGAAAATTAACATTGTAAAAATGTCCATTTTACCAAAACTCTTGTATAGATTTAATGCAATCCCAATCAAAATCCCCAAGAGTTTCTTCACAGGCTTGGAAACAAAAGTTCTTAAATTCATTTGGAAAAACAAAAGACCCCGAATAGCCAAATCAATCCTGAGTGAAAAGAGCTACACAGGAGGGATCTCTATACCAGATTTTAAACTATACTACAGGGCTATAGTCATAAAAACAGCCTGGTACTGGCACAAAAACAGACCTGTTGACCAATGGAACAAAACCGAAGATCCAAATCTGAGCACATACAATTTCAGCCATCTCATATTTGACAAGGGGGCCAAGAAACCACAATGGAGAAAAGACAGCATCTTCAGCAAGTGGTGTTGGCAAAACTGGATCACCACTTGTAGAAGAATGAAATTAAACCCCTACCTCTCACCCTGTACAAAAGTCAACTCCAGATGGATTAAAGACCTCAACGTGAAACCCCAAACTCTGAAGGTGATAGAAGAAAAAGTTGGCAGCAGACTACAAGACATAGGCGTAGGAAAAGACTTCCTAAATCAGACAGCAGCTGCACAAGAATTAAGGTCGACAATTGACAAATGGGACCTCATCAAACTCAAAAGCTTCTGTACATCAAAAGAAACAATCAAGGAAGTGAAGAGAAATCCCACAGAGTGGGAGGAAACCTTCACTGCAGATACATCTGACAAAGCATTGATTTCCAGAATATATAAACTACTCAAAAAACAAAGAAAAAAGAAAACAAACGACCCGCTCAATAGATGGAGCAAAGAACTGAACAGAGACTTCACAAGCGAGGAATTAGAGATGTCTGAGAAACACCTCAAGAACTGCTCAACATCACTAATCATTAAGGAAATGCAAATCAAAACCACTTTAAGATATCATCTTACTCCAGTAAGACTGGCTAGGATCAAGAAAACAAATGATACCAAGTGCTGGAGAGGTTGTGGGGAAAGGGGAACACTCATCCACTGCTGGTGGGAATGTAAACTCGTACAGCCACTATGGAAAGCAGTGTGGAGAACCCTTGGAAGACTTGGAATGAACTTGCCACCCGACCCAGCCATACCACTCCTGGGCATGTACCCTCAAGACTTACGCCACCACAGAGATACATGCACGGCCATGTTTATTTCAGCTCTCTTCACAATAGCAAAGAGCTGGAACCAACCTAAATGCCCCTCAACTGACGAATGGATAGAGAAAATGTGGTACATCTACACAATGGAGTTCTATGCAGCAGTAAAGAAAGACGACATCACGAGCTTTGCAGGAAAATGGCTGGAGCTAGAGGACATCATGCTGAGTGAAGTAACACAGTCCCAGAAAAACAAACGACGAATGGTATCCCTCATCTGTGGATGCTAGTGCCAATTACCCAGTTGTAAGTATTTCTTGTGTAGGGCCCCCTGAGCTTCTGTACAAAGCAGTTGGACATAATGCATTTTGGAAACAACAACAACAACAGAAAATACTGCATCAAAGAACTGACTGAAACAGTGAACTTCTACTCAAAATAGTCAACTTCCACATTGAGAAAGTCTGGGAAAGAGATGAAAAGCATATTTGGCAGAATGCATGAGCTCTGGTGGGGTGGAGAAATTGGGGAGAACATGGGTCTAGATTTGATAAAAGTGTATATGTATAAATAAATTTAAAAATAAATAAATAAATAAATAATAAAGTAAAAAAGTAAAATAAAGTAAAAAGAAACAACTGCCCAAGATGTCCAAGCTTAATCTGCTGTGTGTAGCACTTCAGATGAATGCTAAAAATGGTTAGCTGGGGTTGTGGAGAAGGGCCAATGGTTAAAAGATTTGCCAAGCTAGCCAGAGGACCAAGATCATGGTCCCCAGAACTCAGGGGTGGTTTATGTCTTCTCAACTATAATTCCAACCTCAGAATAAAGGTGGATACAAAGTTCCCCCTCAGCAGGCTGGCTCTAGACACTAGCCATTGTAATGTGCTCTGCTTGTGCTTGAGATATTTTGCCTCAAAGAATAAAGTTGCAGAGCAATCAAAGAATATTCCCAACAAACAAGCACTCTCAGACACACACATGCCCACACACACCCAACACACATACATGCATGCACTCACATGTGTGCATGCACACACAATATGAACACACACATTTGAAAAGAAGAAAAGACAAAAAGAGTAGAGTGGTTGCTAATGAGAAAAGGGGAATTTTGAATTATAAACTATGAAACAAAAATAATAACAAGCCATGCATTGAATTATACTCTCTAGACTTTGTTTTTACTGACAATGCCTGCAACATGTCAGTCTGACATTTTGCCATTGTCTCCACACTGTCAAAGTCTATGAAGCATTAGAGAGTTGCATCATTTTGTTATGTCACCAAAGTAAATTGGTGAGATAGATATTCTTTTCTCAATGTAGTGGTACATTTGTCACTTTTGGTAACTATACAGCTTTATGACATGGAGAAATACTGTCCATTAATTTGGAGTAAGGACCACTGAAAAACTTGTTTTTAATTTAAGTCCATATTTCTGAACACAGAAAAATAGAAATGAATGTTAATGCCTATTTTAGCATTGGAATATAACATTACATTATCTAAAATAGCATAAATCCTTAAATTTAGCATTTTAAATGCAGGGATTAAGTCTCATAAAAAATATAATCCTAATTTAATATACGTTGAGGGTACCTGAATTAGTTGGCTTGTGTGATGGTTTGAATGATGCTGTCCCCCAGAGACTTTAAGTATTCAGACATTTTGTCCCTAGTTGGTGGCACTGTTTTGGGAAGTCTTCAAAGGTGTGGCCATGTTGGAGGAAGTACGTCACTGGGGGCAGGTTTAGTGAGTTAAACAAGCCTTGCCAATTTCCAGTGTCTTCTCTCTCTCTCTCTCTCTCTCTCTCTCTCTCTCTCTCTCTCCCTCCCTCCCTCCTGTGCTCATTGGAAGATGTGAACCTCTGCTTTCTGCTCCAGTGCCTACCTCCATGCTTCCCATCATGATGGACTCTAACTCCCTTGAACCATCAATCGTGAGCTCAAACTCTTCATTTTATAAGTTCCCTTGGTCATGGCGGTTTTATCACAGCAACCGAAAAATGACTAATGCAGCTTGTCACCAATGGAAACACGTACCTGAGAAGAAACATAAGGGAGAACGTGCTAATTTGGCTCAGAGTCTGATATAATTCATCATGGCAGGGAGGCCTGGTAGCAAAAGTGGATCACAGGTGTTGGACAGGAGTATGGGGCTACTAGTTCACACCAAAATATCAGAAATCAGAGGAAGAGAAATTCTGGTGCTTAAGACTTTCTTCTTCCCTTTCACAGAGTCAGGGCCCCCATTCCATTACATAGATCCACCCATGTCCAGGGGGTGGATACAATACCACAGAGAAAAAATTATCATTCCAAATTGATGGAGTGAGGATTTATTAAGTAAAAATAAAAAATGAAAAATGTTTAAAAATGAAAACACACTTGTCCTTTAACAAAAATTATTCGAAGAAATTTTTCTTATCATGTGTTTTTGGCTACAAGAGACCAGGGACAGAAAGTTAAAAAAAAACACTGTATTACCCACAAAGTCCTTTTACATTACTTTCCTTTTGACGGAGACCAATCAACTGAAATAGTCCTGTTTCCTGCCTCTCTTCTGGTCATGATACCCAGCTGTAGCCACTGAGAAGATGAGAACACATGAGAACCATCGCCAAAGGGACAGGTATCACTTGGAAGCCCTCTTCGGGTCTGTTTAGTCTTTTGATTTTCTTCCTTACTTTGCCCTGGAAGCTGATATGGCATCTGGGGTGAAAACTGCCATCTTGCCACTATATAAGAAACACACACACACACACACACACACACACACACACACACACATTCACAGAACATAGATAGAAAAAGAGAAAGAAAGATGCTGAGTCATTCGGGATACTGCCAAACTATTGGCTCCGCCCTAGACTGCCTCCCTCAGAAATTATTATTATAAGAAATTTAAGTATTATAAATTCTACATTTATAATAGATTATAAATTCTACATTTTGGGGCTGAACACAGTCCTGATGGTACATACTTCTTCAGCTTACATCATGTGTACTCATCAGGGCTTAACTGGCAAGTTTTAAAATGCATTTAGTAAAACAACAATAGCCAAAGCATATTTAATGTGTTTTAATCTCTACTTGCATGAATATAGATATTTAATGTGTTTTAATCTCTATATGCATAAAGAATATCTGAAACTACATTTTATAAAATTAAAAGATATATACATGCATAATAACTCCACAATAACTCTGTAAAAAACTCTACACCCTGTATATAGTACATATTTTGTCTATTTATCTATTTTTAAAAGAATAACATCTGCAAAGTCAATATTTTTAGGTTTTCAAGTATAGCAGAGTAGAATTTTTGTGATATGATATGTATGATAGGTAGATATTAGAAAGCTATATATGTACATATGATGCATCTATACATACATATGCACATACAATCATATATATCTAAAGTTGTGCATATGTGTAATGGTATGTACATACATATACCTACATGTACTGTCAGTAAATGGAAAACTTTAAAGTAGATTATTATACCAATTTAAAGTGTTTATATCAAATAATTCATGAACATTTATTAATTATTTTAGTGTCGAAGAAAGAACCTTAATAGAAATCCACTAAAAGTTTCATCCTGCTTAATATTTTATTTTTCAGAAAAGTGAAAGATGTAGTAACATATTTTATATTAAAATAACTGACGCTCGTACAGTTACCACAGGCATGCTTGGAAGCTGCATCCACTAGTAATTGACAGTTTGATTTTATGACAAACAAGTTCAAAGTAAATTTTGATAATGCAGTTTTGAAATTTCAACTTCACAACCCAAATTCTCTTCATGAGCTTTGTGGGATATAAGAAAACCCTTTTGAGAAGTGTATTTGTGGCTGGGCACCTGTCCATGCCAGAGGCCACAGCCATACTGACACATTTAATGTATCTACTCAGGAGCACTTCAATGACCAAATAGGTTAGAGATTGTTTCTTCCTTAAGGATACCATCAGCAGGGCTGGAGAGTGCTTGAGATGTGAATCTGGAAACTGGAATTCAATCCAGAACACACCTAACATAGAAAGAGAGAGCCGACACCAAACAATTTTTCTCTGACCTCCACATGTGCACCATGACAACTGTGTGACCACACGCTATAAAATAATAATATTTTTAAGTTTTAAAAAAGAACCTTATCAGCATTTTGTTAGAGTTTAAAATCTCCCACTCAAATATCTATGAGAAGTCCCATTCAATTTATATTATCTTGAAACTCTTTTATAATAGTTAGAAGAGAAGAAAAGGAAAAAGAAAAAGGGAAAATAAATAGAAGGAAGGAAAGAATAAAATTAATCAAGTGAAATGATTGGCATGTGATTTGATTCTTAGCTTATATTCCAAAACTGTTGTGGAAGAAAATGAGAAAAATCCTAATCACATGGAGAGAGGCTTCAGGAAAGGGCTTTACCGGTCCTTCTCAGGTCCCTGTGCATACAGGATTTCTTGAAGGCACAAGGCATTTCGTTGCCTACCGATGTGCGACTACTGGCCTTAGAAAATTTATTTGAACAGTGCAAATCATCTGCACTCGGAATTATACAAGAAATAGCATGAGCATGGCACAGTGCTGCCATGCCCTTAAAACTCCTGGCTTCAGAAGAGATTGTTGGGGTGAGCTGAACATCTGTGCAGCAAGGACTCTCTTGGGCCTCTCCTCTGTATTTCAACTTGAGCTCCTCTCTCAAAACCATACCATCATTTCTTCCCTCCTTGGATCAAATATTCATTGTCTATGTCAAGAGTATGGAGGGGGACAGAAGGCTTTATTTTTAAAGTAGAAGTACTGCTCATGCTTTAGAGTAAAACCTTTTCTTTTAAATATGTCATCCTAGTGTATGACAGCCTTCTCCAAAGTGGTGGTTCCCAAATAAGTTAATAAGAGTTGATACACCCCCTTAGTTCTTTAGTCATTTATTAACTCCATGCTTCAGAAACACCTGGTAGGGATTCAAAGTTCGTACCATCCCTTTGGCTTTGGAGTAAGAGCCTGTATACACTTCAGATGATAGTGTCTTGCTAATGACAGAATATTTTAATGGATAAGATGCCAACACAGCTCATGGTTTGCTTCAATCAGCATCAGTACCAAGGGGGAAAATAAGGAACAAGGAACTGTGAGAGGATGGAGCTCCGCCAAATTCCACCACATCTCCAGCAGCTGGGCTGTTTTACAGACAAGTCTTTACTAAAGAACTTGGATTCTTACTTGAGTGAAAATAAAGGTTCTCAGCTTAAGAGGCCCTGTGAATCCCTGCCTGCTTTCAACACACTGTAAGAACATAGCAACTGGACTCCAGACTTGCCTTGTGATGATTCTTCATCTATTCATGTACATTAGGCCAGACACACTATGCCAAAAAACTCTCAATGAGACCATGTAAAATGACAGAATTTTATGCAAGTTAAAAATTACTAAAATATGATCTTTTTTAAAATGAGAAATGCTTGAAATTTGCATTTCTTTTTAAGGAAATACTTTTCTGTGGTTTCTTTTATTTTCCTCATTTTATCCAACATAAATTTAGCCACTATGGTCTAAAAATAATACATTGAATTTATATTCTAATGACTTTACTAAAATGTTTAATATTTATGTTTACAGTTATTAAACTTTCTTAGGCTTTTCAGTAAATATGACATCTTTTAACTAAAATTAGCTGGACATGTCACAATATTTTTAACATATTTTCCCATAGTATTTTATGTTCTTTAATGTATTTCATGGACTCTTGAACCAAGAAGATATTTCATAAATGAAAGAACAAGTTCTAGATTTTCCAATCTAATGGTCTCAGTGATTAATGTTTTGGCTGGTCAGCTTCATTTCTTTGCCCCTTAAAACTAGATAGTTTAGACAAGGAGAAGCTGTTTGTTCTTTTAAATACAACAATATTAATTTTTTAAATTTATTTTTTAAATTTTATTTATATTTTATGTGTATGAGTGTACTGTCTGCAGGTAGGTTTGCGCACCCGTGTCGTGCAATGCTGCGGTGGTCAGAAGAGGGTATCGGATTCCTCTGGAACTGGAGTTAAAGATGGTTTTCAGCCGCCATGAGGGTGCTGGGGATCGAACCCAGGTCCTTTACAAGAACAGTCTGTGCTCTTAACCGCTAGGCCATCTCTCCAGCCCAAACACAACAATATTAGTTTCAAGTTTATTACTAATTTTATTAGGATGAACACAGAAATGCTGTATGGAACAGTTTTGACCTAAAAAAAAAAAGGCAACATAAAATGCTCCTAGTATTCAAAATAAATCTGTCTATAGTAACAGGTAAGAGATTTGCCTGAGTTTAGTGGCTGAGCTAGAATCTAAACCAAGACCCTCTAGGCTGCTTCATATTTTTAGCACATAGAGCTTCTTCCTATAATATTTGTCCTTGTATTACAATTTTTGTTACTGTCATTTCAAACTTTTCTGTTGCAGTCACAGGAAGTATTAAACAATTTCCTACCTGAAGCATTATAGAGACAATACAAGTATTAATCCCATGACTATTGCATATGGCTTAAGTGAACTAAAATTTTCATCTTAAATATAAACTTTTGAAAAAAAAAGGATTCTATGTTGTTCTTTATCAGTTGGTAATTAATAATTTTCCTAACAAATCATATAACGATGAAAATTAAAATAAAATGAAATTAATATACAGCAAGGAATTGTATTAGATATTTAATTTTTCCTGTGGATCTCTATTTTCTTAGAATAATGAATTCCTTGAAATGGAATTATTGAAACAAAAGGTTTCAATGAATCCTGCACACCTTTCCACCAGAAGCTCCATTTGAGTTCATAGTGAATGATACACCATTTCATTTTGAGAGTCCTGGAGTCCCTCCTCCATCTCCACTGATGTTTTGTATGTATTAATCATTTCTTTTACCACACTCATGAGTCATTGGATCATATGATATAGGAACTTGCATTTCAATATTTATAGTTTGCTCATTTCTATGAATGAACATGTGTCAATACATGGAAATACAATTTTAATTTAAAGTTCTTTAAAGAATAAACAGCATGTTTTTTGTTTGTTTGTTTAAATTCTTTGGAAGGGTACAGTCAGGAAAAGAGCAAATAATGACTTCATCATGTTGTTATGAAGCAGACTCTTTGCTCAAAGGTTAATCTCTGTTTTCACATTCGGTTTGGAGTAGAGAGCAGAGGAGGAGTATATTTCAGTATCACCAAGTCACTTTTACTTGTTAGGGAAAAGAAATTGTTATTACCTAGTTAGATTTCTGACATATAAACAATTCCATCTAGACAAATGTCACCATGCATATTTAAACATATCACCTCTTCAAGTTTGATGGAAAAACTCAGAAACAAGTTCAATTTATTCTTATTATTAAATTAAGTGCACTGGCACAAAGAGTAAATTTCATTCTATTTTGTTTTGAAATTAATTTTTCATAACTTCCTAAACCTTTGAATATATTCTCTATATATTCCTTTTTGTGTTATTTAAAACTAACAAATTTTGGGCTTACATTATTTACAGTTAAATGCTTCCTCCCTAAATTATTCAGAATTTTTATTTTGTAATTTTATTGTCTTTCATTCATTAGTTTCTCTCTTATCTTTAAATTTAATTGTTATGTAGAAATAAAATCAGAAAAATGCATAGGCTGTATTATCAAAACATTAAATTTATCCTACCTAAAATATAACCATAAAAATGCATTCAGTTTAGTATGAATTTAAAACATGATTATCTTCTTATGCATTTAATTGACATGCTTGATCATAACATTTTACCAAAAATAAGAAAAATGTATGGCCTATAATATAACTCTATATTTATATTTTGATATTGACAGTAAATCCAAATTTCTTAAAAATTAATGAATTTTCCATGTGTTGTTTTATATCATGAGAAATGTGAACAAAATCAAGAATCAATATTCTTTGATGATTTTTTGAGAAGTTTTATTTCATACTTAACCTTTAATTTAAGAGTTTAATGTTTAAATATCTGTGCTATCAAATATAGAGCAATACAGTCCCAGTTTAAAAGCTAAAGTTACTAAATAGGACTAAAAATCTTTATAAATAATCCTAAGAGAATTCTAAAAGGGCATGAGAATAAGGAAGAAAAGCTAGAAACCTTGATATCTGCTCTCCTAATTCCCCTCCAAAAACAAATTGTGGGTCCCCCAAGTTTTCTTCTTGCTTTTCGTTCACCAGAAGACTTGGACCTGTGAACGCCAATAAGGAAAAAAAAATATCTAGTAAGCAGAGAAAACACCCAACCCAGGCTTTCTCTGTCTAGCACAAAGCACCAGAAAAGGAAGTATCTACAAAGGCAGGAAACTTTGAAAATTATTCCTGTAATTCAGGCAGACACCATGGGAACACTGTGGATGTCCTCACCTGCACCACAGAGGCCAAAGGAAGAATAGAGACTACTAATAGCAAAAACAGTCAAGAACAGTACAAGATATGACAGCTGCATGCCAATAATACTGTCAAGACAAAATCCTTAATGGTGGAATAAAAACCAGGATTCAGCTACATGTAAAATTAGATGCCATTACCAAATAGTGTCTGATGAATGCAGGGATGGTTTCACCAACTATCTTTAAAAGATAAAGAAGAAAATCATTCAGTAATATCAATTTATGAAAGAAAACTTGCTAATCTACAATATCATTCATGCCAAAATTTTTCAGACATACAAAGAGGGAAACTTCATTTTGTTGAAGAGAGCTTTTATTTTACAAATACTAGTACCTAATACTTTGATTAATTGTGAAAATTTAATACATTCTTACTAAATTTAGACTGTTAAAATGATTTCTATTTTCACTATTGCTATTGAACATAATCATTAAATCTCCAGTCAAAACAGAGAAATAAAACACGTACAGATAAGAAAAGGAAGAACTAAAAGGTATATGAGTCTTCATCTGCAAGTGACATTTGTGAACATAGGAATTTGGCAAAATAGTTTTATTAATTTTTATTACTGAATCTTTATATCTCATACATAATTTCTCAAACAGCCTTAATTGCCTTTATACCTGGTTCTCCCTAGGCACTCTCCCACAGGCCCCCTGCCAGAGTTCACATATTCTGTCATTTGTGCTACTGCCCATTGCACCAAACTATTCTCTCTGACAGCTCCTCAGTGCCAGTTCATCCCCTGAGTTCTAGCCAGCCTATCGGAGTCTCTTTACTAAATAAGGCCATGTCCTCCTCACTCCACTACCATCAGCTGCCCATTTTTCTTCAGCCAAGGTTTGGCTCTGCTACCCATTTCTGTAGTTCTTTGCTGGGTTTTTGTCCATCTGAGCTTGCATGGGTCTTGTGCATGCTGATACCAATACCATAAGTTCATCTGAACAATGGGACATGCACAGACATGGTCTGTGATTTGCTCATGCCAAGGCAACACATTTACAATGCAACCTCTAAACATAACCACCAAACATCATAGAACAGGAACCCAAGAAGGCATTAACTACCTCTTAAGTCTCCTTAAGGAAGCTCCCCAATGCAACAGGAGATCAAGAACTCAAAAAGGCACAAATGTCCAAACCTTAGAGATTAGGAGTCTACAGAGTCTGGTTCCATGGACAGGTGGCCTATATTCTCTTTCACCCACTCAGGGCTCAGTGAACATTGTGGAAGAGGAGGTTGAAAGATTGTAATAACCAGGGAGGTGGCACAAGATCAAATGAAAATACTTTTTTAAACTAGACATATAAAAATTCTGGAAATAAGTGTTTTTCCACAATCATAGGACACATGATAATCAATAATGTCATTATATACCTACAGTGAGGTGTGTGTGTGTGTGTGTGTGTGTGTGTGTGTGTGTGTCTAAGTGTGTCTGGGTGGGGCTGTGTACTTTTCAGTAGGCTTTTTAACTACTATATTGCCCTCTGATTTTTCCCACCACCTAACCTTCATCTTCTCTCCTCTCTTTCTGTGTACCCTTCCCTTTTTCTACCTCAGTTAAAGTATCTTCCATTTTTCCCATTTACCCCTTCCTAATACCTGTCTCCTTTGATTCCCCTCTGTTGAGCTCTTAACAGCAGAGACATCTCTCCAATATCTTTAAAAATTGCTCTATGGAGCAGGGCGTGGTGGTGCACACCTTTAATTCTAGCACTTGGGAGGGACAGGCAATCTCTGTGAGTTCAAGGCCAGCCTGGTCTACAGAGTGAGTTCAAGGCCAGCCTGGTCTACAGAGTGAGTTCCAGGACAGCTGGGTCTACAGGGAGACCCTGTCTTGAAAAGACCAAAAAAAAAAAAAATTCCACTATGGTGCCGGGCATGGTGGTGCACACCTTTAATTCCAGTTCCAGTACTTGGAAGGCAGAAGCAGGTGGATCTCTGTGAGTTCAAGGCCAGCCTGGTCTACATAGTGAATTCCAGGGCAGCCAGAGCTACAGGGAGACCCTGTCTCAAAAAAAAAAAAAAGACCAAAAAGTTGCACTATCATATGATGATCAGGGTAGTGACATCAATACAATGCAATGATGATAAACTTAACTTCATTAAATCATAAAACTTTGGGGCTAACAATGATTCTGTAAAAGTACAGAAATAGGCTGAGAGAATAAATTAGCAATCCCTGTATTTGGCATAGGAATAGTACTTAGATTATGTAAATAACTGTATAAATTCAACAGTAAAAATTAAACAAAAAATTAAAAAGCTGATGCAGAAACAGTCCACTAAAAAGGATGTGTGTTCAACATCGTTGCCATTTATCTACTATGGAATGAAAACAGTGAGGTGTCACCACACACCTATCAGAATGCCTAAGGAAAACAAGGGCAACCTCAAATGCTAGTGAGGATACAGAACAACTGAGAAACTCCCACACACAGCTGCTCAGACTGAAAAATGATACAACCACTCTGGAGAACTGTTGACGGCTTCTTATGATACTACTTATGAAACTTCCGCATGATCCAGCAGTGGTACTTCCAGTAAAGTTTATGCTCACATGAAAACATGTGCATACATGTCCATAATATCTTTCTGTATCAGAGCCTCAAACTACAGACAACACAAGTGTTCTTCAATGTGCGAAACTTTAACAATACATTGTGCATATGTGCCGTGGAAGACTAGTCAGCAATAAAATGAAAGAAACTGATGCACATGAAGAGCTGATAAAGCCACAGATAATTGTGCACAGTGAAACATTCCAAAAATAATACATATAATTTGGTTTCATTGATATAATTACCTTAAAAAGAAAATTAACAGAAAAGGCCATGTCCATGGTTAGAGAATGAGTAGAGACAGTGGAGAAGTTGGGATAACTGCAAAAAGTCTATAAGAAAAATCCTATTATTAGCAGGTAGCTTGGTAGCTTGTATTTATCAGTGGAACTAACCTGGGCATCATATGTTGGCACAATTTTTAAAAATATTTCCAGGGGCTGGAGAGATAGTTCAGCTGTTAAAATCTCAAGAAAGGGGAATAGTAAGAGATAGGTGTTATCAAGGGGTAAATGGAGAAAATGGGGGATGCTTTAATTAAGGAGGAAAGAGGAAGGGGTATACAGGGGACAAAGAGGAGAGACGACACTTAGGTGGTATGACAAATCAGGCATAAATGTATTAGTTCAAAAGTCTACTGAAAAATACACATAAAATATACTTATAAGTGCATGTGACTAGCTGAGCAATACACAACAAAAATCACAGTGCTGGGGAAAACTCCCTTTGCGTTGTTGGTCAGAGTATCTCAAGATATTCCCCAAAGAGTACAGACTATTGAGACAGCCCTTGATTGCTGCACAGAATGTCAATGTAAGACCCTGTTACTGAATACAGTATATATTTCAGACACAGTAAGTGGAGCAATGGAGCTGGAACTGATCTGGAAGCCTCCTCCCTGAAGGCTCCCACATTATCAGAAGATACTGTGTAAACTGCCAAGGCAGACAACCAATCAATGATCCCCATTCAGCTGTAAAGTATATGAACCATAGCAATGACCAGCCTAGCAAATAATTTTTACTGTTACAGTACTGGCACTTTTATCTTCAGGGTAATCAAAGCTTTCTAATTGGACATCTCAATGTGACAGAACTGTGTGGTACTGTAAACATAGCCAAATACACATGGCTGGAGAGATCATATGTCCTAGAGAAAAAATACTTATATCACATCACATCTCTAGAGTAATATTATTTCCCATTACATTCTAAGTATGTATCCTTATATTAACAGACCAGTGACCTCTCCTCACTCATTAAAGGTGCTTATTTTTATAACAGGTGGAAACTATTCAAATTCCTACGGCTAGTAAAATGCAGAGAATAAGTGTCTATGGGGTATCAAGCCCTAAGTGACATATCTACCATGCAGCCTCTACTCCTAAAGTTTAAGGAACATAATGGAACAATCAGGAGAAAGAATAGCTGTGCATGTCTTAACCCTCACCAGCAAAGCATACTCAAGATATAGATGGAATTAGCCCAGAAAGCCACAACTGGCCAAAGTCCAGAGAATAAGACACTACAGTGTGTTTATCCATGAATAGGATAACTTTATTAAACCTCTGCCTCCCAAGTCTCAGGGACCATTAAGGAAGAAGGGCTGGAAATAGTGTAAGAACAAGAGGTGGTTGACCACAAGGAAAAGTGCTTTCTGGAAAGCTGGCAGCAACAGTGACAGGATGCACCAGACCCCTGCAAGTTCAAACTAGACAAAACCCAGCATAGAAGGGGGAATGAGTAAAATGCCCAACCATATCTGTGCAACTACTGGAAATTGATGACTACTAGAAGAGGAAGAGTCGGCTTTCTATAAGGGAGTGCCACTAGACAGGTTGAGAAGGCTCCATTGAATGGACTCACATTGAAGGACATTTGCCCACACAAACTTGGCTTGGTAGAACTTAATAGACATGACAGACTTCATGAAAACCAGTGGAGGAGGTATTGAGTCAGAAGATAGCAAAGGTGGTCATATAATACATTAAGATGCAGCAATTGATTAAAATATATTTATGAAATTTGAAAAAAAATAAAAATATGAATGAAAAACAACGAATATATTTGATATTTAATAAACTGATTCTATTTTCTGCAAAATTAAAGTGAATAAAATTAAGAAAGCATGTGTGCACCCATTCAGCCTTTTAACACAGAACAAGAAGACTGTCTGTTGTATATCGTATTTCTCACGAACTTTTTATGTCATGCTAACATTTTTTTCCCAAGAATACCGGTTATAATAGGGCTTCATTGTTTTCCATACTTTTGAAGTCGCCTCACTGCATTCATTATGTTAGCAGGGAAGCACGAGAAAGTAAAACTAGATGTAATTTACACCAACGTCTACAAGACTGATAGTAACTCATAATGAGCAGTTTGCATGATCCATCACTGCTTCCATTTAAACGAACTCGAGCAAATCCAGAACAAGTAGCAACAGATGCTACAAGCCTGGAGATGATCACAGTAATGCTTACTTAACACTGGCATTCTCCAATATCTAAAGTGTAGCCAACAAACATGTTAAGAAAGTCTTCAGGAAAATCATTCCTAAAACTGAAGATTGCCAGTATTTATCTTATTATCTTTTTCTGGAATTATGGAAAACACTTTTTTAAAGTGTCACACATTTTAATAAACCTCTATCATTATACAAGAAATAGTCACATATTTTAATCAATTTTACAAGATAAGACTAATAAAATGCATTAGGTTTATATTTATATATCATATTATTTATTAACTATATATAGCATATCCAATGTATGCAATTCAAAACTTACCAACCAGGTACCTAATGATTGCCTTATCTTAATACAAAAATAAACTAAGATTGACACCACAGTGTTATTCTGTAAATTCAAGACAACATTATGCAATACTGTTCTAAATTCTGGTGGAAAGAAGATATTTTCTGAAGCCTCATGCATTTAAAGATTACAGTTTTAAAGAATGACACTTTTTTAATACTCAGTGTTTGATGTGGCAGTTATTCACAAGGCCTTACTCATGGTTTCACCTTTCAAAGCAGATTATGTACTTCCATGTGGATAACTTGAACAAGAATACAGCCATTCTTTGTTTTAAAACTTGTGAATTCACTTGTTTTTAGTAAGTATTTGAGTTCTTTTTTTTTTTTTTTTTTTTTTTTTTTTTACTGTTGGGCTATAATCTGTTTCACAGTAGGGCTAGACTATAAATTCCAAAGGAGGTGTCAGATAAAAATCCTGTGACCCAATCTGATTTGGTATCTATAATCTATTGTGGAAAAGTAGGACTGTCCTGGGATAGCTGAGATCAGGCTGGAACTCATTAAATAGAATAATCTTGTTTTAATGTATGATTCTTATGCAAATGCTTTAAGAATTAGTTAACAGTAGACATCAGCTTTTGCATATAGTTTCAAGTTCTGAGCTATACTTTGGAGTCTGAAGCATCCAGAGATTTGCACTCGTGTTACTCAAAGGCATATTTTTTTTTCTATTTGCACTTTTACTGACAAGCACGACGAAAGTGATGCATCCTTGATTTACTGTAGATAAAACACTACACAAAAGATGAGTCTCTGACATGTATTCAATTTATAATATCAAGAACAGTGTTTTGTAAAATCAGAACTACTTTGGAATAATTGTTCTGACTCTGAGTCTCAAAAATTATGGTCCTCTTTTAATTTTATCTTATTTATTTATAAAATATTTTTGATTCTTTGAGAATTTCATGCAATCTATTTTGATCACATTCAGGTGTCCTCCCTCATATACTCCTCTGCCATACATACTCCCCCTGACTTCACATCCTCTATTATTATTTTTCTTTTTAAACACTTATCAAATCTTTTTTAAAAGGATTCATTTTTGACAGGGTCTCCCTAGTCCCAGCCTTCCTGGATGTCACTATGGGGACCAGGGTGACCTTGATCTCACAGACTTGCTTGCCTCTCTCTCCCCACTGCTGGGATTAAAGGTGCTATTTTCATTATGTGTGTGTGTCTGTGTGTGTCTGTCTGTCTGTCTGCCTGTGTGTCTGTCTGTGTGCCTGTGTATGTGTGTCTTATGTATACATGCGACTGCAGGGACAGAAAAAGCCACCTAATCATTGGAGCTGGAATTATAGGTCCTCATGGTCCACCTGACATGGGTGCAAGAGACAATAGAAGTCAAGTACTCTTTCCTGCTGAGTCATCTCTCCAGCTTCACTACCAAAAAAGAAATGTTTATCATAAAACGTTGGGAAAAAGTACCAACAGATTGACTTTGGCATATTCATTGTGTATGTAGGAAAATTTGCATGTGTACATGTGTTTAAGTGAAATCCAAAAGAATCAGTATTTCATGAACTTTACTTTGAAAAACCTCTGAAAAAAAAATCTAGTGAAGTTGTGGCTAGGATTGTACTTGGGTCTTCAAGTTCAAATACAGTATTTTTATCCTCATGAGTTTATAAAGCTTCATTTCTTTTTAAATTTTTTAAAAAATTTTATTTATTTTTGTATGTGTATGAGTGTACCGTCTGCATGTAGGTTTATGCACCTGTGTCCTGCAATGCCGCAGCGGTCAGAAGACGGTGTCAGATTCCCCTGGAACTGGAGTTCTCCTGGAATTGGGGTCAGATGGTTCTTAGCCGCCATGTGGGTGCTGGGGATCGAACCCGGGTCCTCTGCAAGAGCAGTCGACACTGTTAACCACTAGGCTATCTCTCCAGCCCTAAAGCTTCATTTCTTATGCATTTCTTTATTGGATACAGTTTTATATGCACAGGCAGTCTATTTTGATTGTAGATTAAAAGATGTAAATGTGGATATTAAATTTCTTTGCATTTTTCACTTGGACACCATTATGTTGAGATTGCAGCATGAGAAATGCACAGGTTCAAGAGTGACACACTGGAGCACACCCGCTCAGCAGCTGACCTTGGAGGTTGCTCAGGATTAGAAATTGAATGGTGGTTATATCACATGAACTTATATTTGGTGGGTATACATTACTACAGCATAATGCACTGTTCCCCGGTTTATTATCTTGATTAGGTTAACTGAGATGAGAAGACTGATCTCTGTGGGTGGCACCATGCCCTGTGCTGGGTCCCTTAGCTGTATAAAAAGGAGAAAGTGAGCTGAGCACAAGCATTCAGTGTTCTCTTCTTCCTAACTGTGGATGCAATGGGACCAGCCACCTCAGCCTGTAGCTGGAGCAACTTCAGCTCTGTGATTGACTGGAACCTCAAACTGTGAGCCAAACAAGGATAACAATAACAATGACAATCAAAACCACCCCTCCAGCCAAACCCATACTCCTTAAATTGCTTTTGTCAGGGTATTTTGTCACAGCAACATAAAAAAGGAACCAAGACATCTTTTAACAGTCATCCATTTTTTTTTTCATTATTTTTCATCCATTCTTTTCCCATGCTAAACTTTGGATTAAAATATAGTGAACTTATGACAATCTTAGCAACAATAACAAAAAAGGAATGGTAGATAGATACTGTCCTATTTAAATTTTTTGTTGTTGTGATAAATATCAGGACCCAAAGCAGGCTTATCACATCTTGCATGTCAATCTATCACTGAGGGAAGCCAGGCAGGAGCTCAAGGCAGGACCCTGGAGGAAGGAAAGGAAACAGAGACTGTAGATAGTACTGCTTTCTGGATGGCTTCGCCTGGCTTACTCAGCTGCTTCTTTCTTTCTTTCTTTCTTTCTTTCTTTCTTTCTTTCTTTCTTTCTTTCTTTCTTTTTTTCTTCGAGACAGAGTCTCCCTGTAGCCCCAGCTGTCCTGGAACTCACTCTGTCACTCTGTAGACCAGGCTGGCCTTGAACTCACAAAGATCCATCTGCCTCTGCTTCCCCAGTGCTAGGATTAAAGGTGTGTGCCACCACACCTGGCTAAGCTGCTTTTCTTATACTCTCCAGGCCCACATGCCCAGAGATGACACTACAGGCAGAGTGTTGTGCCCTCCTACATCAATTCGCAAATAAACAAATGACCCACAGACATGGCCATAAGCCAATTTGATGAAGAAAATTCCTCAGGTGAGATTTCCTCTTCCCAGGTATGTCTACTTTTAGTACATAAAATTAATTCTACAAATTTTAAATAAATTTCCCTTAATTGTTTAAAAATGTTAAAATTCATTTCTTATCAACAATATTCCCTTTTAAGACAATATAAATGGAGTATCTTATGGAAGCTCTGCTTAATTTCAGAGAAATATCTCATTTTAAAGTATACTTCTTGCCATGATGCTTATTATATTCTGCCAATAGTGATAAATACAATGTGCTTTCTACAATTTAGAAGAAAGATTAATGTAACTCATCATTTCTTTCTCTAGTTTTCAAATTGTAAACCTCTTCTAAGAACTTCTAGGAAATTTTATAATACCTACTGTGTGCTAGATCCCTTTCCTGGGCTGGTAATGGGACCAAATAGATAGGCATACTACTTAATTTTCTCGTTGCTGTGACCAAATATCCAATAGAAAACTCGGTTAGAAAGGATTTACTTAACCTCATGGTTTCACACACAGTTTAGTCCTTGTTTCCTTGTTCCATGGCCTGGGGTAGAAACTCACTGCAGTGGGAGCCTGTGGTGAAGGGCTCCTCTCTTTTGTCAGACAGGAAACAGAGAAAACTGCAGGAAGGAGCCAGGGATAACACACCCCTAAGGACAAACTTCTTACAGCTAGGAGCTAGGTTCAACTTCCCAAAGTTTCCAGATCCACCCAAAGTGACCCCACTAGAGGAGAACCAATCTTTCCATACATGAGCCTTTTGTGAGAAGATTCATATCAGAACCACAACAATATATTTTAAGATGTTGTTAGAGGAACTACATTCATTTTGGAAATAAGTACTGAATGAAACTGAATCAGCCAAAGTACAGCCTGCCATGTATTTTGTCATTACAGAGTACTGCACCTTAATAATAATGTGATGAATACTATGTACTGTGGTTTTGAGGAGGAATTCTGAAGATATAAATGAATTTTCATATATTTACTATTAGTAAAGAATGACATAAAATATCATTTAATTGCACAGGAGATCTAAACTCCTGGCTAAAATGTACTTAATTGATTTATATGTTTTCACAATTTAAGAAAATTATCATTTACCCATCTGGCAAACATTGCCTTCCCTCAAGTTCATTAATTATTAGAGTAACAGTGCTATAACTGTATACACAAAGCAAACTTGTTAATAGTCTCCATTCAAACTGAGGCTATAAGTCAATGAGCAGAGTCTAGCCTATGCTCTGGGTCTCTCCAAGCACTGTATAAACTGGGTATGGTGGTATATAGCCATAATCCCACAGTTTAGGTGGGAGAGACAAGAGGATCAGAGATTCAAGTTCATTACCTGTCATATAGTGAGTTCAACATCAACATGGGCAACATGAGCTCCAGCTTCTCTCTCTCTCTCTCTCTCTCTCTCTCTCTCTCTCTCTCTCTCTCTCTCTCTCTCTCTCTTTATCTCCCCCATCCACTCTTTGTGTGTGTGTGTGTGTGTTTATCTTTGCTTTCCATTCAATGATAACTCTGATCTTTTATCTCTGCAAGTCTGATCAGATGTTAGCGGTTTTTCATTAAATCTCTTTTTCTGCACAGGTCTTCTCAGGAAAGAAGACACATTATCATAATCTAATAAGAACATTAGCAACGCTAGAAGCATTTCAAATTTAATAAAGCTAAATTGTACACTATTTGAAGTTAACTCCATTAAGTGACACTAAATTGTCCATACATAAGTTAAGATTTTCTTTAAAGTTACATTGGCAAAAAGAAAATCATTCTGAATAAAGACTCTCCTGGATAGTTTCTTGATAGCTTTCCATGTTCCCTGGAAAATTCTAGGCATGCTATTGGTCAACAGATTTGCTAATGAGTCACACAGCTCAGGTAACCTAAGAAGCTGTTGGAAATATAATTCATTAGCTCATGTATATCAGTGACTTCAAGAAGCAGATGTTAAACTCTCAAGCATTTTGTGATTAATGAAATAATCAAAACCTCACATGCTGTACCACATTATTCTCTATATTAAAAAATGTAAGCTTTCCCAAGGGTATACAATGTAACCTATTAAGAACAAGAATTAAATATCCTGCAAAAATGTTAAGGGGTGAATGCTGAGGTTTGAATTCCATTTTAGAGTGTGTTAATCATTATAACATACTTCCAAGGAGTGAATAGAAATTCTCAGAATAAATTTGAAAATACTTTATTCTTTCTATATTTGTCCTTTATTTTATTGTGAGATTCTCATACATGAATGAAACCTATATAATTCCTTTTTATCATATTCAGTTCCTTAGGTTTACATATAGGAGCACAGGTTAGGAGGTTGTTTGTAGGAACATGGGCATCTTACCAGTGGCTATGCCACCGAAGAAAATGTCTCTCATCTCAGCAACCATTAACTGCCTGCTAATCGTCAGGGAGGAGTGGGGCCTCATAAGCTCCTCCTTTCTCAAGGTCAGATTGATGGTGGAGCTCAATCTTGTATAATCATAACCGCATGGCTAGGCCATGCCCAGAAATCAGAAGAAGGAGCAGAATGCCATATATATATGGTTATAATTACTTTTTTCTCAATAAGTTAAGATAACATGGCTTTGAATACATATATATATATATATATAATATATAAGAATCAATACTAATAAAAGAGATTAGATAGATAGAGGGAAGAGAGATAGAGCTCAGGAGTGTTTTTGTAGACCGTTTCTCCCCCAGTAGGAGTCTTATACATATAAGAGATTATTACCTATCCTCATCAATAATGAGTAATGAAAATACAATAACAAGCAACAAAATGGCTTGTGAAAATTATAGGGCATTAAACAAAACCAGGTAACAATATTTTCAGTTGATTTAGAAAAAAATAAATTTATGCACTAGACCCTATTATTTTTTTTTCTTTTAGAGACAGGTTCACCCTGTACCCCTAGCTGGTCTGGAACTCTCTGTCAGAGATCCACTTATGTCTGCTTCCAGAGTTCTGGGATTGAATATATTGAATATTGCCAACATACCTGCCAATATGCTAACTTTTTTTTTTTTAACTTTTTGAGACAGGGTCTCCCTGTAGCCTCAGCTGGCCTGGAAATCTCTGTCAGGCTGGCCTTGAACTCACAGAGACCTGACTGCCTCTGCCTCCTGAGTGCTAGGATTAAAGGTATGGGCCATCAGGCCTGGTCAATATGCTAACTTTTTAAAATCAGTTAATAGCAACAATTAATTTCACAGTTAAAAATAATCTTCTCTTTTACATGTGTTAAAAATTATTAATGCTCTGTATTGTATAAAAAGCACATTTTTTCCCATCGAATTATTTTTTTCTCTTGATTTCATGGTTATTTCTTAAGGGAATTTAAAAGGAATTCATTTAGATAACATTTCAGTATACTAAATCAAAATTATGTTACTAAAGTTTCCATATCTATGTTCAATTCTTACATTAAATGATGTTTTACACTTTATCTTTATTTAGAATATAGGAAAGTTTCTAATCATATTCACTAAAATCTTGACCTTAGGTTTACAAATTTAGGAAAAATTTAAAGACAGCCATTTGTGTCCCTGATGAGAATGTACAGATTGGAAACATGTCTTTAGGAAGGGCCAAGCCCGGCTGCATCTCCAGGACAGAGAGCAGGAAGCCTTCTCATATGACACTTAGAAAAGTCAAGAACTTCACAAAGTAATTTAAAGAAAACAAAATTATATTAGACGAAGGATATTTTATTCACATATTTACATATGCACTTCAGTGTTGAAATAGGCTAATTGTGAGAGTCCTTATTTTGAACACTAGAGGGAGTAAGTAAAAGAAAGTAAGTAATGAAGCCAAACATAGACCTTACATTGTGCCTTGGAATTTATATATTAGGTCTCTTCAAATTGCTTGTGCTTAATTTGTAAAGAGAGTGCTTATTTTTTTTAAACAATGACTCCATATCCCTTTGGAACTGTTAGTTTCCAGTTAACTTAAAATATGTATGAGCACACTCAAGCAGAGAAAAGGGGAATGTAAAAAAAAAATAAACATACTCTCCTCACTCAGGGTTACAAATTCTATTGGAAAAAGTACTAGAATTATAACTGATTGATAATATAGTGTAAGCTTCAAACAACTGTTTGAAGAATTTTACATTTGATCATTATAAATTTTAAAATTTGAACATTATACCCCTGCTCTAAAAGGAAAATCCAGAGTCTCAAATCAGAGCTAGACTTTTTCTTTTTTGATAGAGAAACCCAAAAGTCTATAACTAGTATATGATTTATGCAACCAGGATGTGTCTAGAACTTCAATGTTGGAAGGACAGCTTGGGAACCACTCAGCAAAGGATGAAAATGGTGAAGATTTGATAAGGTTTCATTTGTTGTCTATTGATTTGCTTTTTTAAATATTATACATTTAAGTTTTGTCAGCTCATTATAATAAAGTTCTAAGGGCATCACAAGCATTCACTTATTTAATTTATGATAAGTGCATAGACATTGTCATCACTGCCTATTCAGAGAGTAATCTACAGAGAGTAGGTCAGTGTTCATGATGCAGTTAATAAATGGCAGACCAGGGTTTGTACACAGGCAGCTGCTACTAGGATTTTGTTTCAAGGCCTCCAGCAAGCCATTGTTTTATAGAGGATGAAACTGAGCTATAAAAGCATAGCATAACTTGCTAAGATCTTGGGCACAGAAAGCGCATAATCCTGCTTGGACCTGCAGTCCTTTAGGCTTGTAGACAATTTTTAATCGCAAGAAAAACTATAGGTAAATGTGTAAAAAAAACTGGAATCATTTAGTCCAAAGAACAGCTGAAAGGTTGTTTGGTTTCTTTCCATTATGGCAGATAAATGCTTGAAACTTGAAAAACATATGGATTTCTTTCTCATGTCCAAAGATAACACAGTTTGGTCAGCACCAGCTTTTCCTGGCAGAGCTTTTCTGTTTGTGCCTCGAACAGTTGTCTTCATTGTGTTTCTGCTCCTCTGCTTTGCCCCAACAAATGGGATGGGGTCCAGGGCCACATTGACTAGAAAGAGTTGAATGTACTTGGGGCTTTGCTGATGAAGTTCTGTGTTCATCTCTGAACTCCTAGTGGGGAAGATAACTGAGACAAATCTGTCCCGTGGAACTATCTCCACTTAAGCCTGTCGCTGTGGCTTGCATTACAGAGGTCACTGAGAAGAAAAACAGCCCATGTCTACTCAAAATCACATCACATGTTGGCCTTTGGATCAATACAAAGATGCTATAGCAGGAAAATACTGGCAGTAAATGAACAAGACAGGATGCCAGACTTGAGTTCTAATAATGATGGTAGTTCCTTTTGAGTTGTATGAGTCTTTAAAGATTAAAGTCTTGGGGCTGGAGAGATAGCCTAGCGGTTAAGAGGACCGACTGCTCTTGCAGAGGACCCAGGTTCGATCCCCAGCACCCACATGGCAGCTGAGAACTGTCTGACTCCAATTCCAGGAGAACTCCAGTTCCAGGGGAATCCGAGGCCCTCTTCTGACCTCCGCGGCATTGCATGACACGGGTGCACAGACCTGCATGCAGACAGTACACTCATACACATACAAAAATAAATAAAATTAAAAAAAAAGATTAAAGTCTTTAGCAATACTCAGACACGGTAGTAAGAGCTTGTTTCGCTGCTTATCCCCCATTCCCTTCCCCATGCACAAAAATGATTTTTGGCAACCAAGAAATATATTGTTGAATTATTTAGTATACACTCTGGTTAACATCTAAATGCCTAGTATTCCTAGGCTCCAACCATAATTGTCAAGGAATGAGAAGAAATATACTTTGAGGAATGGGAAGAAATATACTTTGAGTGTGGTAGAGCACTTACCAGAATGTATAAGAGCTGTGTTCTATCCCTATCACCTCACCACACACACACACTGACACACAAACAAACCAATAACAAAATACTATATATATTAGTATATATATTAGCATATATATAATATATATAAGATCTCCTACATATAGATAATGGCTAATGGCTCTGAAACCTAGTTGAGTGGCACTGCTAACCAGCATGGAGAAGGCTATAAGGAATAATGTTTAGGAGAGGAAAGGAGATCAGGAAGCTAGGCCAATACAAGGTTAGATAAAAACATATGAGCCAGATAAAGAAATGAAGATTTAGGGACCTATCAATGGCATTTATTCACAGACTGAATATAAATATTAAGAAATGAATGTGAATTTAAAAAAAAAAAGATAAAATCTGAGTAAAGATACCTCTCAGGAGGAGTAAATGAAGGTGCCAGAGGAAAATTAAATCAGTATAGTGAGAAAGAATGGCCTTCTTTAATTCCATTGCAGAAATTTACTAGAGACTGTCAAGTATTACTTATTATATAATGCTAGGGCCTAATGCATTATAACATGCTAGCACTGGGAATTGACTGTTGGGTCAAATAACAGACTTACTGACAACAAAGAGAAAACTTTGCTGTAGTGGTGAGGACAGAGATGTGGGAGGAATGGTGTCAGATAAAGTAAGCACAGATACCTGTTAGCAAACATAGCCAATAGGGTCAAGTTTATTATAAAGGGGAGATTCAAGTTTACTATATAAGTAGTGGTATGGTAGATTTTAAGGAGGTATATAAAAAAGCCAATCTTTATTATCACTTACTTCATCTGTATTTTGATAGGAATCATCTAGAGAATAGTAAAAATAAATTGATGGTATAAAGGAAACAGAAAAGATTGGTGATTTCCAGTCTAGCACCCAAGTGTAATCACTGAGTTTTAACACTGGATATTGTTTACTAAGTACAACTTGGAATTGGTTTTTCAAGTTCCTCATTGGATACGAAAGATATTTTGTATATGCATTACCAGTAGGTGTGGTGATTCCAAGCCTTCAGAAAGTAGAGACAGAGGATTGATGTCAAGAAGAAATTTGAGCTGTTCATTGAGACTTCAGCTCAAAACAAAAAGGTGTGTTGAAGATTATATACTGTAATCTAAAGAGAAATTTTAATATGCCCTTTGTGAAGTAATTTAGGGAATTGTGAGATGGTTGTGCAGTGATGATGAGTGTGAGGGTAAAAATCACAAGATGAGTAAAAAAAAAATCCTTATGATAAAGGATCTTCTGGAAGAGTCCTTGTTGCTCACTGAAGAGAAGACAGATAAAAGACAAAATAGGAAAGATTTGCCTCCTCCCCAGGTACCAGGCTTCAAGTCTATATTTGATATTTACATATGACATTGAAAGGGAGAAAGCATATGCATGTCATATGTTTGGAGGCATAATAAAGATTAAATAACTAGTGAGTCTTTTGCTACAACTCATAGATAAAGTAAAGATAACCCCATGGTACATGCACAGCCTTGGTGATCAGGATGTCCCTACATGGTTATGACAAGTTAACCTGAGGCTTGGCTTTCACTGTGTACTGCTTTGACAAGAGTGCACTTGTCAAAATGTATTCTACCCTTGCAGCACCAGGGACTCCCATATTCAGTAAGGTGGTCATATGGTTGCTCAATTCTTTGGTGAATTTAATCTTCTCATTCAGGTAACCATGGATATTGTTTTTGTCTCTGGCCAAAGTGATAGTTCCAGTAATGACTGGTTCATACTTTTTTCTACAGGTAATAAATTCCATTGCAAACAGACCATCCTTCCAAACATTGCCATATGGATTATGAATATCTTTGGAGAAGAACTGCTAGAATCATGAAACTAAAAAGAAAATATTTGACCATTACTTTTTTCATTAATTCTGTCATAGCTTTTCATATTCCTTGCATAAATAAACAAAATGTATAAACAGGATACCTACAAAAGCTTCTTCTAATGCTGTAAATATTGATAATTAAACCAATGTCAAGAAAAATAATAGCTGATGATCTTTTAGTGTAATCATATCCTTTGGCAACAAAGAACTTCATTGGGATAGTAATTTCATAAAAGTAAGTTCTGGTATTTGGAACTTGGTAGAAATTTTAGAATATGTTAATATGATTCCCTATTATAGAATAATAAAGAACACATATATGAGGATTAAAGACTCTCATGAAATGGTGATGTATTAAAAAAGTTACTGCATATCTTATTAAGAGAAGTTTTGAGTTCATTAACCATCAAATCAATTTAAATGGATGATAAGATGAATTTTTCCTGTGTCTCTGCATTCACTGTGTAACTTAACATGGCACTTTACACTTTCTAGATTGGATTTCATTTTAATAAAAGAATCCTCCTAGTGTCAAAGTTCTCCCTTCTACAACTGATGCTCTTTAAGAGAAGACCCTTAAGCTGATTCATGCATGCATTTTTATGCTCTTCCGCACAATAATTTATACATATCATAGACTCAATGTATGTTTAATAACTCGTGAATTAATGCCTTAGAGATAAATAAGAACAGCAATGAAAGATGGTGTTCTGGGGCAAGTTTGCAGAAGATGGTATGCTTAACAATAAGCTCTGGAAATATTTGTCCTATCATGTAGTGACATATTCTGGTACACATGGTAAGAAAACGCAAAATGTGATACCCATTAGTCATGTGTGCTTTTTACAATTTTAGAGAAAAGTGAACACACACACACACACATACTGCACACCTCTCTTTTTAGGCTCTTCTAAAATAAATGAAATGCTACCTACTACCCATGCACTCTCTAGAGTAAAACCATCCAATTTAAGACATTTGCATATATTATTATAATTTTTTTCTTTTTACAATTTTCATAGATCCAGACTTTGAGTTTTGAAAATTTTAGAACAAAATATCAAACTACCAATTACAATTTTTTAATTTAATTTAATTTTATTTTATTTATTTATGTGTGTGAATGTACTGTCTGCATGTAGGTTTGTGCACCCGTGTTGTGCAATGCCGTGGAGGTCAGAAGAGGGTGTCGGATTCCACTGGAACTGGAGTTAAAGATGGTTCTCAGCCTCCATGTTGGTGCTGGGGATCAAACCCAGGTCCTCTGCAAGAGCGGTTGGTGCTCTTAACCACTAGGCCATCTCTCCAGCCACCAATTACAATTTTTTTATTTTATTTATTTCTGTATGTGTATGAATGTACTGTCTGCATGCAAGTCTGTGCACCCGTGTCGTGCAATGCCGCAGAGGTCAGAAGAGGGTGTCGGATTCCCCTGGAACTGGAGTTCCCCCTGGAATTTGAGTTTCAGACGGTTCTAGGCCACCTTGTGGGTGCTGGGGATTGGACCTGGGTCCTCTGCAAGAGCGGTCGGCGCTCTTAACCACTAGGCCATCTCTCCAGCCCTCAATTACAATTTTTTAAGTGCAATGAAATGCATGCTTTTTTACTTTACTTTAGTTCTCACCCAACCTAAAGTTCTTGAAATATTTGTGAAACCTTACAACAGTTCTATTCCAGGAAAAAAAAAAAAATCCTAGTTTTAAAACTTACAGAAAGGGTATAATTTGTAGCAGAGGATCACAACCACTGCATAAAAAGATAATTGATTTGGCTGATATTATTTAAGTTAAATAAGATAGAATATTACAAAAGAAGAAAGTTGAACGCCAGTAGATCTAGTCAACTTTTGTGATAGTGCAGGATAAAGAGCCTGTTAGGAATCATCAAATTTGCATTTCCAGTTAAGCACAACATATTATCTGTAGTGAAGTGTCTATTTATAGTATGCCAAATATCATAATAACAGAGGAATTCCACATAGGTATGCAATTTGAGTCATTTCAATTATGCTACAAGTCAAAAATTTTTCTCAAACACTTCTCAAAGTAGCATTTGTACAGGAAAAGAAGAATAGCAAGGACCAAAAATAAAAGTTCCTTTCTACAATATTAATTTTTCTTGCTTGAAAAGGAGATCTGCATGTTTGTTTTCTGTAAGTTCCTCATAGTTTTCCATCCTGATAATAAATAAATAAATAAATAAATAAATAAATAAATAAATCATTTATGCAATACAAGCCAACATTTGTCACAGGTCAACAGGACAATTTCTGGGTATAATTGATTTGGACATTACTTAGATATGGCTTTAATTTTTGCACTTCAGCTAATGTTACATTCTGCTCTTGTTCAGAGCTGAGCACTGCTGCTATTGAGATTCTAGATCCTACATGAAAGCTTAGTTTAGAAGAGTCCTTCCTAAAGGCCTTTTGAGAAAAGGAAATCATTTCACTCATTTTACACCAGGAAAAAAATGAATAGGATTCTGAAATGAACCTGGTTTTATATTATTTTTATGTGGTAAAAAGGGGATGAATTACAATTAATAGCACAAAAGTCAATGAAAGAAGTATAATTACAGTATATACAACATACCACTAACTAATTAAGAATTTGTGCCTAGAAAAGAATTAAATAAGAGGTCTCTAACTCATCGATCACAGCAGAAACCAAAACAATTAGCAAAACCAAAACCAACACAAGAGACCCTTCCTTAGAATGCAGTAAGATAAAAAAAGAGGATAACATTCCACATTATTTTTTCTGACTGCAAAGACTAGGCCAGGACTGGGGGTGTACCTCAGTGGTAGAGTGCTTGACCAACATACAGGAGACCCTGGGAGCAATTGCTAATACTGAAGAAAAAAAGCCTGTATATAGCTCAAGACATGAATAGCCCATATTATTTATTCTTTTTATTTTCTAAGTCATTATGTTCGAGAACTGTATAGTATTCACAATTTACTGATGCTGGAATTTATTTACAAAATCCACACTGTAGAGCCTTATTTATTCACTATTAATTTTGCCTCAACCTTGTTACCTAAATGTAAGTGCACTACCCTCAAGGAAAAAAAAAAAAGGCAATTGCAGGGAAAATAATAACTGACACAGCAAGCCTTAAATTAAGTAGTTTATTATCTTCACTCAGAATATGAGAAACAATGTCCATATATGCACTGCTGCTGGTGGTAAAAATTAAATTGTAAATGTCTCTAAAAGATATTAAAGACTTTAAAACTTTCATGTGCTTGATGAAGAAAAGGTAAGATCAAAATCTTAGGATACACATCTGTAGAGGTCATAAATCTTAGACAAGTCCCCCGGGTTGAAACATACCTAGACTAAGGCAACATTAAATAAAAAGTATCCTTGTATTTACAGACAAATATCTCAGACACCACTCAGAAAAGAAGCTTCTTTTGCTCCAGATGAGAATAGTACAGAGTCCTACAGCTGGAAACACGTAGACATGTTCTCTGAATGGCTCATGCCTAGCTGATATATCTACAATGCAACTTCTACATACAAGACCTAAAAATCATAGACGGACCCAAGAAGGCATTAACTACCTCTTAACTCTCGTTAAGGAAGCATTTCCATGCAACAGGAGACAAGGAAACCAAAAGGGCCTGAATGCCCAAACCATGAAAATAAGGAATCCATGGGCAGGCTGCCTATACTCAGTTTCACCCACCCAGGGCTCAGGGAACATTGTGGAAGAGGAGGAGGAAAGATTGTAAAAGCCAGGGAGGTGATGCAGGAACGAATGGAAATGACTCCAACAAGCTCCTGGGACCTGGTTCATATGAACCTCCAGCATTGGTATCAGCATACACAAGATCCATGCATGCTCTGCTGGACAAAACCCTAGCACAGACCTGAAGAAATTGGTTGCAGAGCTCCAACCTTGGTTGAGGAAATGTTGGCAGTAGATGGTGGTCAGGTGAGGAAGACCTGACCTTCATTAGAAAAGGCTGACTAGAGCTCAGGGGAGGAGCTGGCACTGAGGAGTGAGCAGGGATGGTGATTTGGTTCAATGGACTCCAGCAGGGATGACTGAAGTGCGAACTGGGGTTGGGGGAAGGGAAGGCACCAAGTGAAAGACAGGTATAATGGAGAATAAGACTGACTGAAAAATTACCTATGAAACACATAAAAATTCAATAAAAACATTAGGAAAATCATGGATCTTAGCAGTGAAATGTCTGCACTTCAATACAGTTTGGTGGTGTGTGAGCCTCACAGTTGCACTTATGAGCCAGTGACCTTGGTGTAGTCTCACCTCGTTTTCTTATCTGTAAAATGGGGAAATATTATGAGGATTGGATGTTTTGGTATTTAAGAATGCACTTAGAAGAGAGCAGGATGGAATAAAACACCTTTCTAGTATCAGATTTGTGGCCAAATCTCTTCTTCTTAGTGATACTTAATAATCGTATAAATTAGAAGTAATTGACAAAATAAAATTAACAAAACCATAGAATATCTGATTACTACCATGTAATAATTATGTACCAACATTACTCAAGAAAACAAAAATACCATTGTATAGAATCCATGTGTATATTACTTAATCTATGACAAAATATCAATCCCAAAATATATCTATAAAAATAGATATAGTAAAAGTTCAACATATTTATTCCTGTTAATGTTAATTTTTTCTTAACTTTAACCATCTTCCCAGAGTTTTTATAAAGTTTATAAATTATGTGTTTCTGAAATTAAAAAAAAAGTTCTTTAAAAATTCTCCTTTAAGAGAGTGACTTTAGATAGGTTGACTAGACCCCAGTGGGTGAACTTGCATTGAGGAATGTCTGAGGACACTAACTTGATTTGATAGGCCTGAACACAAATGACAGAATGTATATCTGTTGGACAGTGTTATGTGAGGGTGTGGATGGGAAAGGGGATAAAGATGATTAAGATGCTTTGTATTAAATACATAAAAATTCAATCAAGCTGATCAAATGAGTGTCCAGACTACATCGCTGTAGTTTCACCGTTCACCCCAATCGCAGCCTTTACATTCTACCACGCCCCCTCTTCCGCAGATTGTTCCCTAGGCTTAGAAAAGGGGCACAGGTGGATGAGAAGTAAAACTGTCCTCTCTCTCTGGAGCTGTTGACTTGGATTCTGGTCAATTCTGGCTGTTTCCTTTCATGGGCTGACAGTTTGTTCAGGAGTAACCTTTCGATCCTACTAATGAAGCACAAGCAATTAGATATATAGGTATTTAGGCAGAACTAATAGTTATGGTAGGTTACTTTGGCATAGACACATATGTTTGGATGATATGTTAATCCATGAATTACATTTTTACCCCCTGATAAATATGACAGGGTCTTACTGTGGCTTATAACATCTCCTAACCTGTAGAGGATGTAGGCTTGTGGCATCAGCCATGGGTCATTCCTCCAAGGAGAGAGCCAATAGCCAATTAGATTTGGGATATACAGGCACATGGCTGCCTCTGCTTCACAGTATTTCCAGGCAGGTGAGGTGTAGCTGGTGCTGATGGTGGAGTCTTGCTTGACTCAGGGAGACCCGTATTTGCTTTATTGGTTTAGTGGCCTTTGGTAACACTCTCTGGCATTCCAACAAACAACCTGTCACCCCCCACTGAATGGTGGGACTGTGGGGGTTTGGGCACAACAGTCTGTAGATTGGTTTTGCACGAAGGATGCTTTTACTCATGGATTATCACTTATAGCTAAAAAATGAAAAAAAAAAAACCTGAAAGATGCAGGACAGTTATGGCAGAATACATGATCTGGGATGGGGTGGGGGTGGAAGGGAAGGGAAAGGGAAATATGCCCGATCTGAATTGGAAAATGATGTACGAAATGCACAAACCATCAATAAAAATTAAATTAAAAAAATGAAAATAAATAAATAAATACATAAAAATTCAATAAAAATTATGTCGAAATGGTATCCTTTGCTGTATGTTAATCTTGGGAGGCAGTTTGATGTCATTAGTGCACATTTTGATCATAGCTGACTTAATAGTCTATTGGGGTTTTATTACTTAATTCTTAAAAACTGCCTGTGAAAAATTCATGAATGAGCTCTGTAGAAGATTCTTCAGTTTACTGTTTGGAAAAATATGTTTAACTCAGATTTGTAGTCCTTTAACTTTTCCCAATATTCAGATTTAAATATGTGAGCTCTTTCAAGCAGCAGGGTGGAAAAACATAATCCAGGTAACAATGAAACCTATTACACAGAATTTACTATCTATCACTTCACTATTGCCTGAAGCACATGATTACTTTAAGGCTTCTTGAATTTCTTACTAGATAATTCTCTATGGTTCGATTCATTGAAAAGAAAGAGATGGTGGGGGCAGTTATTAGCTATCTCTATGTTCTTGGAATCACTTTTTTCCTTCAGTAGTATGCCTAGACATCATATTTAAAATTTTTTAAGTTAAATTATTTTAACATTTGGTAAATATATCTGTTTTGGTAAGGTAGATGGTTTACATAGAGTAGTAAAGATACAACTATTCCTACTACTAAACACACTACTAAATTCCATTCATTCATAATTTTAGAATGTAGAAATTACCCCAGAGATTATTCTCTATAATTTGTTCTAGTAATAAGTTTTATATGCAGGGACTCATTAACCAAAAACACTCTGTAAGATTTCCCAGAGCAATAAACTACAGGGCTTCAAGTGACTAGGTCATTAACAAAGAACATCTAAAAGTGAAAATATTTGGGAAATAGTTGTTACTTCTGTTTTCAAAAATTTCAGATTGATCTTCAAAGTTTTTGAAATTACTTAACTTTCACTTATTTTGTTTTATGGAATTATAAGAAAAATAATGGGTGCTTTCCAATTCATAGAATCCAAGGCCTACATGTGGTGTCCAATGATGAAAAAATTGCAGCTCTCTAACAGTCCAACTCCTATTCTACCTGATATTCCATGAGACATGTCTACTTTCAAAGGGCCCTCCCCCATTAAATATAAGTAGCAATTTATATAGTGTATGCTCAATTCATAAAAAAGTATTGTAACATAATTTGAAGCAATGAAATGTTACAAGAAAAGTTCAAGCTTACAAGCAATCTAAATAAAAAGATAATTCAGCTAAAGCAGCTAAAACTGCTTATTAGAGAGTCCAATTAATAAATATTCTGTTAAAAACAGTTTACAAGTGTTTCAAAAAGGAACATTTGCTGTGAGAAAAAGCCAAGGGCAAGCCAAATCCAAAGTAGTAAGGCCAATTTCTTTCTATGTTTGACAATCGCTGGTGCATTTCAATTCCTAAAACAAGGAAGTCAGTATATTTAAGACTGCATATTTTATTTTAGTCAAGTGACTAAATAGTAGGCAGACATAAATACTTCAGACTTGGGTTTTAGGTACAGATGTTACATTTCAAATAAAGATATAGCACATAAAATAAAATTGTACAGGTGTGGCCCTGGGGAGGTTTACCATGCTCCTGAGTTGGTTCCACAAAATGAACTCAATCAGAAAAAAAAAGAATATATGAAGTTGGGTGGGTCCCTGTGAGGTCAGGGGTAGATCTGGGAGGAGCTGGGGAAAGGAAGGAATGTGATCAAATACCACTGTTGAGTTCTCAAAGGCAATTTAAGAAAGTATTTAAAAATAAAGCCTAGCAGGTGCAAACATGCCTTTATCCCAGCATCTTGGGAGGAGAGGCAGGGGAATACACTGTGAGTTCAAGGCGCCTGGTCCCTACAAAGTGAGTTCTGGAAGCATGGGGCTACAGGGAGAACCCTAAGTCAACAAGACAAATTTTTTAACAAAAAAAAAAAATAAAAGACTTACAAAAAAAAGACAAAAAAAAAAATATGGGGCTGAAGAAATGGCTGAGCAGTTAAAAAAATTGTACAAATTTGATCACCTGGCTGGCTTGACTTTTTGAGATAAGATCTCACTAGCCCAGGTTAGTCTCAAACTCAAGACCTTTCCTCTACCTGGGAGTGCTAGGATTACATGTACTTGGAGCCAACCAGCTCAATTTTTTTTTTAATATATTTTTGTCATAAGATTATCAAGATCTTAGACCCGTGTCCCCCACCACTATGCCCCCACCCCCCAGAGCTCAGTATTCTGCCAAACAGTGCTTTTCTAGTCTTTCTGCAGTCTTTTCGATATTCTCCATGGTGGCAGTTGACTCACTGTTTGGTGCAGTTCACTGTTTCAGCAGTCTTGATGCAGTCTTTCTGTTGTTGTTGTTGTTTGTATGTTGTTGTTTTCCAGATATGCATCCCAACTGCTTTGGAAAAGCTCAAGGGGCCATGACAAGACACTACAGCCAGTATTGCATACATCCACAGATTTAGGGATACCATTCGTCGGTTTGTTTTTCTGGGACTGTGTTTATAAAAGACTTTCTCTAACAAAAGTCCCAAAAAGTCTTCCTGAAAATATTCCCAACTAGGTATGGTGGATCATTACACCGTGAACCAGACTCAAGAGACTGAGACAGAAGGACTATTGCCTTGAGTTCAAGATCCCTGGGCCATGTAAGAATGCCAGGCAACCAGGGAGGACATAGCATGATCCAGTCTCAAAAAAATAAATAAAATAACAATAATAAAATAAAAATAAATAAAATAAACTGTAAAAATACAAATAAAATAAAATATAAACAATAAAATAAAAATAAAATAAAAAACATTTAAAAATTAAAGAGACTAAAAATTAAAAATAAATCCCAATGGGTATCTGTAAGATATCTGTAATCCTAGCACTTGGGAGGTGGAAGTGGGAGATATGTAAAGTTCAAGGCCAGCCTGAGTTACAGGAGTGAGCTTAAGGGGTTATATAGCAAGACCCTATCTCTAAATAAATAAAACAATTTTGATATTCTACTCCACTGACATCTAAACTTCTCTGAAACAACCTGTGCTCATTTAAGCCATGTTCTAGCCCAGTCAGAGCTACATCACATTAAGCACCAAAATTATAATTCTACAATGTCTATTCCTTGGCCCCAAAGGTTAAACTCACTAAGCCAAATGGAAGCTCACTCTTGCCAGTGAGGCTACATTCTTTCAAAGATTTGGCAAGAGTCAAATGAGCAGCATTTCTGTACTGGGCCTCATGTTCTGGGTTTCTTTACATGGACTTACCTTTATTGAACCAACGATACTCAAAGCAGTAGAGTGAGTAGAGAAGTGACATATGCAGCAGACTAACCAGCTGACCAACAAGATGGATGGGAAAGAGACTCACAAACATCCCCTGAAAAACAAGTGCGACAGATCATAATCCCAGAGCTTCAGGGAGACATTGCTTGCACCCACCAGTCATATGGCCTCTCCTTGCTGATTCTCAAATTTTTGAATAGCAGAAAGAGAACCTCCAGGAAAGAACGGTTATATTAAGGCTTCTTAAAATAGCCCAGCAGTTAAAAGCACCAAACTGTTCTTGCAGAGGACAGGTTCGATCCCCAGCACCCACATGGGGCAGAAAACGTCTGAAACTCCAAACCGGAGAACTCCGTTCCAGGGGAATCCGAACACCCTCTTCTGACCTCCACGGCACTGCAACACGGGTGCACAAAACCTACATGCAGACAGTACATTCCTACACATACAAAAAAAAATAAAATTAAAAAATATATATACTGGATTTAAACTCTGTTCTTTTGAAAAAATGTTTTTGAGGTGACTCTCTTGACAAGTCCACATCCATACCTCAGGTGCTATTGTCCTTTTATTAAGTCAGTCAGTCAGTATCTCTGTCTCTGTCCCTACTCAAATCTCAATTGTAGGTCTAGGGCATGTTGGCACACACCTTTAATCCCATCACTCAAGAGGCAAAAGCAGCCAAATCTCTGTGAGTTCAAAACCAGTCTGATAAGCCAAGGCTACATAGTGACACTCTGCCTCAAAATGAACAAAGAAATCTCAATTGTGTACCATTTCTTATCCCTACCTAATAAACTTCAATTCGGCTTCTTAAAAAGTGGCTCACTGGGTAACAGAGCTTGCTGTGAAAGCAAGAGGTCTGAGTTCAAATCCCACACATGTGAAGCTTGTATGTGCCTATAACCCTAGCACCAGAGGTGGGGTGGGGGAAGGAGAGAATCCCAGGATTGATGGCCAGCTAAAGACGGTGAGCTTCAGGTTCAGTGAGAGGCCCTGTCTCAAAAAATAGGGTAGAAAATACACATGCAAACATACTACAACACACCACACAGACACATAGCTCTTTAAAAATATTATATTCAGGCTAGGCATGGTAGCATATGCCTTTAATCCCAGCATTTGGAAGGCAGAGAGGCAGAGAGAGAGGCAGAGAGGCAGAGGCAGGCAGACCTCTGTGAGTTCAAGACCTACATAGTAAATTCCAAGCCAGCCAGGACTATACAGTGAAACCCTGGGTTGTTGTTTTTTGTTTTGTTTTGTTTTGTTTATGTTTCACAAGGTACATATGCCTACTCCAGTATAAATGCAAAAACAGTGTGAAGTTGCCTCTAATTCAACTTTCTTTTCCTTTTTAAAATTTCCCTCCAGGGTCTAAAAAGCATTCTCACCTGAATAAGGAAAAGAGCCTGTAACAAAAGGTTGAAGAGCATGTCAGCAATTATTTTGCTGACACTGGGGAATGGATGAGGTTTCCTCCCAGACACCTCAAATGCCAGGTCAGCTATATCCTGAAACAGAGAGTAATACACCAAAATATGAATGAAGAAGTCCAACTATCCATCCCCAAAGCTAATGCCACTGCTCTGCCACTAGAACTGTCAGTTAAATCTGGGTGTGGTGGCGCACGCCTTTAATCCTAGCACTTGGGAGGGAGAGGCATGCGATCTTTGTGAGTTCAAGGCCAGCTTGATCTACAGAGTGAGTTCCAGGACAGCTGAGGCTACAGGGAGACCCTGTCTCGAAAAGCAAAAAAAAAAAAAAAAAGAACTGTCAGTTAAGAAAAGCACCCAGACTCTGGCCATGAAATGCTTCAGTAACTTGAGGCAGTAATTGCACTACACAAAACCACAAAGATTACCCACCGGCTACTTGGCTAAGAAAGGTCAAGGCTTCAAATGGTCTTTACATGGCCACTAGCTTCATAGACTTAAATGCTATGTCAACCCATTATGTAGTTCCCAAACTCTATTCTGCCCTGGACCTACTTGAAACCAAATGGCATTCACAACTTTGCTAAGCACAAACAGGGGGAGCACCCAAAGAGCACTGAAAATTGATGTGAGGAAGAACTCCAGCCATGACCAAACATCTCCATGCAGTGATGGATCACCTAAGAAAAGCAAAAAGGGTTATTAGTTCCATTAGACAAATAGCCAAAAGAGGAACTATTTTTCAACTATTCCCTTCCCACCTCTCTGGTTCTTGCCAATATATTATTATACCTAGCTTCCAAAGAGTCTTATGTGGTAGTAGACATACCACATTGTGGCCACAGCTCTAATTAAGAGTAACCATAGATATCTCCTGCTTATCTTAAAACAAATCTGCTTACGAGGTGACTAATGAGATGTCACAGTGATTACACACCTAGGAGGAAGCCACCTGGATGTAAATCCTAGCTCTGCTACTTACTAAGTGGTTCAGCCAACCTCTCTATTTCCTCATCCATAAAAGGGACAGACCAACAATGCCTATCTATCTCAAGGAGCTCTTGAGAAGTCTGAGTTAAAAACATCAAAAGCTCAGGGCTGGAGAGATGGCTCAGCAGTTAAAAGCACTGGCTGCTCTTGCAGAGGACACAGGTTCAGTTCCCAACACCTACATGGTAGCCAACAACCCTCCATAACTCCAGTTCCAAGGGATCTAATGTCCTCTTCTGCCCTCCAGACACTGCAGGACTTAGGTATACTTATATACATGCAGGCAATCCACTCATACAGATAAATTTAATAAAAAAATCTATCAAAAATTCCTGGTATGCAGACAGTACTCAGGAAATGGAGAAAACTAAAAACAAGCATCTCACACCTCCATTCCTCACAAGAGGCAAGGTCTGTACTTACCAATAATTCGGGCTGTTACTGACTGAAGGACAGGAATAAACACTCGATAAAACAAGAGGAGACTGAACTAAAGAAAAAAGCAATAAAGTATATCACAAGTCCATCTTTAAANCTCATATCTGTAAAAACAGTTACAAGTGTTTCAAAAAGGAACATTTAGATGACTACCAAGCATGTTTGATTATGTGGAAAACTATTTTTAAAGCAATAAATTCATTGGAGCTGGAGAGATAGCCTAGCGGTTAAGAGCCCAAACACCGACTGCTCTTGCAGAGGACCCAGGGTATATCCCCAGCACCACAATGGTGGCTGAGAACAGTCTGTAACTCCCAATTCCAGGAGAACTCCAGTTCCAGGGAGACCGAGACCCTCTTCTGACCTCCGCGGCATTGCGCGACACGGGTGCACAAACCTCCATGCAGACAGTACATTCATACACATACATAAATAAATATAAAATAAAAAAGCATAAATATTCCAAATTTCTTTCTTTCTTTTTTTTTTTTTTTTTTTTTTTTTTTTTTTTTTTTTGTCTTTTGAAAACAGGGTCTCCTTTTAGTTCAAGCTGGCCTGGCGCTTATTATGTAGACCAGTCAGGCCTTAAACTACAGAGATCTGCCTGCTTCTGCCTCCCAAGTGCTAGAAATAAAGGTGTGCACCAAAACATTCCAGGGTCATTCCTACATTTCTTAGGGAAGAAAGGGCCACTAAAATTGGCTTTTCCAGATATTGTTTATTTTTATCCTTTAAACCAAGTTTTTAATATTTTTCTATTTGTAGAAAACAGAACATGGATTTTTTGAAATGCCAATGAGGCTTTTGTTAATGTCTTATCATGTCTAGCTTTTCAAATATGCAAAGAGAGATTAAAAATTTTCTTTTTCCCATCTATATTTCAGCAAAGGACTTATTCTTCATGGAGTTCTCAAGTATTTACTTACAATACTTGAGCTCTTGTATCCATGTGGCATCAATCTATTTATGCCCACCATGAAAAACTGAATAAATTTAAGCTTCATAGAATTATTAACTTACTAGCCTCTTATGTTTCCATTTTCCTCACTTAGAGCATATGATATTACTGAGTTACACAACCAGTACAAGCATAAACATATAACTAGTAATCTTGCATTGATTTCTTTACCCTAATTTTAAGAGTGATCCAAAAGGCAAGGAATACTTTCTTATATTATTAACATTTAGATAGAATGAATACATCTCCAAGTAAACTCTAGAGACATAAAGCATAAGTTATTCATCTTAGTAACAATAAAAAGGTGTCATAGTACCTGAGACATGGTAAGTGTTGAATAAACACATGTAAAGAGTTATGTGTCAGTTTTTTATTATCAAATAAACCAAAATGTTTGTAATATTTCTGAAACCTCAAGATAACTTGTGGTTTCTTCATTCCATTATGAGGGTAAAATCAAACTACCTTCATTTTTTGATAAATCCAATCTCCCTTCTAATATTCTGTGACCCAGTTATCACTGATTAATTATAACTAAATAAGTAAATACAAAAGACACAACAAAGCCAGGCATGGTGTTGAATCCTTTAAGCCTTTAATCCCAGCACTGGGAAGCAGAGCCAGGCAGATCTCTGTGAAATGGAGGCCCGCCTGGTCTACTCAATGAATTCTAAGCTAGCTGGGGTTACGGGAGATCCTTGTCTCAAAACAAAACCAATCCAACCAATCAATAAACAAACAAAGACACAACAGCTCTTCTTACTGAACAGACTGGAGCTGTGTCACTAATTATCATTTACTATAATTTTCACATCTACTCTTGTCTGAATTCAGACAAAACTAACAAACAATCAAGCAAAACATTCAGTATTATTGGTGTAGTTTATGCAAAAATAAGGGCCCAAAGGTATAAACCTACATTTTATGAAATGAAAAAAAAAAAAAAAACAAAGGGAAAAACAAATACCACGTGATGCTTGACACGTACACTCAATAATAATCATGTCTTTACTTCAACTTCCACTCCAAGGTAATAAAAGTTCACTGTTAATTTATGTCAAAATATATTTTGGTTTAAAAGAAAACCATTACCAACAAAGGAATTAGATTTCTGAGCATAATAGTTTATATTACATATGACCTGTTAAACTTCCTATATATTGGAATATGAAAATTGATATATTAATTGCAGCATTTATATGCATAAGTCATAAGTGAAGTAATGAAGCTTTAAAATGTTTGCAGAATTTTTAGTTATTCATTTATTTAAAAACTATATGAAATACATGCTCAGTCAGTTATGTAGTGTTATCCAAAACAGATCGAGGGTGGACAACTGCAAGATGTCATAGGTTAAACATCCCCTATAAATAATTTGTATTGCAAATAATTCCCATTCTTCTTATATAAATAGCCAGTGTTTTGCAGATTTAGCTATAGCATATATAGTCCCATGTTTTTAAAGCTTGGATGATAATATCCCCACAAAGGTAGTTGACCAAAACATCACATCATTTATCACTCATAAATTTCAGGTTTGTGCAGAGATTTTTACCTATAAAAAAGCTTCATAGTGAATCAAAACTGCCCAAAGCATTAAATACTTTATTGCTATTTCTGTCAGGTGTCTTCATCTTTTTGTTTATTTTTCTATTCCTTTATGATTTACCCGATTTCTCCCCCTAATGATAATCAAATGCATAAAGGCACAGACAGATCAACAGACTCCCTGATTTGCAGTCCTGATTCTATCCAAGAACCAGAGGGAGCGTAAACGTTTCCCAATAGGTCTTCTTGGCCTTTATATCCCCACATAGTAATGATGCACAGAATGATGTCCACAAGTAGCAGTTTGGTTTATTCCACCGGAAACTGAGCAGACTGACACAGCAAGTGTGGCCTCTAGGTGTAGAATTTTGACTGACTACCTTTTTCTTAATCTCAGCCTGGAAAACCAACTTATAAGTTTTGTACTGTCAGTTTCCTACACTTCACCACCTTAAAGAACCCAATAAATGCAAAGCACAAATGTGCCAAAAGGAACTTGTCTAATGTTCATTTTTAAAACCACCATACTGTCGCAAATGAAAACTCATCCTGCCAAACATGTCAAAGAAACAATAACAATGAAATGAACAACATCTTTCAACTTGAATTTCAGTGCATCACCCCTCCATCTGTCAATCTGCAGTGAAGCAACGCTCCTGAGTACCCATGCAAATAGGAACAAGTTTCAGGCCCCCATCTATACCAACCACCACTCTTAGGACCTTAGCAGTAATCACGTTGTTTGCACAGCAGTCTACAGGAATGAATTCACCAGTGGCGAAAATGAATCCTGGCTAGGAATGGATCATTTTAACAGGCTTTGAATTTGGTAATAAACACAGAGTTTAGTTCAAAGAGGTAATAATGCCTGGGAGGCTCCTCACATTGGGGCTGGAAATGACTGGAAGATAATCTCTAGAGGCCAAACATCCAAACAGCTCTCAGTCTCCTCCCCCTTGGCCTCGCAAACAGGATTACAGGGTTTAGCCTCTGATTGCCCCTCCCTTGTCTTTCCACCACAGCCACCAACCACCTAAGAAGTTACTCTTCGCAGCCGGAACTGCGGACTAGGTCTCCAAGAACCGCACCAGGAGGCCTTTCTATAGTGTAACTGCGTGCTGGATATTGCCACCATTGGCCACGGGACTGACAAGAGACCCCACCCCTGGCAGACTGGCTCCTTTGCGGCTGGGAGCTAGGGCTTTAGTTACACAGCCTCATCCCAGTATCTCACCTTTTCCAATCCAGTTCACCCGGGCGGGGAGGGGCGGAGTAGGGATGGGGGTGGGGGGCGGCAAGGGGGAGGGGAAGAACCAACCCAGTTCCAAAGAGCTAGGATGCAAGTGGCAAGACCCCAGAGCACAACACTCATGGGCATACACACAAGCAGACATTCCTCTGCGCTCCCTCCCTACTCTTCAAGTCCAAGGCCAAGTGGCCATACGATTAGGGGAAGGTAGAGAAGCAGATACTACTGGGTGACGGGAAGGCCCAGAGTTCCTAAGAACATTTGGAAAAGGGAAGGGGATGTTTCACGAATTGTGAAAGTGAGAAAGTCCCAGACATCTCTCCATCCTCAAAGCTGGATTCTCCTGCCAGCACCGGGGGTCGCCTTCCTTTCACTGGAGCTTGGGAGTCTAGGAGAAGAGCCAGAGCCCCGCTTCCCCCACAGTGCCCTCTCTGGCCTGGCCCAGGGCCCAGAAGCCAGCCCCCTTCAGCCTGGCTCCCAGGGGTGCCGGGGCAGGAGCCTACTCGCCAAAGGACTCTGCTGGAACAGCAGGGCTGGCAAGCTAGAGCATCTACACTCTGGCCGGCGGGCTGCTCCCATCTTCCCTTGCCGACACACCCCCAGTTAACCCCTTCTCCTGACACCTCTCACAGTCGCAGAGAGACTCAAGCTTCCTGAGACCCCTCCTACCATCTTACCAAGTCCGTCCATTAAAACACTAGTTGATTTCTATCTGATTAGAAAAAGAAAGCGCTACAACTCTCGTGAGTAGCCAGAGCTGAGAAAGTCGCTCTGCAGGCACCCCTCTGTAGTTTCCCTAGAGTTTGAGAATGCGGGGGTCCCAAGCGAAAAGGGTACCTGGAACCCACTAGGGGGTGCACGGCGCCACACTACCCCCCCGCATTCCCGCGCCTCTCACCTCCTTAAGTTCTTTGGCCACGTCCTTCAGGTCCCCCAGTACTAATTCCAGGTCCTCCACGATGATTTTGATCTGTTCCTTCACCTTGGTTTTGGAGGCTGCCGGCGGTCCCTCGGCTGGAGAGGACGAGGAGGGAAGGTTCCCCTTGGACTTGGCTGACATTCTTTGGGGGCGAGAGAAGCAGGTCAGGACAGTCGGGCAAGCGGAGGCTGCTGCGCGCCCCGGTCCCTGGCGCTGCTCCGGCAGCTCCCACCCCGGTCCCCCCACATCTTGGCTGCTTCCCGGTCAGCGGCGGGTGGCTGCGCGGTGCGCTCGGCCCCGCGGCCGCGCTGTGGTCCTGCCATCAACTCCCCGAGACGCGGCGCTCGGCACCGGCTGCAGACCGGCGAGAGCGCGCCTGCGCCTCCTCCCGCCGCCGCCCGCAGCTCGCGCGCACACTCGCGGGTGGGGACCCGCCGCGCGGCGGCGCCCGGGGATGTCAGCTGCAGGGTCCCTGGCCCACCGCGCTTGGGTGTCTCGCAGACCACCTTGACGTCAAGGTGCTGTGAGACAAGTTCGCATGCAGCCAGTCCTCTTGTATAGATTCCGAGATGCCGGACCCCGCAGCCTGCGCTCGACTGTCCTCTCCCAGCCAGCCAGGGCTCCGCAGCTTCACCCGCCCAGAGAGACCCAAGACCATTTAGAACCAGGAATGATTAGGACTTGGAGTCGGAGTCTGTAAAGTGGCTCCAAGCATTTATCTAGCACCAACTAATACCCAGAGACTTCCAATCTTTCTCTCGGCGGCCTGCGGCGAGTTAAACAGACTTTTGCAAGGGTTGGGGTAGGGGCAGAAGCAAGCTCAACCCCGGATTCCTGAAAATTGACTGGTGTTCTTGAAAGAGGTAGGCTAATGTTGCTGATTCTACAAAGCTAATAGATTAAAATCCTCACACTAAAAATTCCCCTTGAGACTGAGTATACTCTTGGTTTTGTTGTTGTTGTTGTTGTTGTTTTTTTTATCTGTTCCAATTACCCCTTTATTTTTTCTTCCTCTTTTAAGCCATGCTAGTGTATGCTTTCGGTGAGCAGAATCTCTTGGGAGAGTTCAATAAGAGTTTGGCTCTAACTTCTCTTCTATCATCGTTTTTGCCTCTCTTTTAAGTCTAGTGCTACTAAAATAGGATAGAACTTTCTTGCTGCTCTGGCAAAGGGACCCAGCAAAGAGAGCTAATAAGAAGCTTCCAGCTCATTCTCAGGAGGAGGCCGCCAGTCTCATTAGCTAGAGTTTTAATTTCCTTAGTAGCAAACTCATGGGCTATTAGTTACTGACCTGGCAGGCTGGATACATTTGTTTCCTTGGGTTCACTCTCCTCCAGATCATCCTTTTAATAGGCTTCTCATTTTGGTCCTGCCTCACTTAGCAGGGCTAAAGCCCAGGCTTCTTAAGTTTCAGGGGTGCTGAATGTGCCTCTGGGAAAACCTGACATCTCTCTTCTTCCCAGCGATTAACATAGGAGCCTCAAGCTCCTACTAACTCTCTTCAAACCCTTCTTTTCAAGTGATCTATTCACCTGCGTGATTGTAATTAATGGAGGAAAAAAGAAGAGAAAACAGAAAGACAAAACTTTAGAAATGTTATGTCCAAAGAATCAGTCTAATACTAGAAAATTCGTTTTTTTAAAAAGGTAGAGGAAAGCCAGGCGTAGTGGCGCCAGCCTTTGATTCCTAGCTCTGGGAGGAGAGGAGGGCGGATTCTTGTGAGTTCAAGGCCAGCCTGTCGACACAGGTGACTCCAGGACAGCTGGGGCTACAGGGAGACCCTGTCTGGCAAAAAAAAAAAAAAAAAAAAAAAAAAAAAGTCTAGCAAGAAGAAGATCGGAAAAGTATCATTATAAGAGAAATAAAATGGTCAAGATAATAAGAGCCGGTTTAGAATTACAAAAGAGGAAGGAAAAGAAGTGTTTGGATATGTGTAAACAACTGGGATATCCGAGTTCTCTGAATGGGGGAAAGATTGGGTTTTTCACTCGTCTTTTATATTTTCAGTGTTATATTTAAAAGATTAGATTTAACAGTAAGACCAATTGCATTGTGTTCCCCCCAAGGGAAATTCCAGTTCACCAACATTCTTCAGACTTCGGACCTGAAGAAAGATAAATACTTAGAAATGACAGGAGTCAAGGAGGGAAAGGAAGGCAGAGCCCTTCCAGAGAGGAATTGCTGCCTCTCAGTAATGAGCTAGGAACCCCATAGAAGAGGTTGGGGAATGATATGGAGAAAGGAAGGAAGCAAGGTGCTCCTACATTTATAAATAATCCTCTCAAAATATGAGAAAATGCCAACCTACTCTGGATCTCTTTCACTACAGTTTAAAGAACTAAAATCTGCCCCCCCCATAATATCCACTGATACTTATGAACCCAGATATTCTAGCTCAAAATCAAATCATGACTGCTCTAAAACATGCCCCCTACTCCAGCATAATTTGTTCTCAAATTATGTCCCTGTCTACTATATCCATAATTAATACAGAATAATAAAAAAATGAAACTCCAAATGCCTTCCAGTGACACACTGAGAGCACCCGAGGGTAAGGGGCCCTGGCATCTATGTTTGTTATGTCTTTCAGTGGCTAAGGATTGCTTAAAGCATGTCCCCAAAATATTTTCTTAACTGAAATTTGGAAAAATAGTTGAACTATTATGGGGAAATGGGGAAGACTTCAAAGAACATACCTCTACAATTAAAATCTATTTGTTCCCTCTTTTGATGTTATATGGAAAATATTCTTTAGCTCATTCCTAACTTTCTTAGGATGTTACATAACATTTTAGAGTCAAGTCATCAGGAGTAAAGGAAAAAGTGAGTGCACCTAATAAGTTTTCTGAAGACTCTCAATAAATGTGTTTATGAACCAGTGCTACGTTCAAATGAGAAGGCAGCAGACCCACTTTGAAACTTAGGATATGCTTTAAAAAGAAAAAGGATTTCTTCCCTTTGAGGTTGCCGTTTATTGCCCCCATTTCATGTTTATGATTTTTTATTCTCATTTCTACATTCAGAATGAACTGAGTGTGTTCAGGGGCTGACACAGTAGGTGTCTGCTACCTTTCAAACCCATGTTAGAATTCTCAAGTATGTTTTCTTTGTCTTAAATTTTAAAACATATTTTATTTATAACTTTTTTTTTATGTGTTTGTGTATTATTCCCTGCACATATTAAGTGCACCCGTGCCATGCAAGCCTCAAGTTAGAAAAGAAGGCATCAGATTCTCTGAAAACTGGAGTTAGTTAGTGATGTTGTTAGCATGTGGGTGCTGGGAATTGAACCTGGGTCTTATGCAAGAGCAGCCAGTGTTCTTAAACCACTGAGCCATCTCTCCAGACTCAGTTTTTTTATTTTATTTTTATTTTTATTTTTTATTTTTTGTCTTTTAAAAAGTAATCTTTCTGCTTTGAGACAGGGTCTCCCTGCACCGCCCCCACTGGTTCTGGAACTCACTTTGTAGGACAGGCTGGCCTTCAAGTCACCAGGATCTGCCTGCCTCTGCCTCCTGAGTGCTGGGATTAAAGTTTTGTGTCCCAAAGCCAAAAATATATTTTAATTATATGTGTTCGAGTGTTTTGTCTGCATATATGCAGGTGCATCATATGTGTTTGTTGTATGCTCACAGAGTCAAGAGCGGACATTGGATTCCCTAGAACTGGAGTTATGGATGGTTTAGCTGCTTTTGGGGTGCTGGAAACTAAAACCAGACCCTTTGCCAGAGCAGCCAGTGATCTTGACTGCTGAGCCTCACTCCAACTCTGGGTTTGTGCTTATAATCCGTTATAACTCATCCCTAAAGATCGACATTCAGAAAGAAACCCTGTGTCAGAAAACTTAAATTTCAACAAGCACAAAAAACCAAATGCTTTCTCTTGTTTATATTACCTTTGGATTTGTATTGATATTATAATTATTAATACATTCTCACATTCATTTTTAAAAGATTTTATAATATGTACTAAAAATTACCCAATGGATAACTTTTTTTCTTTTGTATGAGCTTATCTTGTTTGCAAGATCCAATAAATCTATTAAAGACATGAAGCATAAAGAAAATGATTCCTTTCATCCAAATAATTTTCACTGGGAGATGGAAGCAGGAACTTTTAGAAGAGGTGAAAGTCAAGAAGAAAACACATTATTAGTAATTAATATGAGAGAAATTATAAAATTCTGCATGTATATGTTGACCATTGAAAGTATCATATGTCGAAGCAGTGATTCCCAGAATCTGACATGCATAAGAACTTTCCAGAAGCACACGGAATTGAACTTTATTCCCAATGTGTGTGACTCAGCAGGCATGGAGTTTGTTCTGAATAATTTTATCTTAACTCACTTTCAGGCTGATAGATGAGCAGACATTCAAGCAACTGTTTGAAAAAATTAAATTTTTTCTTTATCTTCAATAAGTCTAATGATCAGATATGATTATAATTTTAAAAACTAGGGCTTTGTTGGCAGGTTAAATGGAATGTCCAATTTTCACATATAGAGCCAAACAAAGTTGAACTTAGAACCTCTTGTCAACTTTCACAGGAAGTTGAATCATTTCCATTTGTATGGATGATATATTATCCTTTACTATATCAGCTGCTTTACATCATGGCCAAGTACTACAGGAGAATACTGTTTAAAAAATAACTGTATGGTTACTAAACAGAACTGTATCTGCTGAAAGGTAGCTGCTAAGAAATACTTAGCAGTGAATACTTGGCAGTGAAATGAATGAGTGTTTTTTACCTATGGATTTTTACATTAATTATATTCAACAAAAATTTTAATGGTTACTCTGTATAAGAATTTATTCTATGGAGAAGATATTCCACTAAGTTTGGTAAGATATTGTCTCAATAAGAACAAATGAGTTTCATACATGAGTCTAGCATGATGTGATAATATCTCCATCAGTCTCTTCACACCCAGTTTCCTAACTGCAGTCAGTATATTTTATGGAACTCTGTTATGTTATGAATGTTTGTGTACCCCCCCAATCCCATTCATGAGTTGAATCCTTAACCAAGAAGGAGATTCTACAAGAAAGTGGGGTCTTTGAGAGGTGATCAGATCATGAGAGAGTAGCCCTCATGACTGGTGTTACAGGTCTCACAAAAGCAACCATCAACATAGCCTTCCCAATATCATCATGTGAACTGACATTAAGACTACCATTTGTGAGAAAGCAGGCCTTCATTAGATGTCATGTCTTTTAACCTTCATCTTGAACTTTCACCTTCTAGTCTTTTGGAAAATAAATCTTTATTCTATTTACCATACTAAAACATTTGGTTATAGCAAATCAGCTATAATAACCTACAAGTGTTGTTGGGCAACTGTTTACTTATATTAGACAGAAGAACTGAAACTTTGCTCAGCTGAACAAATAAAGGTGAAGGATAGAGTATTGTCAGGGTATGTACAGTTAGGTGACAGAGAGGACATGCCTAGTAATCCAAGGCCATTGGTTTTCAATGCTAATATATGTTTATATATATATATCTGCAGCTAATATATAATATGCATATTTAAACTATGTCCAGTAATCTAATACCTTAATAGGTAATACGATAATGATTTAAAAAATTTATATTATATATATTATATATATTACTCTAATATATGCAGAGAAGAAAAAAATGCATTTTCATATGGATGGAGTGAAACAATATCAAGACTGCTGCTTTGTTTCTTCTCTAGCATTGAGTTTTTTTCTCTTACATAAGTTTATCACAAATCTGAACCTTGGTCACTGCTAAGTACCAACATTTGTCTTCACTGATTTGCCATTATAAAAGGAGTGGGTCTCATGGAAAACATTCCAGAGAGGATTTTGAAAAGCCCAGCTAAGTATATGGAAACAGCTGGGCTAACCACTATGACTGGGATAACTTCTTGGTGTGCAAACACGGTGCTCAGGTTAAGTCTTCTTGTCAACGGCATTACAGGTCATGATAGATTGTCCCAGGTAGGGGGAGGAACAGGGATAAAAGGAGAGTGTTGGTTCCCCTAGCAAAACCATGGATATAAGAATAATTTCTCATATTTAAACGTGTTTTGGAAGAGAAAGCAACAAGCATGTTTCAAAATTCACACAGAAAAAAATAACTTCATGAATTAGCTATCGTCTTAGTTGGATCAAAGGAAATATTGAGGAAATGTAACGATTAACCATGTAGTTGCTTGCCCATGTACATAATTACTCCTGAGAGAAGACATGTGTCACTGAGAAAAGAAACACAGCATGTATTCACCCGATAGCCTATAGATTATAGCTTCTACTTTATTTTTATCTCATACTTACATATTGACATTTAAGGATTTTGTTTGCTTATTTCACCAAGCCAGCTTTACCCATCTTAATTTTAGCAATTACAAGACATTTCAACTTCCAGTGTAATGATTTTTCCAGTCAGGACTGCCTTAAAAATACCAAAATCAGACCCATTTCTACTTCTTGATACTCCTAGTGAGTAGTGCAAACCTGGACTGCCAGTCAGCAATGAGCCTTTAGAGGAACAAAGGAAACGTTTTAAACAGCAAGTCTAAGTAGACAGGCGCATACTAAACACACACACTGTAGTGTTTAGTAATTAATCTCAAGTTAACATCTGAAAATATTGGTAAAATATTTAGAGAAGATAAAACTGAATTATACTGCATCATAAGTCAAAGGCAGTATTTACTCATTCTTGAAACATACAAATTTCATTAAAGACTGTGCTAGTTCTCAGTTAATTGTGGGCAACCTTTTCTGATCTGGGTTTTAATGGTAATTCTCTCTTTTTTTTTTTTGTCTTTTGAAACAGGGTCTCCTTTTAGTTCAAGCTGGCCTGGCGCTTATTATGTAGACCAGTCAGGCCTTAAACTTACAGAGATCTGCCTGCTTCTGCCTCCCAAGTGCTAGAAATAAAGGTGTGCACCAACATTCCAGGGTCATTCCTACATTTCTTAGGGAAGAAAGGGTCACTAAAATTGGCTTTTCCAGATATGGTTTATTTTATTCCTTAAACTCCAGAGTTTTGCCAAGATATATTTTTCTATTTGTAGAAAACAGAACATGGATTTTTTGAAATGCCAATGAGGCTTTTGTTAATGTCTTATCATGTCTAGCTTTTCAAATATGCAAAGAGAGATTAAAAATTTTCTTTTTCCCATCTATATTTCAGCAAAGGACTTATTCTTCATGGAGTTCTCAAGTATTTACTTACAATACTTGAGCTCTTGTATCCATGTGGCATCAATCTATTTATGCCCACCATGAAAAACTGAATAAATTTAAGCTTCATAGAATTATTAACTTACTAGCCTCTTATGTTTCCATTTTCCTCACTTAGAGCATATGATATTACTGAGTTACACAACCAGTACAAGCATAAACATATAACTAGTAATCTTGCATTGATTTCTTTACCCTAATTTTAAGAGTGATCCAAAAGGCAAGGAATACTTCTTATATTATTAACATTTAGATAGAATGAATACATCTCCAAGTAAACTCTAGAGACATAAAGCATAAGTTATTCATCTTAGTAACAATAAAAAGGTGTCATAGTACCTGAGACATGGTAAGTGTTGAATAAACACATGTAAAGAGTTATGTGTCAGTTTTTTATTATCAAATAAACCAAAATGTTTGTAATATTTCTGAAACCTCAAGATAACTTGTGGTTTCTTCATTCAATTATGAGGGTAAAATCAAACTACCTTCATTTTTTGATAAATCCAATCTCCCTTCTAATATTCTGTGACCCAGTTATCACTGATTAATTATAACTAAATAAGTAAATACAAAAGACACAACAAAGCCAGGCATGGTGGTGAATACCTTTAAGCCTTTAATCCCAGCACTGGGAAGCAGAGACAGGCAGATCTCTGTGAAATGGAGGCCAGCCTGGTCTACTCAATGAATTCTAAGCTAGCTGGGGTTACAGGGAGATCCTGTCTCAAAACAAACCAACCAACCAATCAATAAACAAACAAGACACAACAGCTCTTCTTACTGAACAGACTGGAGCTGTGTCACTAATTATCATTTACTATAATTTTCACATCTACTCTTGTCTGAATTCAGAAAACTAACAAAACAATCAAGCAAACATTCAGTATTATTGGTGTAGTTTATGCAAAAATAAAGGGCCAAAGGTATAAACTTACATTTTAATTAGAATGAAAAAAAAAAAAAAACAAAGGGAAAACAAATACCACGTGATGATTGACAGTAACTCAATAATAATCATGTCTTTACTTCAACTTCCACTCCAAGGTAATAAAAGTTCACTGTTAATTTATGTCAAAATATATTTTGGTTTAAAAGAAAACCATTACCAACAAAGGAATTAGATTTCTGAGCATAATAGTTTATATTACATATGACCTGTTAAACTTCCTAAATATTGAATATGAAAATTGATATATTAATTGCAGCATTTATATGCATAAGTCATAAGTGAAGTAATGAAGCTTTAAATGTTTGCAGAATTTTTAGTTATTCATTTATTTAAAACTATATGAAATACATGCTCAGTCAGTTATGTAGTGTTATCCAAAACAGATCGAGGGTGGACAACTGCAAGATGTCATAGGTTAAACATCCCCTATAAATAATTTGTATTGCAAATAATTCCCATTCTTCTTATATAAATAGCCAGTGTTTTGAGATTTAGCTATAGCATATATAGTCCCATGTTTAAAGCTTGGATGATAATATCCCCACAAAGGTAGTTGACCAACACATCACATCATTTATCACTCATAAATTTCAGGTTTGTGCAGAGATTTTTACCTATAAAAAAGCCTTCATAGTGAATCAAAACTGCCCAAAGCATTAAATACTTTATTGCTATTTCTGTCAGGTGTCTTCATCTTTTCTGTTTATTTTCTATTCCTTTATGATTTACCCGATTTCTCCCCCTAATGATAATCAAATGCATGAAGGCACAGACAGATCAACAGACTCCCTGATTTGCAGTCCTGATTCTATCCAAGAACCAGAGGGAGCGTAAACGTTTCCCAATAGGTCTTCTTGGCCTTTATATCCCCACATAGTAATGATGCACAGAATGATGTCCACAAGTAGCAGTTTGGTTTATTCCACCGGAAACTGAGCAGACTGACACAGCAAGTGTGGCCTCTAGGTGTAGAATTTTGACTGACTACCTTTTTCTTAATCTCAGCCTGGAAAACCAAATTATAAGTTTTGTACTGTCAGTTTCCTACACTTCACCACCTTAAAGAACCCAATAAATGCAAAGCACAAATGTGCCAAAAGGAACTTGTCTAATGTTCATTTTTAAAACCACCATACTGTCGCAAATGAAAACTCATCCTGCCAAACATGTCAAAGAAACAATAACAATGAAATGAACAACATCTTTCAACTTGAATTTCAGTGCATCACCCCTCCATCTGTCAAACTGCAGTGAAGCAACGCTCCTGAGTACCCATGCAAATAGGAACAAGTTTCAGGCCCCCATCTATACCAACCACCACTCTTAGGACCTTAGCAGTAATCACGTTGTTTGCACAGCAGTCTACAGGAATGAATTCACCAGTGGCGAAAATGAATCCTGGCTAGGAATGGATCATTTTAACAGGCTTTGAATTTGGTAATAAACACAGAGTTTAGTTCAAAGAGGTAATAATGCCTGGGAGGCTCCTCACATTGGGGCTGGAAATGACTGGAAGATAATCTCTAGAGGCCAAACATCCAAACAGCTCTCAGTCTCCTCCCCCTTGGCCTCGCAAACAGGATTACAGGGTTTAGCCTCTGATTGCCCCTCCCTTGTCTTTCCACCACAGCCACCAACCACCTAAGAAGTTACTCTTCGCAGCCGGAACTGCGGACTAGGTCTCCAAGAACCACACCAGGAGGCCTTTCTATAGTGTAACTGCGTGCTGGATATTGCCACCATTGGCCACGGGACTGACAAGAGACCCCACCCCTGGCAGACTGGCTCCTTTGCGGCTGGGAGCTAGGGCTTTAGTTACACAGCCTCATCCCAGTATCTCACCTTTTCCAATCCAGTTCACCCGGGCGGGGAGGGGCGGAGTAGGGATGGGGGTGGGGGGGCGGCAAGGGGGCGGGGAAGAACCAACCCAGTTCCAAAGAGCTAGGATGCAAGTGGCAAGACCCCAGAGCACAACACTCATGGGCATACACACAAGCAGACATTCCTCTGCGCTCCCTCCCTACTCTTCAAGTCCAAGGCCAAGTGGCCATACGATTAGGGGAAGGTAGAGAAGCAGATACTACTGGGTGACGGGAAGGCCCAGAGTTCCTAAGAACATTTGGAAAAGGGAAGGGGATGTTTCACGAATTGTGAAAGTGAGAAAGTCCCAGACATCTCTCCATCCTCAAAGCTGGATTCTCCTGCCAGCACCGGGGGTCGCCTTCCTTTCACTGGAGCTTGGGAGTCTAGGAGAAGAGCCAGAGCCCCGCTTCCCCCACAGTGCCCTCTCTGGCCTGGCCCAGGGCCCAGAAGCCAGCCCCCTTCAGCCTGGCTCCCAGGGGCTGCCGGGGCAGGAGCCTACTCGCCAAAGGACTCTGCTGGAACAGCAGGGCTGGCAAGCTAGAGCATCTACACTCTGGCCGGCCGGGCTGCTCCCATCTTCCCTTGCCGACACACCCCCAGTTAACCCCTTCTCCTGACACCTCTCACAGTCGCAGAGAGACTCAAGCTTCCTGAGACCCCTCCTACCATCTTACCAAGTCCGTCCATTAAAACACTAGTTGATTTCTATCTGATTAGAAAAAGAAAGCGCTACAACTCTCGTGAGTAGCCAGAGCTGAGAAAGTCGCTCTGCAGGCACCCCTCTGTAGTTTCCCTAGAGTTTGAGAATGCGGGGGTCCCAAGCGAAAAGGGTACCTGGAACCCACTAGGGGGTGCACGGCGCCACACTACCCCCCCGCATTCCCGCGCCTCTCACCTCCTTAAGTTCTTTGGCCACGTCCTTCAGGTCCCCCAGTACTAATTCCAGGTCCTCCACGATGATTTTGATCTGTTCCTTCACCTTGGTTTTGGAGGCTGCCGGCGGTCCCTCGGCTGGAGAGGACGAGGAGGGAAGGTTCCCCTTGGACTTGGCTGACATTCTTTGGGGGCGAGAGAAGCAGGTCAGGACAGTCGGGCAAGCGGAGGCTGCTGCGCGCCCCGGTCCCTGGCGCTGCTCCGGCAGCTCCCACCCCGGTCCCCCCACATCTTGGCTGCTCTCCGGTCAGCGGCGGGTGGCTGCGCGGTGCGCTCGGCCCCGCGGCCGCGCTGTGGTGCTGCCATCAACTCCCCGAGACGCGGCGCTCGGCACCAGGCTGCAGACCGGCGAGCAGCGCGCCTGCGCCTCCTCCCGCCGCCGCCCGCAGCTCGCGCGCACACTCGCGGGTGGGGACCCGCCGCGCGGCGGCGCCCGGGGATGTCAGCTGCAGGGTCCCTGGCCCACCGCGCTTGGGTGTCTCGCAGACCACCTTGACGTCAAGGTGCTGTGAGACAAGTTCGCATGCAGCCAGTCCTCTTGTATAGATTCCGAGATGCCGGACCCCGCAGCCTGCGCTCGACTGTCCTCTCCCAGCCAGCCAGGGCTCCGCAGCTTCACCCGCCCAGAGAGACCCAAGACCATTTAGAACCAGGAATGATTAGGACTTGGAGTCGGAGTCTGTAAAGTGGCTCCAAGCATTTATCTAGCACCAACTAATACCCAGAGACTTCCAATCTTTCTCTCGGCGGCCTGCGGCGAGTTAAACAGACTTTTGCAAGGGTTGGGGTAGGGGCAGAAGCAAGCTCAACCCCGGATTCCTGAAAATTGACTGGTGTTCTTGAAAGAGGTAGGCTAATGTTGCTGATTCTACAAAGCTAATAGATTAAAATCCTCACACTAAAAATTCCCCTTGAGACTGAGTAATCTTGGTTGTTGTTGTTGTTGTTGTTGTTGTTTTTTTTATCTGTTCCAATTACCCCTTTATTTTTTCCTTCCTCTTTTAAGCCATGCTAGTGTATGCTTTCGGTGAGCAGAATCTCTTGGGAGAGTTCAATAAGAGTTTGGCTCTAACTTCTCTTCTATCATCGTTTTTGCCTCTCTTTTAAGTCTAGTGCTACTAAAATAGGATAGAACTTTCTTGCTGCTCTGGCAAAGGGACCCAGCAAAGAGAGCTAATAAGAAGCTTCCAGCTCATTCTCAGGAGGAGGCCGCCAGTCTCATTAGCTAGAGTTTTAATTTCCTTAGTAGCAAACTCATGGGCTATTAGTTACTGACCTGGCAGGCTGGATACATTTGTTTCCTTGGGTTCACTCTCCTCCAGATCATCCTTTTAATAGGCTTCTCATTTTGGTCCTGCCTCACTTAGCAGGGCTAAAGCCCAGGCTTCTTAAGTTTCAGGGGTGCTGAATGTGCCTCTGGGAAAACCTGACATCTCTCTTCTTCCCAGCGATTAACATAGGAGCCTCAAGCTCCTACTAACTCTCTTCAAACCCTTCTTTTCAAGTGATCTATTCACCTGCGTGATTGTAATTAATGGAGGAAAAAAAGAGAACACAGGAAAGCACAAACCTTTAGAAATGGTGTCCAAAGAATACAGTCTAATACTAGAAAATTCGTTTAAAAAGGTAGAGGAAAGCCAGGCGTAGTGGCGCCAGCCTTTGATCCTAGCACTTGGGAGGCAGAGGCAGGCGGATCTTTGTGAGTTCAAGGCCAGCCTGGTCGACAGAGTGACTTCCAGGACAGCTGGAGCTACAGGGAGACCCTGTCTGGAAAAGACCAGAAAAAAAAAAGTATAGGAAAAAGAAGAAAGATGGAAAGTATCATTATAAGAGAAATAAAATGGTAAGATAATAAAAGAGCCGGTTTATAAATTACAAAAGAGGAAGGAAAAGAAGTGTTTGGATATGTAACAACTGGGATATCCGAGTTCTCTGAATGGGGGAAAGATTGGGTTTTTCACTCGTCTTTTATATTTTCAGGTTATATTTAAAGATTTAACAGTAAGACCAATTGCATTGTGTTCCCCCCAATGGAAATTCCAGTTCACCAACATTCTTCAGACTTCGGACCTGAAGAAAGATAAATACTTAGAAATGACAGGAGTCAAGGAGGGAAAGGAAGGCAGAGCCCTTCCAGAGAGGAATTGCTGCCTCTCAGTAATGAGCTAGGAACCCCATAGAAGAGGTTGGGGAATGATATGGAGAAGAGGAAAGGAAGCAAGGTGCTCCCTACCCATTATAAATAATCCTCTCAAAATATGAGAAAATGCCAACCTACTCTGGATCTCTTTCACTACAGTTTAAAGAACTAAAATCTGCCCCCCCCATAATATCCACTGATACTTATGAACCCAGATATTCTAGCTCAAAATCAAATCATGACTGCTCTAAAACATGCCCCCTACTCCAGCATAATTTGTTCTCAAATTATGTCCCTGTCTACTATATCCATACATAATATACAGAATAATAAAAAAATGAAACTCAAAATGCCTTCCAGTGACACACTGAGAGCACCCAGAGGGCCCTGGCATCTATGTTTGTTATGTCTTTCAGTGGCTAAGGATTGCTTAAAGCATGTCCCCAAAATATTTTCTTAACTGAAATTTGAGAAAAATAGTTGAACTATTATGGGGAAATGGGAAGACTTCAAAGAACATACGTCTACAATAAAATCTATTTGTTCCCTCTTTTGATATTATTATGGAAAAATATTCTTTAGCTCATTCCTAACTTTCTTAGGATGTTACATAACATTTTAGAGTCAAGTCATCAGGAGTAAAGGAAAAAGTGAGTGCACCTAATAAGTTTTCTGAAGACTCTCAATAAATGTGTTTATGAACCAGTGCTACGTTCAAATGAGAAGGCAGCAGACCACATTTGAAACTTAGGATAATAGATTTAAAAAGAAAAGGTATTCTTACCCATTTGAGGATTGAAGATTATATGCCCACAATTTCATGATTTATGATTTTTTATTTCTCATTTTCTACATTCAGAATGAACTGAGTGTGTTCAGGGGCTGACACAGTAGGTGTCTGCTACCTTTCAAACCCATGTTAGAATTCTCAAGTATGGTTTTCTTTGTCTTAAATTTTAAAACATATTTTATTCATAACTTTTTATTTTATGTGTATGATTGTATTACCTGCACATATTTAAGTGCACCGTGCCATGCAATGCCTGAAGAATCAGAAGAAGGCATCAGATTTCTCTGAAACTGGAGTTATAGATGATTGTTAGTCAGCATGTGGGTGCTGGGAATTGAACCTGGGTCTTATGCAAGAGCAGCCAGTGTTCTTAACCACTGAGCCATCTCTCCAGACTCAGTTTTTTTATTTTATTTTATTTTTTATTTTTTATTTTTTGGTCTTTTAAAAAGTAATCTTTCTGCCTTTTTGAGACAGGGTCTCCCTGCCGCCCCAACTGTTCTGGAACTCACTTTGTAGACCAGGCTGGCCTTAAAGTCACAGAGATCTGCCTGCCTCTGCCTCCTGAGTGCTGGGATTAAAGGTGTGTGCCACCAAGCCAGCTAAAATATTTTTTAATTATATGTGTCTGAGTGTTTTGTCTGCATATATGCAGGTGCATCATATGTGTGTAATGCTCACAGAGTCAAGAAGAGGACATTGGATTCCCTAGAACTGGAGTTATGGATGGTCATTAGCTGTTATGTGGGTGCTGGAAACTAAAACCAGACCCTTTGCCAGAGCAGCCAGTGATCTTGACTGCTGAGCCATCACTCCAACTCTGGGTTTGTGCTTATAATCCGTTATAACTCATCCCTAAAGATCGACATTCAGAAAGAAACCCTGTGTCAGAAAACTTAAATTTCAACAAGCACAAAAAACCAAATGCTTTCTCTTGTTTATATTAGCCTTTGGATTTGTATTGATATTATAATTATTAATACATTCTCACATTCATTTTTTAAAAGAATAATATGTACTAAAAATTACCCCAATGGATAACTTTTTTTCTTTTGTATGAGCTTATCTTGTTTGCAAGATCCAATAAATCTATTAAAGACATGAAGCATAAAGAAAATGATTCCTTTCATCCAAATAATTTTCACTGGGAGATGGAAGCAGGAACTTTTAGAAGAGGTGAAAGTCAAGAAGAAAACACATTATTAGTAATTAATATGAGAGAAATTATAAAATTCTGCATGTATATGTTGACCATTGAAAGTATCATATGTCGAAGCAGTGATTCCCAGAATCTGACATGCATAAGAACTTTCCAGAAGCACACGGAATTGAACTTTATTCCCAATGTGTGTGACTCAGCAGGCATGGAGTTTGTTCTGATAATTTTATCTTAACTCACTTTCAGGCTGATAGATGAGCAGACATTCAAGCAACTGTTTGAAAAATTAAATTTTTTCTTTTATCTTCAATAAGTCTAACTGATCAGATATGATTATAATTTTAAAAACTAGGGCTTTGTTGGCAGGTTAAATGGAATGTCCAATTTTCACATATAGAGCCAAACAAAGTTGAACTTAGAACCTCTTGTCAACTTTCACAGGAAGTTGAATCATTTCCATTTGTATGGATGATATATTATCCTTTACTATATCAGCTGCTTTACATCATGGCCAAGTACTACAGGAGAATACTGTTTAAAAAATAACTGTATGCTTAGTAAACAGAACTGTATCTGCTGAAAGGTAGCTGCCAAGAAATACTTAGCAGTGAATACTTGGCAGTGAAATGAATGAGTGTTTTTTACCTATGGATTTTTACATTAATTATATTCAACAAAAATTTTAATGGTTACTCTGTATAAGAATTTATCCTATGGAGAAGATATTCCACTAAGTTTGGTAAGATATTGTCTCAATAAGAACAAATGAGTTTCATACATGAGTCTAGCATGATGTGATAATATCTCCATCAGTCTCTTCACACCCAGTTTCCTAACTGCAGTCAGTATATTTTATGGAACTCTGTTATGTTATGAATGTTTGTGTACCCCCCAATCCCATTCATGAGTTGAATCCTTAACCAAGAAGGAGATTCTACAAGAAAGTGGGGTCTTTGAGAGGTGATCAGATCATGAGAGAGTAGCCCTCATGACTGGTGTTACAGGTCTTACAAAAGCAACCATCAACATAGCCTTCCCAATATCATCATGTGAACTGACATTAAGACTACCATTTGTGAGAAAGCAGGCCTTCATTAGATGTCATGTCTTTTAACCTTCATCTTGAACTTTCACTCTTTAGTCTTTTGGAAAATAAATTTCTTATATTTACAAATCTATAAAATTTGGTTATAGCAAAATCAGCTATAATAACCTCAAGTGTTTGTTGGGCAACTGTTTACTTATATGACAGAAACTGAACTTTGCTCAGCTGAACAAATAAAGGTGAAGATAGAGTTATCGTCAGGGTATGTACAGTTCAGTGACAGAGAGGACATGCCTAGTAATCACAAGGCCTTGGTTTCAATGCTAATATATGTATATATATATATGCAGCTAATATATATATGCATATAATATGTCAGTATCTCAGTCCATACATATGAGGTTATCGATATATGTATTTCAATTTATATATATATATATATATATATATATATATGCAGAGAGAAAAAAATGCATTTTCATAGGATTGGAGTGAAAAATATCAAGACTGCTGCTATTGTTTCTTCTCTAGCATTGAGTTTTTTCTCTTACATAAGTTTCTCCACAAATCTGAACCTTGGTCACTGCTAAGTACCAACATTTGTCTTCACTGATTTGCCATTATAAAAGGAGTGGGTCTCATGGAAAACATTCCAGAGAGGATTTTGAAAAGCCCAGCTAAGTATATGGAAACAGCTGGGCTAACCACTATGACTGGGATAACTTCTTGGTGTGCAAACTTACTGTCATGGTTAAGTCATTCTTGTCACGGCATACATTTCTATGATATGATTTCCCAGTAGGTGGCAGTAAAAGGAGATTGTTTTTCCCCTATCAAAACCAGTATAAAATAAATTTCTCATATATTAAAATGTTTTGAGAAAGCAACACTATTTTCAAAATTCACACAGAAAAATACCTCATGAATTAGCTATCGTCTTAGTTGGATCAAAGGAAATATTGAGGAAATGTAACGATTAACCATGTAGTTGCTTGCCCATGTACATAATTACTCCTGAGAGAAGACATGTGTCACTGAGAAAAGAAACACAGCATGTATTCACCCGATAGCCTATAGATTATAGCTTCTACTTTATTTTTATCTCATACTTACATATTGACATTTAAGGATTTTGTTTGCTTATTTCACCAAGCCAGCTTTACCCATCTTAATTTTAGCAATTTGGTCATGCCTTCAATCTTTCATCCATTTTAATCTAGAGTATCCTAGCTGTCAAGGTGAAAGCCTTGTTTGATAACTCTCTTCCTTTTACTCAAATTTTCAGTAACTTCTACTGATCTTGAAACCCTAGGATATGTACCTGACTTGGTAGCCTCCATCATTTTATCTTTCAGCTTTGAATTGCTGGAACAGGTGTAAGTAGGATGTGCAGTATAGCAGGACACTCTCATAATAGTCAATGTGGTCTTCCTAGGATGTGGATGCTGGCAGGTCTGCACAGCAAAATAAACCCTTTCCCTGGGAAGCTATTCAACCTCAACAAAGGAATGCACAGTTATTTAGAAAAATTCAGTATAGACCAAGACAATAAGTCTTATCCAATGTTTAATACACCCACATAATCTTAGCAGATATTTTGAGGTTCCTAGTACCAAGGTCTTTTATACAGATAGATGACATCTGTCTCTAAACCAGGAAATAAAACAAATTGTTAGCACCTTAATCTTGAATGCTGTAGTCTGCAAATCTGTGAGAAAAAGGATTTTCCATTGTTTGAACCCACATAGTCTATGAGAGATTTATTTTGATTTTTTTTTCTTGTAACTAAAGCTACCAAATCCATATATGATCAACCCCAGAAGAATTCTATATGAAGATGGTGGTATCCATCTAAGACTGAGGTACTAGTGCAGAGTTTGTATGTTAATCAGAAAGACTGGAGTTTTGTAATTCACAATTTGTATGACTGAGTGTTGAAGCTCTGTGTAAAGGACAAAAAGGAAGAGAAGAGAAAGAAGCTTGCAACAAACTCAAATTCTAAACAAGTTCAAAGCAGACAAAAATCCCTTGATAGACATGGGGAAGTGGGTAAGATATCCCAATCCAATTTAAGGAAGATTTTGCAATTGATAAATGCTGGAGAGTGAGAGACAGTGTTTTACAGAGATGGAATGCCTGATGGACCCAATGGTTGGAGCCACACTAAAGGACATTTTGAGCCACAAATCAGAGTCTATAAGACATATTACATATATATATATATATATATGACAATATATATAGTATATATATATACTGTATATATACTGTCATATATATGTAATATGTATATATATATATATAAATATATATATACATTTTTTTTGGTCTTTTTGAGACAGGGTCTCCCTGCAGCCCCAGCTGTCCTGGAACTCACTCTGTAGACCAGGCTGGCCTTGAACTCACAAAGATCCGCTTGCCTCTGCCTCCCAAGTGCTAGGATTAAAGGCATGTGCCACCACACCCAGCTATATGACAATATATTAAATTGGGTAGAAGACTAGGGAGACGCACATAGGGAGAGGTTCTAAATACATGAAACTATATTGGATGAAATTCACAAATATTCAATAAAAACTATAAATACATTATATATGTGGCTGGAGAGATGGATCAGTGCTTAAAAGCACTGGCTGTTCTCACAAAGTACCTGGGTTCGGTTCCCAGGACCCACATGGCAGCTAACAATTATTTATAACCTCAGTCCCAGAGGATACAACTCCCTCTTCTGACATCTGTGGACATTCCATGTACCATGGGTGCACTTACAAACATCCACACAATACACCGATACATATTTTTTTAAAAAGTTCTGTAGAGCTGAAATGACTCAGTGATTAAGAGCACTGGCTGCTCTTCCAGAAGACCAGGGTTCAAATCCCATCACCCACCCAGAAGCTAACAACCACGTGTAACTCCAGTTCCAGGGGGTCCCATGCCCTCTTCTGACTGCCCCATACATTGCAAGACACAGGTACACTTACATATATGCAGACAATATACTAATACACATAAAAAAATTTAAATGTTCTCTAAAGTCAAAAATTACAAATATTGACTTTCTAGTGAACAACATTAATTATACAAGAGTTATTGTTAATCTTAGAACTTACAGACTAGAAATGACTTAAGATCTCATACAATCCAAATGCTTATTCTTTATTAATGTAGACAAGACTTTCAGAGAAATTACATGATTAATCAAAAAATTGTAGAGTACAAAAATGACCCAAACCATACCTACCAATGTTGGTCTGTACAATGGATTCTCCTATGATACAAATAAGGGGATGTTGTGGTTTAAGTGAGAAATATTCTACATAGTCTTACATGTTTGCATACTTGGTCCCCAGTTGGTGGTTTGAGGGAAGTCATGGAACTTCTATGACATACAGTCTTTTGGAGGAACACGATAGCCCTGCCCTACATCTCATTTGCTCTCTCTGATCTCTGTTGTGGTTGAGGTGCAGTCTGAGCTTTCTGCTCCTGCCACCAGGCTTTCCCCACCGTTTTGTGGATTTCACGACCTCTGTAATGAAAAGACTAAATAGACTCTTCCACAAGTTCCTTTTGGTCATGGGACTTTATCACACCAATAAAAAAGTAGCTAATACAGAAGAGATTAGATATTCATTAATTGCATCCTTTAAAGACTGTATAATGACGAAGCATCCAAAAAACATCTTTCTCTCTTACATACTCCTTCACCTTGAAGCATTTCATTGATCTGTAGTACTTGAATATCTAAAGCAAACACTAACTCTAGAAGATCTAGAATAGCTATGCAGAGCTTCAAAGTCAATAACAGAATAAGATAGAAAAAAAACTGACAATTAGGCAATATATACATATAATGTATATAGTTTATACATATAACACATGTATTGTATATACATATAATGTATTAATGTATATGTATGCACAAATGTAGCTTATCCAAGTATACTTTCTTAATCATAGTATTTAAAATTTTTAAGATATAAATACATGTGATGGGAACATGTAAAATACTTTAATAGCTAAAATTGATTATTTTTAATAGGATCTTTGATATTTCTATTATTTTCATAGTATTTTGTGATAATTCTAATTGTATATTTCTATTGTAAATTTTACCTGTATTTATAAATGTTATTTTGGAGAGGACAGAAAGCATTATTAAGTTTCAAAGCAATATTTTTTTTTGGTCTTTTTGAGAAAGGATATCCCTTTAGTCCCAGCTGGCCTGGAGCTCGCTCTGTAGACCAGGCTGTCCTTGAACTCATAGAACTATGCCTGCCTCTGCCTCCTGAGTGCTGGGATTAAAGTCGTACGCCACCATGCCCAGCTCATTTTTATTCCCTATCACAATAACCATCAAATACTTTAGTTAGTATTTCATTAAAATTTTACAAAAGTAATATAGCACATAACCCAGTCATGCTGCATTTTCAATATGTTAAAATGGCAGTCGAGTAGGACATTTGAAGTTGATGCAAGCCTTTACCGCATATAACTGATATGTAACACCCATAAGCATTCATACCATAAGCATTCAAGGTGTGAAAGGCCCCTACAGAGAAGTGCTGTTTCTTTTAAAAGCCACCATAGTGAAGTTATGCTATATCATCAGAGGAAAATTCTTCAACATTAGTTTTCATTTGTAAAGAGCTAGAAAAGAACTTTACTTTCTCTGTGTTGTCACTAAACAATGAAGCAGCAGGACTTGGAGCCAGAAAACCTCATGCTTGAAACTGATGTTCTTTTACTGATTATGAGATCTTAAACACTGAAACTTCATTAGCGTTTACTTGTTTAATTGTAAATGTAACACTTATTTTTGTAAATGTGTATTGAGAATCAAAGGGAATAATTTTGTGAGAATGCTTTATAATCTATAAGTCACTAGGTAAATTCTAGTCAATATTATTGGCTTTGTATTTGTTTTTATTTCATTATGCTCATTCATTTTGTGTTTCTATGAAATCCTACTATTTTCCAACTAATTTTCAAGTGTCACATCCCCATCTCCTGTGATTCTCAGGATGATCCCATATGGTCCTTGCTGACTTTGAGTACCTCCACATGCTGCATCTTCTCCTTCAGTTCAAAAAACAGAAAAGATACAATTCAATTTTGGTGCTATCTGACAACTGACCTTGTATCTATATTTGCTGCAGAGTTCTTGGAAGAAGAAAATTAAGTCGGGAAATTGATAATTGGTGTGAATTACTAAAAAATAAGAAAAGACAATTTCTTATTCCCAAATTCAGATCTAGAATTATTCAAGAAATTTCAATGACTGTGGCTGCTTCAAATTTCTGAATCACAAGACTGAAGCCACAGGGTTTGGCATAATAGTTTTACAGTGTATGCTTGACAATGAACATTTCCTTGTCATAAGGGCATGCCAGCATTTTATGCAAGTAAAAGAGGTCATTCATGTGTTGCCTATCTGGAGATAGAAAAGAGCTCTAATACATTAATTCCACAAAGAAACTAAAGGGAAAGCATGTCACCATATACCTGGCACCTATATTTGACATATTGGCAGGTCAGTAACATTTCTTACATTTCTGAGTGTTCACTAGCACAACACAGGATTAGGAAGCATGGATCATACTACACTGACATATCACTGATCATCAGCTTCCCCTGCATCAGCTAATTGGCAGATGATATTCAGCCAAGTGCACAGATCGTGGGGATACTGAAGAGCATAGTGTGTATGAAATACCTTAATATCAGCAACTGGATTCAAGTTTCTTCTGACTTTACATTCATTTTGTAGTTGTTCAATTAATACAAAAATACTTTTATTTGCGGCAAAGGGAAATCTGAGTAGAAGGATTAGAGTTCCAAGAATTAAAGTCTCAACTGTTAGTAGCACTATTTTGACTATAAATATTGCTTCACTTTGGTTAGAAAAGTGTATTCAAGTCGAACATTTCCCAGGTGGGTAAGAGGAAAGGCGAAGATGGACCAGAAGAGACACCTAATGACAATATGAGAGGAAAATGAGGTTTTAAAATCATTTTCTACTGAAATCATTCTGTCGTCACACATTGTATCCTGGGTGGAAGGAAGGAGATAGGAGGCTTGGGGAGCACAGCTTGGGTCACCACCACAGGAACATGAATTGATACTGACATGCATTCCACTGTTCAATGCAGTGATCATTGTGCAGAAATTTCACTTGTACAAACTCCATGGGTTCTTTTGCTCTCTGAGCTTTAGATTGGTTTAGGCAATCAAGACAAGTGGAAGAATATTTATTTGTCTGGCATGGTTCCCTGAGGAAGGCTTTGACTTAGACAGGAGATACTTGCCAAAGCTGTGAATTCAATCTAACCTTGGAATTTATTTCAAGGTCTTGCCAGTAAGTCTTGAGACTACTTTTCATCCAAACCACCTTTCTTACTGCAGGAGCTATGAGTCTGTGGACACTGTTGAAAAGGGTTCTCAAATGTTTACTTTGCTTTAAGTTGATGGTTAATCACCTGGAGCCTCTTACTTTCTTCAGTACATCAATGATGGTAAGCAGTTGTCACCAAAATAGAAATCCTTGTGACATCTACAACCAGCTATCTTTCAGATGTCATCTCTCTCCTTGCTGATGTCCCACGTGCTCTGTTGCTTGTGATTCCTCACAGGTCAACCAAAATGCCTTTTGCCCTGTAGTTGCAAGACTTCCTTCCACACCTCTTCACAGCCATTCAACAAATGCCTTCAATCTTTGCTGATATGGAGAAAAGTGTTCTTTTACAGGGATGGGATTCTTCTTGGGCCCAGTAGATGGACACTCCCTGAAGGACATTTAGGAATATAAATCAAATTCTATAGGCTATATTACTTACTTACTTAATTAATTAATATTAAAGAATACATTAAATTAGCAAGAGGCAGAAAAGCAAAGAAAAAAAGAAAGAAAAAAATCCCTTCATACCAATATGGTTCTGCTCACCCCAACTTTAGACTTCAAAATAGTTGCTGTGATTATTGATTACATATACACTTTTTCTGATTCACTGCTAAGCATTTGATGCGATTATTGCAAACTTCAGAGAAATTATATTTAGCATATTCCAGAGACATAACTTTAATCAGTGTATTATAACAGTAATTTATGGACATAAATTACATAGAGAGGATATAACTAAACTCTGCCTTCCTTATTTTGGTATATTGATAGTCGCAGAATTGCAACTAACATCCTTATCCACACCTCAACAGAGAAACCACCCTTCTAAGGATCCTAGTCCCTCCCAAATTCTTATAGCTCCAAATTTGTGATCAAGGCTCACAGAGTTCTTTGTCTAAAGAGATTAGTGATGCAAGTGGTCAGTTTGTTGCTAAGTAGGCTGTCCATTATGGCTAAGGGCTAATGTTTGAGTAGGAAAAATACCAAGGCAGCATCATGATATCAGAATGAATCAGGAAGTAAAATTGTCATAGTATGTGAATGACTGCTGTTTCCTCCTCCAGGTCTCCACAGGTATAGACCTTACTGCCAATTTAAAGAAATATTTGTTGGATTTAGGGAGTGTTGCTCAAGAACAAGATAATAGCTACTGTCCTTCTGTATTCTGCTCTGCTTTATATGCATAATTTTATTTCATCTCTGCAAGCACTCCCTAAGTTGAATACTACATTTATCCTTATGTGCAGGTTATAAAATGAAGACAAAAATAATTTAATCATCTCCAAACACATATGAAATAATAGAACTCTAAACTCATCCTAAAGCTGTAGTATAATATGACAGAACTCTTAGCTACCCTTTGAAGGAAGAAAAAGAGCTCTATTTAATAAATTCCCTGTATCTAACTGTAATAAGTTTTGCCCTTTTTAAAACTCAGTCTCCTGGAGACATTCTACTTGATCATTTGTAACCAATTTCTATCTATAATAGTCTACATATTCAATCAGTAATTTCTTTAACAAGCCTATATGGTGTCCAGAGATTTTAAAGTCCACCACTAGGTTATCTGAGTTCAAGTCATTCACTTTTTCATTAATTTTGTAAGCATTTGTTCCAGAAGACCAAAACAAGTCACAGACTAGTCTTGTTTTGCCTCCTTCCCTGGACACCTCCCCAACTATTACAGACAAATCTACACTATTTTCATATTTACATGACAGGTTTATACTGTTAAGAACTCTATTCTAAAACATTTGTTTTTATTCTCAAGAGACAGAATTCTCCTTGAAAACTCTCCATGTTTACATAATTGACAAGGTTTTGCTTTCCATTTCCTCTTTAGCTCTTTAATAAAGAAAAAAAAAACTAAATAGGGGTCTGGAATGTTTTGCTCTGATGGATAAGACCTGTTATGAACCATAAATTGTAAGAAATGCACAGCAACTTTTCTGACCATATCTTTGATATTCTGACAGTTATTGATATTCTTGTTAGTCTGTGATTTGTGCTTGTAGAAACCTTACAATTCTACACATCAGAAATGACCACTCTCACCAGTGTCCTCTTTAGTATCTGGATATATCCCACACTGCTCATTACTAGGTACATGCATTTCATACAGTGTGTCAGGAATTCATTTGAGCATGTATAGATTTAATACCTCTAAAATGCATTCAATTAGCTTTATTATAATTTATTTTATTTCTAAATAATAATTTCAAGAATCCATTTGCTCAGAGAGAGTGGTAGGAAAAAAAACAAAATAATGGTCAGCATAACTCTCTTATTCATTAAACTTCATTGATCAAGATTTCTGTACATGTTGCTACCATGTAACCCAACTACTATACTCCTGAACATAAATGCAGAGAGCTCCATATCTTACAATGGAGATATTTGTACACCCACATTTTTTGCTACTATATTCACTATAGCAAGGATATGAATCAGCCTAGTTGTCCATCAACAGGTGAATAATGAAATCTTATACACATATAAAACAGAATATTGTTAAGCTCTAAGTAAAAATGAAATCACAAATTTCACAAGAAAATGGACAGAACTAGAATGTATACTATTAAGTGAGGCCACACAATATTAGAAAAATACCTCCATGTTTTCCACCATATATTGATCTTAAACTATAATGTATACATATGTAAAAATGCATGTGTGGGTATAAAAATACAATATTTGTAAAGGGGAAGAAATTATTTTTTAAGACACAGGGTTTTTTGGTGGTTGTGGGAATACAACTTTCTGTATATTGAAATAGCAAGAACCATTTTTAAATTCTATAAGAACTTAACACATGTTATTGCAAATGTTGGGCTTTCTTTTTAATTTCATTGGCCATTACTGAATAGGAATTGTACATGACTAGACACCAACTACATGTTTTGCATTGACTAATTTAGGAACAAGTAATTTTTACATACATTTTTATTGAAATTTTATGCATTTCATATGAAAAATATTAGTTATATTTAGATCCCCTCCCTCATCAGTACTTCCCATGAGCTCCTTACTGGATTTCATGTATTCTGTCATATATGCTAAGGCCTATGGAGTCAAGATTTTGTACCCAGATGTTCCTCCGTGCAAGTTCATCCACTGGACTCTATTCAACCTCTCTACAGTCAGTCCCTTAAAGAAGATCAACTCTCCCTCACCTAATAGTAATCAGTTGCCAATAGTTCCGTGGCTAAGGTTGAGGCCTGTGCTTATTTCCCAGTTCTGTGGTTGGTTTTAATATGATTGAATTTGCATGGGTCTTGTGCATGTTTTCTCCATTGCTGCAAGTTCACAGGCAAGTTCCCAGAGGCCTGGATAGCTCTGTTTCCTTATGTTCATGGACAATACCTGGGTCTTACAATCATTCAACTCCCTCTCCTCCCTTGAGCCATGGGTAGCTGAGGTTTAATATAGGAGTCCTATCCAGTAACATGCACTCTGCAGTCTGTTATTCTCTATACCTTAGCCAGTTGTGGTCTTCTGTGGGCATAACATTCTGTTGCAAAAGGAATCTTTGCTGGTAAGGTTTGAGGGATTCATTAGTATCTTCACTACCCCCATTCCACCATGTTCCTTGAGCCTTAGGTGTAGAGGTTCCACTGTAGGTGTATCACATAGAGTTGGACGTCTCCCAGACATATGTTCTGTGTGCAAACATTGTAGAACATTTGTAGAATGAAGCTTCTTTGATGAGTGATGAATGGTATACTTGTCTGTAAATATGTGGTTTCATATTTAGCATATAGTAAGAAATTTCATTTGTCTAGAAATAAGGTTTTCCTTAGGATCTTTACGCCAAATTAGTTTTGCTTTGTAACCTGAATTTTTTCCTTTTTTTCTTCTATTTGGGAATGGCCTCAAATAATTCTATTATAATATTATTAAAGATGTAAATTGTATCTTGTACATGTCAATCTTGGATAAGGTGTTGCATAATGTTAAGTGTGTACTCATAAATAAAATTGACATTTTTCTTGCCCTTCTTGAAAATCATACTCCTGCCTAAAACATATATATGATGTAATAAACTCTATGATTATATAAAAGACAAATTACCTAATATCATGAGATCAGATAATAGATGAAAGTTAAATCACAGTGAGAAAGCAGGGAAGTTGTCTGTAATTTAGAAATATACTCTGCATAAATTAAGTTCTCATTTTGAAAGTTATCTGTAGGATCCTGGAATGTTTGCCTCAAACATATAAAGCTTTATTGCTTGGCCACCTAAAATGGAGATTCCCTCTATTATGTGCACTCTTTTATAGGCATTGAGCAATATGCCTACTTCGTGTGTTCCATATTCCAAAGCAGCATCACTTCAAATTACTCATGAATATCTGAAAGCTTCCATGTTATAACAAGATTTTTTTCTAATTTAAGAAAATATTTAAAGAAACAGGCATGTAAATTCACTAAGGTCACATAGGCTCTTAGCTACTAGAATTTTTTCCTTAAATAAGATGAAGTTATTATGAAATAGTTAATATATTTGAGCAACACTTTTGACTTTGTATGAGGTAGCATGTGACTTCAGCTACTTCAATAATGACTCCAGATCATAGATATTTTTGGCTCTCCATGGAAATCTTACCTCAAATTTTTCTGGTGACATATAGTTCCTGGGATTGTACCACAAAATATAAATCCTAGAATTCCTCATCCTGTGTATCAGTCTTCCCTTTTATGCAGCTTGAAGCGATCACCCAAAATTAAATCAATTATGTTATATTTTACCATCTGTGTATTTAACTTCATAAAAATGTCTAATAATTATTTGGGAATTTTCAGGTCCTGTATCTGAAAATGAAGACAAGAAATTCACTGCTTACATCTTTTATATTACATATTCTGAAACAGGAGTTTTCAATATGTGGTATGGGATCCCAGTAGAAAAGGGTTTGTCTAGTGTGGGAAAATCTGGAAAACTGACTGAAAGAGTTAGTACCTCATTGAGAGAAAAGAGAAAAATGCCCCTATGGTGGGGATACACTACCTCTTAGATCATCGATTTTTTGAGACAAAATCTCTTCTATCCTGGGCAGGACTTGAGCTTATGGGTGGGTGTAGCCAAGGATGACCTTCCTTGAACTTCTTATCATCCTATCTATACTTACTGTGGAAGGTTATTAGAATCATATGTCACTGCACCAAGTTTGTGCACTACTGTGAACTGAACTCAGGACTTAATGCATGCTAAGCACAAATTCCACCAGTTGAAAAGGACCTGCAGGCCAGGTTAGCAATTTAAAAAGTAACATTCAACAGTATGTGTATATTGCATTTGTTTTCCCAATCATAAACTTTTTGGCTATCATGCAAAATGTCTCTATGGACATGAAGGAAAATATCACTTTGAGATCTTGCTTTCAATTGCCCAGAAATGCAACTCCTGAATTATATGATAATTTTGATTCTTTTTTAAAAATATTAACTTATATTCTTGTGAAAATTGTCATGTTTCATCATGGGATTAATTTTCTTTTTCCTTTTTTAAAATATTACATGTGATTTCAGCCTTTATGAGAGCTCCTTAATCCAACCTCTAGGTGGTGATGAGGTTCCCAAATTGTGCTGTTTCTATCCCCCTAAATAGAGACTATCTGAAACCCCTCACATTGCTGTAGGCCTAGACTTCTCTGCCCATTAGTGGAGGCCCAGATACTTGCAGACTGCTTGAGAGCACCTGAATCCAGCCTCCACCTAGCAAGCCTCCCAAATTGTACTGTGCCTGCTGGCTAGTCGGGGCCCAGACCTTAGAAGGATGATTGAGATTATCTGATTGGTGCCTGACTTGGGTCTCTGATGGAGCTCCTGCTTAGCTGGACAAGAGCCGTCTGGTCCCTCCAGTATAAAATCAAAAGGGAGAACTTGAAACTTAGACCAACCAGCTTTTCAGACCTAATAAGAAAAACAACAAAGGCACATCAAGAATGAAAATAAAAGTAGTCTTCAACTCAACAAAGGAAAACTTGAATTTCATACCAAAATCACAAAGAACAAAAGAAATCCACATGCCAATATCACAATGAAAAAATAATAATATGAAAAAATTCAAATAATTTCCCCATCAAACACCCTAGAGATAACCCAGGACACAGAATTTAATTGAAGAATTATAAACATAATCAAAAAATTCAATGAATTTAAAGAACACAGAAAAAAATTAAATGAAGTTAGGGATTGACTAGATTCACAAAAGAGAAATACTGAAGAAAACTCAGGCTGAAAAGAAGGAAGTAAACAACAAGCCATCTGGAAATGATAGGACAAAGCTTCAGCAATGGACTAAATAAAGTGAAACATACTATCAGGACTACAAGATAAAGTGGAACATACTATCAGGACTACAAGATAAAGTGGAACATACTATCAAGACTACAAGATAAAGTTGAAGAACTAGACCACTCAAGCAAAGATTATGAAAATTTTAGAAAACACAGAAATTGAGTATACTAAAATATGGGAGACAATAAAGGACCAAATTTGCACATTATAGGCATAGAAGGAGATGAATCTCAGGATAATGGTTTTGACCAGATCTTCAACAGGATTGTAGAAGAAAATTTCCCCAAATTAAGGAAAGATATGCCCATAGAAATAAAAGAAGCACATAGAACAACAAGTACACAGGACCACAAAAGATACTCCCCAAGGCATATCATAGTAAAAACAGTAAATGTACAGAACAAAGATAAAATACTAAAAGCTGGGGGGGAAAACAAGTATCACATAAAGGAAAAAAAAAAACATTGCAATTACATTACACTGATTTTTCAATGCAAACTATGAAAGACAGAAGAGCCTGGACCAAAATATTCCAAGTTCTAAATGATTATAGATGACAACCCAGAATATTTTACCGAGCAAAAATGACTATTATAGTTGAAGGAGAAAGGAAATTCTTCCATTACATGAATAGGCTGAAAGAATTCATGTCCAGAATACCAGCCCTTCAGAGAATACTTGAAACAATACAAAGAGATAAAGAAAGAAACACCTATGGCAAACAGGCAACAGAAAGAATTGAAATGAAGTATAACTGTAGAAATACAAAGTTAGACTAAGAATGCAAACAGAAATTAAAATTAACCAGTGCATATTGTTCAGTAATAACTTTAAATATCAATGGGCAGAACTCCTCAGTAAAAAACACAGTATAGTTGAATGGATTAACCAACAAAATCCATCTTTTTGTTGTCATGATGGAACGCATTTCAACTTTAAGGACAGGCGCTACCTTAAGGCGAAAGGATAGAAAAATATAATCTAAGCAAATGTTACTAAGAAGCAAGCAGAAGTTGCAATTCTAACATCTGACAAAAAGGACTTCAAATTAAAACTAGTCAGAGGAGATAAAGAGGGTCACTTCATTCTTATCAGAGGAAAAATTAGCCAAGATGTTACAGTCATGAATATATATGCACCATGTATGTGTAGTCTTTCTCTAATTGCTTCATATTGGTATGTGGAAAGGCCCCTGATCTTTGTAAATTAATTTTGTAATCTGCCCCTTTACAAAAAGTATTAATCATTTCTAGGAGATTTCTGGAGGAATTTTTGACACTGACTAGACCTCAGTGGATGAACTTGTATTGAGGAACATCCTGGGACAGTAACTTGGCCTTAACACAAATGACAGCATGTATAGATTCTAGCGTTGGCTGGAGGAGGGTGCCAATGGGGAAGGGGTTATAAAGGTGATTAAGATTGTTTGAGGTGTTCTGTATGAAATACATACAATTCAATAAAACCATTTTTAAAAGACATGTAGAAAAGTACCTTTAATGACACTTCTCATAGTATACACATGTAATTATGAGAATAGTTCAAAAGAGTTCAAAAGTTCTCCTTCTAGATATCACATGCTAACAAAATAAATCCTAAATTCCAGGAATAGACTCCTTCTCTAGAGGCTATTTGCCAGAGTTTCCATAAATCCTCAGAAAAAATATCTCAGAATAAACCTGGCCAAAGAAAATAAAGATCTCTACAATGACAAATTTAAATCTTTAAAGAAAGAGATTGAGGAAGACATCTGAAGACAGAAGATATACTTATGGATTGGAAGAATTAATATTTTGAAAATGATCATTCTACCAAAAGCAATATACAGCTTCAATGCAATGTCAATCAAAATCTCCCTGCTCGACAGAATTAGAAAAAAATTCTAAAATTCGCATTGAAGCACAAAAAAAAAACAAACAAATAGCCAATGCAGCCCTGAGAATAAAGAGCAGTGCAGGGGGGATTACTATACCAGATTTTAAACTATATTTAGAACTATAGTCATGAAAAAAACATGGTACTGACACAGAAGTAGACCTCTGGATCACTGGAACATAACTGAAGACCCAAACATAAGTACATGCAATTTCAGCTACTTCATATTTGACAAAGGGGCTAAAAACACTTAGTAGAGGAAAGAGAGCATCTTCAGCAAATGGTGCTGGCAAAACTGGATCTCCACCTGTAGAAGAATCAAATTAGACACTTATCTTTCACCTTACAGAGAAGTCAAATCTAAATGAATAAAAGACCTCCATGTGAACTCTGAAACTCTGTAACTGTTAGAAGATAATATTGGCAGTAACCTATAAGATATAGCCCTAGTAAAGGACTTTCTAAATAGGACATCATTTGTTCAGCAATTAAAGTTAACCAACATGTGGGATCTCATAAAACTAGAAAGCTTCTGTACAGCAAAAGAAACAATAAGGGAAGTGAAGAGAAAATCCACAGAGTGTGAGAAAACATCAATGACACACTTGACCATGGTTTAACATCCAGAATATATAAAGAATGCATAAAACAAAGAATCAAGAAAGCAAGTGACCCACCCAATGGGCTAATTATCTGAAGAGAGGTTTCTCAAAAAAAAAAACAAACAAACAAAAAAAAAAAACAAAGATGCTAAGGAACATTGTTCAACATCATTACTATTTTTTTAATATTTTATTTATTTATTTATTTATTTATTTGTATGAATATACCGTCTGCATGTAGGTTTGTGCACCCGTGTTGTGCAATGCCGCTGAGGTCAGAAGAGGGTGTCGGATTCCCCTGGAACTGGAGTTCTCCTGGAATTGGAGTTACAGACGGTTCTCAGCTGCCATGTGGGTGCTGGGGGTCGAACCCTGGTCCTCTGTAAGAGCAGTCGGGCCTCTTAACCGCTAGGCCATCTCTCTAGCCCCATCATTACTAGTTACTGAAATGCAAATTGAAGCTACTTTAAGAATTCATCTTGTCCCTGTCAGATTGGCTAAGATCAAGAGAACAAATGATATCAAATGTGGAGAAAGGGGAATGCTCATTCACTGCTGGTTGGATGGCAAACTCGTTCAACCCCTATGGAAAACAGGGTGAAGAACTCTTAAATAACTAAAAATGGCCAGGCTTGGTGGCACACACCTTTAATCCCAGTGCTTTGGAGGCAAAGGTAGTCTGATCTCCGTGAGTTCAAAGCCAGCATGGTCTACATAGTGAGTTCTAGGCCAGCTGGGACCACTGGGAGACCCTGTGTCTAAAATACTATCATTTGAATCTATCATTTGACCCAGTTATACCATGCCATGGCATACACCCAAAGAACGCATCCTACTGAAGAGATACTTGTTCATTCATGTTTATTTTGCTGCTCTTTTCACAATAGCTTAGAGATTGAAGCAACCTAAGTGTCCCTCACAGAAAAGTTGATTATGAAAATGTGGTACATTTACACAATGGAGTTCTGCTCAGTGGTAAAGAAAGATGAAATGATGAAATTTTCAGGGAAGTGGATGAAACTAGAAACTGTTATGCTAAGTGAAGTTAACACAGATTCAGCAAAACAAACAACATATGTTCTTCCTCATTTGTGGATCCTAGCACCGAATCCTTATATTTGAGTATGTATTCTGATGCGAATGCAGGAAACAGGAAAATGGAAAGAAACCAAGGATGTAAAGGGAAAGAAGAAATCTGAGAGAGAACAATATTTGTCAGAGATAGATGTTACTAAGGGAGAAATGGTAAAATGGGCATATTTAAATGAAAGGGGATAGGGAGGATAATAGAAGAAAATTTGGGGATAAAAGGAAAGAAGGAGCTCATGAGATGTACCAGACCATTAGAGACCTGTATTATCAAGGGAAAAATGGAGATAATTGAGACACTTTAAGTGGAGAAAGAATAGATGGGGGGTTAGACAGGGAGAGAGGAGAGAGAGAGAGAGAGAGAGAGAGAGAGAGAGAGAGAGAGAGAGAGAGGAGAGATAAGTGGTGCATAGCTAGTGTAAAAAACACAGGAAATCATATCAGTCAAATGGAAAATTACACATAAAATATCTCTATGAGTTCATGTGTATTAGCTGAAGGCTATCAAACAAACAATAGTGCCAAACAGGAGTAACCTTCCTTTCAGTTGCTGAAAACAGTATTCCAAAAGACTACCAACATTACATAGGCTATTGCTTCAAGTCTTGATTGCCTCTCAGAACTTGAAGATAAGACCCTATTCCCAAACATATTTCTCAAACTGGATTTGGAGCAACGGAGCTCAAACTGACCTGGAAACCACTTCCCCTCAAGGCTAGCTCTCATAGCTTTGGAGAGGAATGCTCAACCTGCAAAGGGAGACCATCAATTTATGGTCAAATAACAACTTTAAGACCAACTAACCACATCAATAACTGGCACATCATATACAATTGGTGCATTTTTATCTTTGGGGCAATCAATAGCTACCTAATTTGATTTAAAGCATACTCAATGGAGGAAACTCACATGTGGTACTGTAAACCCTGCCAAATACACATGGATGCAAAGGTCATATATCTTAGAAAGTCCCCAAGGCTGTCACATACCTAGACTAATGTAATTTTTGCTATGTGCAAAATATGTAACCTTATAGTTATAGTCCAGCATCTTAGTCATCTCATCAAAAAAGCTACTCTTGTACCAGATGAAGACTATTACAAAATACCACAACTGGTCACACACAGACATTATCTGTGAATTACCCACATCTAAGTGACACATCTACAATGCAAGTTCTAAACTTAAGGCTCATGAACATAGAACAATTGGGAACACTAGTGCATCTCTCAGTTCTCATCAATGAAGCTCCCTTATGCAACAGAGTTCCAGGGATACAAAAGGTCACACATGGCTAAAGTATGGAGATTAGGAGTCTATAGAGTTTGGGTCCTTGAAAACTCCTACATTAAGCTTCACTCATCCAGGGCTCAGCGACTATTGCAGAGGGGATGAAAGAATTTTAAGAGACAGGGAGGAGGTGTATTAATGCCATAAAATATGGCATTAAAATCATACAAACTCCTTTGTCCCTGCTCATATTAACCTACAACATGCACAAGACTCATGCCAACTCAAGCAGAAAAAAACCACAGCATGAACTGGAGTAATGGAAAACAAACCTTAATTTTAGCAGAAGAAATATTTGCAGCTGTTTACTTTTGCATGAAGAAGAGCTGATCTTAATGTGAGAGACCCTGGATACACTGACTAGAACTCAGTGGATGAACTTGTATTGAGGAATATCCTGGGACAGTAACTTGACACAGTAGGCCTTAACACAAATGACAACACGTATAAATTCCAGGGTTGGCTGAAGGAGGGTGCCAATGGGGAAGGGGTTATAAAGGTGATTAAGATTGATTTTGAGGTGTTCTGTATGAAATACATAAAACTAAAAAACATTTTTTAAAGGCATGTAGAAAACTACCTTTAATGACACTTCTTATAGTATGCACATGTAATTATGAGAATAGTTCAAAAGAGTACAAAATTTAGGATTTATTTTGTTAGCCTGTGATATCCTTCTAGATATCTAACAAAATAAATCCTAAATTCCAGGAATAGACTCCCTCTCTGGATGTTATTTTCCAGAGTTTCCATAAATCCTCAAACAATTCTTGTCATCGTACCTGTTCTTGGTTACCCACCAGAAAGGATGATAAGAATCTATCACTTATGACACTACATACCTGAGCTTTAGAACAAACTAGGAGAAATAAGTACTGGGTACTTATTTCAGAGTTCTATAGGGTGCTATGCATGCTATAGGAAGTAAAAACTAATCATTAATCTTACCCAGCTGTTAATCCTGCTAATTAAAACAACAACTGGACTGGCAAGGCATGCCCACCAGTTCAATAGCTGTATGAATATGTAACCAAGGCCTCTCTGATTGGACTTAAGTTCCACTTTAAAAGATGGGTCCCATACCTGATGGTGGTAATAGTTAAAATTATTTCGTCATGTGGAAACTTTTTGCAAATCTTGGTGGTTACTTGTTTAGCATGATAAAAGATATATGTTTTATGGTATTTTAAAGTAATTTTTTATTTAATAAAAAGGAAATTACTTTAAAATATTTTATTTATGGGGGCTGGAGAGGTGGCCTAGCGGTTAAGAGCGCCGACCGCTCTTACAGAGGACCTGGGTTCGATCCCTAGCACCCACATGGTGGCCGAGAACCTTCTGAAACTCCAATTCCAGGAGAACTCCAGTTCCAGGGGAATCCGACACCCTCTTCGGACCTCCGCGGCATTGCACAACACGGGTGCACAAACCTGCATGCAGACAGTACATTCATATACATACATAAATAAATAAAATTAAAAATATATTAAAAATACTTTATTTATTATTTATTATTATATTTTATGTATATGAGTTGTAACCTGTCTGTATGTAAGAGTACTCATGTCACGCAATGACTAGGAGGTCAGAAGAGGGTGTCAGATCTCCTGGAACTGGAGTTATGGACAGCTGTTAGCTGCCATATGGGTGCTGGGAACTGAACCCAGGTCTTCTTCAAAAGCAGCTAGTTTGCTTAACCACCCAGGCATCTCTCCAGCCCCCTTTTCCTTTGCTTAATAAGAGATTCTCCTATCACTGCCACCCATCTTACTGTAAGAGTGGTGGAATCCCAGATAATTTGAGGTTTTTAAAAAAGTCTAGAGTCTCAGGTGCTAGAGATAGCATGTTATTTGTGCTTCTGAGTTTGGCTCAATTCACTTAACAAAATGATGTTTCCAGTTCCATCCATTTTTCTGCACACAAAAAATTTCATTTTTCTTTGTATTGTATATTTATGGCACATTTTCTTCATCCATTGATCTGTTAATTTGAATCTGGGCCGATAACAAAACATGGCTATAGTAAATATTCCTGTAAATGAAAAAGTACAGGTATTCCTATTTTATTATGTTTTAGAAGTGTTTGATGTATAATATTTTAAGTAACTAGGTGAAAACCAAACATCAGTTTCTCTTCAAAACAAATAAAATCTGGGCAGGTAAGATGGCTCAGCTAGTAAAGATGTTTGCTACCAAATCTGATTTTTTTTTTCACATAAATTTAATTATTTATTTATTTTTAACAAATCTAGACCCGTGTTCCCACTCATTCCCCCACCCCGCCAGAGCTCATGCATTCTGCCAAACATGCTTTCCATCTCTTAGTCTTTCTCAATATTTTCCATGGGGAAGTTGACTGTTTTGAGCAGAAGTTCACTGTTTCAGTCAGTTCTTTGATGTAGTCTTTTCTGTTGTTGTTGTTGTTGTTGTTTCCAAAATGCATTATGCCCAACTGCTTTGGACAAAAGCTCAGGGGGCCCTACACAAGAAATACTTACAACTGGGTAATTGGCACTAGCATCCACAGATGAGGGATACCATTCGTCGTTTGTTTTTCTGGGACTGTGTTACTTCACTCAGCATGATGTCCTCTAGCTCCAGCCATTTTCCTGCAAAGCTCGTGATGTCGTCTTTCTTTACTGCTGCATAGAACTCCATTGTGTAGATGTACCACATTTTCTCTATCCACTCGTCAGTTGAGGGGCATTTAGGTTGGTTCCAGCTCCTTGCTATTGTGAAGAGAGCTGCAATAAACATGGCCGTGCATGTATCTCTGTGGTGGCGTAAGTCTTGAGGGTACATGCCCAGGAGTGGTATGGCTGGGTCGGGTGGCAAGTTCATTCCAAGTCTTCCAAGGGTTCTCCACACTGCTTTCCATAGTGGCTGTACGAGTTTACATTCCCACCAGCAGTGGATGAGTGTTCCCCTTTCCCCACAACCTCTCCAGCACTTGGTATCATTTGTTTTCTTGATCCTAGCCAGTCTTATTGGAGTAAGATGATATCTTAAAGTGGTTTTCAATTGCATTTCCTTAATGATTAGTGATGTTGAGCAGTTCTTGAGGTGTTTCTCAGACATCTCTAATTCCTCGCTTGTGAAGTCTCTGTTCAGTTCTTTGCTCCATCTATTGAGTGGGTCATTTGTTTTCTTTTTTCTTTGTTTTTTGAGTAGTTTATATATTCTGGAAATCAATGCTTTGTCAGATGTATCTGCAGTGAAGGTTTCCTCCCACTCTGTGGGCCAAATCTGATTTTGATCCAGATACCACAAATGCTAAAAGGAGAGAAGCATTCCCCCAGGATGTCCTTTGTTCTCTGTGGTATGGAACCACAGATGAAAGGCATTCAGCAAGTCTTGGAAAATCGAAGAAAGCGCACTTAAACACCAATCTGCTCACTGAGCGATGAGTTAGAAGTTCTCTATGGTTTTGTTTTATTTCTAATACAAGCTCCCACGTATCCCAGGCTGGCCTGGAATTTACTGGGTATCCAAGTGTGTTCTTCCTGGAGTTTCTGATCCTCTACCTACCTAGAACCAGGATTAAAGGTATGTGAAAAAATTGATAAAAATAAGCAAAGACAAAAACCACATGAACATCTCAATTGGAGCAGAAAAGCCTTTGACAAGATCCAGCATCCCTTCATCTTTAAAGTCCTAGAGGGAATAGGACTGAAAGGAACATTCCTCAACATGAACAAAGCCATATATAGCAAACCTACTTCCAACATCATCCTAAATGGAGAAAATTGGAACCATTTCCCTTAAAGGAAGGAACCCAGCAAGGCTGCCCCTTATTGCCACTCCTCTTCAACATAGTGCTTGAAACACTTGCTATAAGGGTGGTAAGACAAGAGAAGGAAATTAAAGGAGTACTAATTGGAAAAGAAGAAGTTAAGATATCCCTTTTTGCAGATCATATGATAGTTTACCTAAGGGATACTAAAAACTCCACCAGAAAACTTCTAGAAATGATTAAGAGTTTTAGTAAAGTGTCAGGCTGCAAAATTAACAGAAAAATCAATATCCTTTCTTTACATAAACAAGAAACAAGTGAAGAAAGACTATAAGAAGACCTTACCACTCACAATAGCCTCAAAAATAATAAGATACCTGGAAACAAACCTACCCAAAGATACCAAAGACCTCTACAGCAAAAATTTTAAACCCCTGAAGGAGATTGAAAATGACATCAAAAGATGGAAAAACCTCCCATGCTCATGGATTGCTAAAATTAACATAGTAAAAATGTCCATTGTACCCAAATTGATATATGGATTCAATACAATCCTAATCAAAATCCCTATGAGCTTCTTTGCAGACTTGGAAAAATAAATCCTTAAATTCATATGGGAAAACAAAAGACCCTGAATAGCTAAAGCAAACCTGAGTGAAAAATGCAATAGGGGGGGGGGGGGTTGCTCTACCAGAATTCAAACTATCTTACAGGGCCATAGTCACAAAGACAGCCTGGTATTGGCACAAAAACAGACCCATTGACCAATGAAACAAATTGAAGATCCAAACTTTAGTTCATACAATTTTAGCCACCTCATATTTGACAAAGGGGCAAAAAAAAAAAAAACCTCAATAGAGGAAGGATAGCATCTTCAACAAATGGTGGTGGCAAAATTGGATAATCATTTGTAGAAGAACAAAATTAAACCCCTACCTCTCACCCTGTACAAATAAACTCCAAGTGGATCAAAATCTCAATGTAAAGCCTGAAACCCTGAAGGTTATAGAAGAAAAAGATGGCAACAACCTACAAGACATAGGCATAGGAAAAGACTTTCTAAATGAGACAGCAGCTGCACAGGAAATAAGGTCAACTGTTGACAAATGGGACCTCATTAAACTCAAAAGCTTCTGTACAGTGAAAGAAACAATCAAGGAAGTGAGGAGGAAACCCACAGAGTGGGAGAAAACTTTCACCACAGATACATCTGAAAAATATTGATTTCCAGAATATATAAACTACTCAAAAAACAAAGAAGAAGAAAACAAATGACCTACTCAAAAGATGGAATAAAGAGCTGAACAGATAATTCACCAGTGAGGAACCAAAGATGGCTGAGAAACATCTTAAAAAGTGTTCAACATCATTAATAATTAAGGAAATGCAAATTAAAACCACTCTCAGATATCATCTCATTCAAACACGACTAGCTAAGATCAAGAAAACTAAAGACACCAAATGATGGAGAGGTTGGGGGGGGGGAAGGGGAATAGTCATCCACTGCTGTTAGGAATGTAAACTTGCAAAACCATTATGGAAAGCAATGTGGATAAGCCTTAAAAGACTCAAAATGAGCCAACCACCTGATCCAGTCATACCACTCCTGGGTATATACCCAAAAGACTCATCCTACCACAAAGATACATGCACAACCATGTTTATTGCAGCTCTCTTCACAATAGTGAAGAGCTGGAACCAAGCCAAATGCCCCTCAATATATGAGTGGATGACAAAAATGTGGTACATCTACACAATGGAGTACTATTCAGCAGTAAAGAAAGATGACGCTATGAACTTTGCAGGTAAATGGAGCTTGAACTCATTATGCTAAGTGAAGTAACACAGTCCCAGAAAAAAAAGATGAATAGTTTCCCTCATTTGTGGATACTAACACTAAATCCCCTAGATGAAAGGCAAACTGAAGAACATTATTGTTTTATTTCTGTTTATCTGAAAACAACTATCTTGTTATAATGTAAATATCTTAATGGACTCTATAATCCACCCACCACTTATTTTCAGACTCTGCAAATTACTGTATATGTGTGGAGAGTATGTATCTATATTTTAGAGTAATATAAAATTAATGGAGGAAAATGTGAATTACTAAACATAAAAAAAGACTGAGAGAAAGATGCAGGACAGTTATGGCAGAGTGCATGATCTGGGATGAGGTGGGGGAAAAGGAAAAGGAATATGCTTAAACTGAATTGAAAGAAGATGTCTGAAATACACAAAACATCAATAAAAGCACTAATTAAATAAAAAAATAAAATAAAGTTCAGAAAACATGAAAAGCAAAAACAATGTAATAAATGTATGAGATTCAGTTTATAAATATTATGAAGGCTATAATGTACATTAACTGCTCTGACACCATCAATGGCATTTGAGGGTTGTGATGGCTAATTTTCACTAAATTGATTCATTACGGAATCACCTAAGACACTTCTGGACTTGTGTTTGAAGTCCTTTAAGAGAGGTCTAGCTGAAGAGGAAGACCTATCCTGCATTTTGGAGGCCTCTTCCCAGCTGCTAGGGGCCCAATATTAATAAAAAAGGGAAAAAGTGACAGATTTTGCTTCCAGATTACTCCATGCTCTAAGCCTCCCCAGCCACACTGTTTCCCAGGGTGATGACTGACTATAACCATTGAGAACCCAAATAAAGCATTCTTTCTGCAAGTTGGTTCTGTCAAGTATTTTGTCACAGCAATGTGAGAAATGCAACTAATACGGGATGACTGCTGACAAAATGAATGCCAGGATTCCAACCTTGAAGTACTTTTCTGCCTTTAGTTAAGACATAAGCTATGTTTTACCCTAAGGTTTCCTTGAACTTCATAAAGAATTACATTTGCAGTTATAATCAGTAAAGATGTTTAATTAAGTTAGACACTTGTTAAATATCAGAGATAATAAGATACACCAATTATTTGCCAGCATAAGTTATTAATGTAATTTGCCTCATATTAAATAGACAATTAAACGTGCCAAGTAACATAAACAAACTTCCCTCTTCTACACCATTATAAGTCCATTGCCTGCCCAAAACTCTTACTAGCTCTCTACTCACTCTGAAATTGATACTCTCAGTAACAGGCTCTGTTCTAAATTACAGAGAAAGACAGAACAAGTCAGGTCATTGGAGTTCTAGTGAAATTCTGAGCTACCCAATCATGAGTATGCCTCTGATGATGCACAGCAAATCTTCTTTGTAGAAAGGGCCTAATGACCACAGTGACCCTGATTCCAACTGCCCCTCTTGTCTGTTTCACTGGGTTTCTTCCATTGTGGAAGAGGATGACATCATTTAGCATGGCAGCTCTCATTATCTTGGTCTAATTAGGTTAGTATGAAACATCATTAAACAAATGCTTCATAAACTGAAGAATTTTATTTCTCACACTTCTGGAAGCTGAGAAGTCAAAGATCAAGGTGTTGAAGGATTTAGTGAAGGCTGACTTTGTATTCATAAATGGCTCATTTTAGCTTGCGTGGTGGAAGGGGGCCAGGAGTCTCTCTTAGGTGCCTTTTGTAAGGAGACTAATCTCACTCATGAGACAGAGTCTCATGACTTAATCATCTCTCAATTCCATCACCTTGGTGATCGTACTAGGATTTCAACACATGAATTTTTGAGCTTATATCAAATATGTGGATCACAACATTCAGTCTTAGTTTATACTTCATCCATGTTGATTTTTTATGTGTGTGTTTCTTTTTTATTGAAGTTTTGTGCATTTCATACATAGTTCTTAGTCAAATTTAAACCAATTCCTCATTCTTGCCCCCCACTCTGCTAGAGCCGTGCATTCTGTCATACATGTCTTTCATCTTTTTCTCAGTCTTCTTTTTTTTTTTTTTTTCCAATTTTTCATTGTAAAAGTTTACTGTTTTGGGCAGAAGCTTACTGATTCAGTCAGTACTTTGACCTAGTCTCTTTTTTGTTGTTTTTGTTCCTTCCTATTTGTATCACATCAAACCATGCATTAAAGAGACTTTGTGGGAATTATAGTATTGGTCAACATAAATATATTATAAACTAAGGCACTAATTTATAAGAAATTTTAATTAATTCACTTACAAATAAAATGAATTCTATGCTAATAAAAACATGTTTCATGGAAAGGTAAGTCATAAGTCTTTTAAATTTTTTTAAATTTTTATTTATTTATTTTTTATGTGTATGAATATACTGTCTACATGTAGGTTTGTGCGCCCGTGTCATGCAGTGCTGCAGAGGTCAAAAGAGGGTGTCAGATTCCCCTGGAACTGGAGTTAAAGACTGCTCTCAGCCACCATGTGCTTGCTGGGGATCGAACCCGGGTCCTCTGCAAGAGCAGTTGGTGCTTTTAACTGCTAGGCCATCTCTCCAGCCCCATAAGTGCTTTTAAAAAAAGTCTGTGTAAAGAGTGAAAAGTATCATTATTTCACAATTTTACAGATCTCCTTAATGGATGAACAGAAAACTGCTGGTTTCTCTGGTGTTCTGCAGTTCAGCTTCTGCACTGTGTTATCCTGTTGACACATGGGATGGAAACTCTCCTCACAAAGTCATAGGAACAAGGAAAAATTACTTCAATAACCTTTCCAGAAAATTAAAAATAGCATTTTTGATTTGATACTAAAATTTGATAAGGTTTACATTCTTCCAAGTTAGTTGAACTGTGCATCCTAAAGCTACACCAGTGCTTTCATTGTTGTGTTACCTTAATATCTATGAGCCTGTCTTGATAGTTTACTCATGAATCATTTTACATTGGTCAACTTTGAAAATGTATTTTCATTAACTTTTGTCAATCCTCCAAAATATGCATTATAAAATAATCATTTTTACCAACACTACCACCAATACTTGACAGTAGAAAATGAACTTTTCCAAGTTAAAATGTTAATCAAAGCTCAATATGCCATCTTTAATAACATATAATATTAATTGAGATTAAAAAATTCTTGTTCTTTAGCCGGGCGTGGTGGCACATGCCTTTAATCCTAGCACTTGGGAGGCAGAGGCAGGTGGATCTTTGTGAGTTCAAGGCCAGCCTGGTCTACAGAGTGAGTTCCAGGACAGCTGGGGCTACAGGGAGACCCTGTCTCGAAAAGACAAAAAAATATATAAAATAAATAAAAAATTCTTGTTCTTACATGTTATTTTTATTTTAAATTATTTTAAATTTAAATTTTATTTTCAATGGTCTTTTTAAAAGTGTAAGTGATAGATAATGAAGAACAATTAAAATGTTAGAGTGGTCTATATATTCTGGAAGTTAATTCTCTGTCAGATGTATCACTGGTGAAGATTTCCTCCCACTCTGTGGGTTTTCTCTTCACTTACTTGATTTTTTTTTCTTTCACTGTACAGAAGCTTTTGAATTTGATGAAGTCCCATTTGTCAATTGTCAACCTTATTTCCTGCACAGCTGCTGTCTGATTTAGGAAGTATTTTCCTATGCTTATGTCTTGTAGGTTGTTGACAACTTTTTCTTCTATCACCTTTGGGATTTCAGGTTTCACATTGAGATTTTTGATCCGCTTGGCATTAGTTTTTGTACAGGGTGAGAGATAGTGGTTTAATTTTGTTTTTCTACAAATGATGATCTAGTTTTGCCAGCACCATTTGCTGAAGATGCTATCATTCCTTCATTGAGGTTTTTTTCCCCTCTTTGTCAAATATGAGGTGGCTGAAATTGTATGAGCTTAAGTTTGGACCTTCAATTTTATTGGTCAACAGGTCTGTTTTTGTGCCAGTAGCAGGCTGTCTTTATGACTATGGCCCTGTAATATAGCTTGAAGTCTAGTAGAGCAACCCCCCCCCTGTATTGAATTTTTCACTCAGGGTTGATTTAGCTATTCCCTTTTGATGATGAGGCTTTTGGTTCTCAGAGAGGCTGATATTTCCAGCATAAGATCTATATTTAGTATTTGATGGACAAATGATAACTTTTTTTCTTTGTTTCTCATGAATTTTCATTTTGTATCCTCTTCCTGTCAAATTGAATATAGTGCATTATTTTCTAACAGGCAGAGCTGTTGGTCAGCTCTCCTTGGGTGGGGTTACATCACTGTTCAGTCATAGATATTGAAATGGCAAAACTCACTTCATTTTGTTCTGACTTTTCCTTTACCCTGTGTTTTTGCCCAGACATTCACACTGCAGCCAGCCAGGCAGGAGATCTCATGCAGGCAGTTTCAGGAAGTACATTGTTTTTACAAAACTGGGAAACATACAAGTACCCATGTAGCATATCTGGGTAGCATGTCCTCCCACCTCGCCTAAATGAATCTTATTGTTAACTGAAAATCTGTTTGTTAACTGACCTGCCTCTGGCCTGGTGTAACTATGTTGATCTTATTTAACTATGGTCATTGGCTTTGCCCCTGGTATGATATAATGTAGCTTTAAGTGTATAAACCCTGTCCTGCTTCTCCTTGGGCTTTGAAGTTCTTTTGTGCATTAGCCCCCTCTCTGCCAACTATTAATAAAGGATTCCTAATTCAACTATCACTATGTAACATTCCTCTGTGTATCTCATGTGGATTCAATTAAATCCATATATTTTTTAAAATCACCACCTGGCAGTAACCGAGACACTAACATGGGTTTACAGGTTCTAGGGTACTCACTGCTCTTAATTGTTTTATTTTTCTTAATCAAATTAGTACTTCCTGACATGATTTTATAATTTTGTTTGCTTGTTATCTGTCTCTACAATTCGGTAATAAACTCTGTGAAGGTAGTCTTCAGTCTGGTAAAAAGTTCCACAATTTGGAATAGTACACACAACTGGTACTCAAGAACTATTTCATAGATTAAGGAATATATAGCATATATGGCCACTTTGGGTTAAAAATGTTGAGAGCAGCCCTTCACAAACATGCTTTTCATATGAGAAAATGTTAATCATATTGCAAGTTTATTTTTTAATATTAAGAAAAACAAAACAATCAAGTAGTGTTATTTTCTTTTTTAGCTAATATTTATTTATTTATTTATTTATTTATTTATTTATTATTGTTTTATTTGTATGAGTGTACAGTCTGCATGTAGGTTGGTGCACCTATGTCGTGCAATGCCACGAAGGTCAGAAAAGGGCATCAGATTCCCCTGGAACTGGAGTTAAAGATGGTTCTTAGCCACCACGTGGGTGCTGGGAATCAAACCACATTTCTCTGCAAGAGCAGTCAGTGCTCTTAACAGCTGAGCCATCTCTCCAGCCCTAAGTAGTGTTACTTTCAATTTAAAGATTATTAAATTAAATTTCTGAGAACTGGTGTGTTTTGCATAAAATTGGAAGCTCGTTAAAGGAGGCCATCTGTGGAAAGATGATGAAAGAATCTCTGCTGATGTGCTCCCAACAAAATGATAAATATGAACATCATTTTTAAAAAGTAAGCATGTAATTCTTTAGAAATGGCTTTAGGGACAGGAGAGATGGCTCAGTGTTTAAGAGCACTGGCTGCTCTTGCAGAGGACCCAGTTTTATTCCTAGCACCCACATGGCAGATAATCAGTTTTTAAGTCTTTTCATTAAAATCTTTTTATTTTCTCATATTTTAATGGGCAACTTTAAATGGCATTGCTATAAACTAAGATTAAAACCTATAGTCACTTTGTACTAAGGTAAAGAGGGTGGTTCTCTGAAGGGATGCTAGAACACGTGTGGCTCTGGTACCTCAGGAACAGCAGATGCCCACTGTGAGAGGCTGACTTAGTAATCACAGGGTTTCACACTGTTCCATTATTTGCAATCATGAAAGACAAATTTCGAAAATCTCAGAGACTTTAGACTTTTAATATGGTAATGATGAGTGTAACCCATCTTATATGATGATTTCTTTTAAATGTCTGTGTATGAGAAAGAGAGAGATGAGAGAGGAGAGAGAGAGAAAGAATCTTTTTTATCTTTTCTAAATATGATCACAGAGCCAAGAGATGTGGGTTCAATTATTGGCTCTGCCTTATTAAGCCTGGGGCTTGGGTGAGCCACAGCTCCTCACTCACGGAGCTGTTCATCCTCATCTTCCAAAAAAGTCAGGGACTGACTGGAGGAGCCTACAAGATCGTCTCATCTTTCCTGCAAAGTTCATGATGTCATGTTTCTTTACCACTTCATAGAATTCCATTGTGTAGATGTACCACATTTTCTCTATCCACTCCTCCCTTGAGAGACACTTGGGTTGCCCCCAGCTCTTTATTATTGTGAAAAGAGCTCCAATGAACATAGACGTGCATGTATCTCTGCAACAGGATGAATCTTGTGGGTATATACCCAGGAGTGGTATGACTGGGTCAGGTAGTAGGCTCATTTTCAGTTTATTTTTTAATTTTTTTTTCATTTTCAGTTTCTTTTTTTTTAATATTTTTTTTTTATTTTTAAGGGATTCTACAATATAATGACACAGTTGTTTGCAGATAACATTGATGTTACTCAGTATGTCATACAATTAGGTAATTGGTGCATTTTGCAAGTATCTATGTCCAAATTTTAAACAACCCAAGGTTCCCATAGTCCAGTTGGAGAAGCTTCTATGCACAGGCATGTTGATCAGTTAGGAGTCCAGACTATATTCCTGTAGTCTCACGATTCACTCCTATCTCTCCATAGCCCTTACAATCTACCATGCCTCCTCTTCCGCTGCTTGTTCCCTGGGCTTTGGGAAAGGGGCACAAGTGGGTGAGAAGAAAACAGTCTAATTTCTTTGGAGTTGTCATTTTGGACTCCAGTCTGTTCTTTCCCTTCATGGATTGACAGCTTTCCCAGTGATACCCTTTTTAGTCATACTAACAAAGCACAAGCTATTGGATGTACAGGCATTTAAGCAGTACCACTTATTATGTCAAGCTAAGCTGTGAGCATAGACACAGATGCTTGGATGGTATGCTAATCCGCAAACTGTGGTTTCTCTATAAAGGGTGACAAGTTCTTATTGTGGCTTATAACATCGCCTAACCACTAGAGGACATAAGCTTGTGGCATCCGCTGTGAGTTATTCCTCCAAGGAGAGAGCTAATAGCCAAATAGTTTTGGGATATAATATAGACACTTGGCTGCCACTGTTGCACTGTATCTCCAGGCTGTTGAGGTGTAGCTGATATTTTCGGAGGAGTCTTGTTTGTCTCAGGGAGACCAATATTTTGCTGTATTGCTGTAGTGGCCTTTGGTAACGCTCTCTAGCATTTCAGAGGCCAGTTGTACGCTAGCAAGTGACGTCTCATAACATTTTTCATGCTCACACCAGGTCTTCGACAACAGGGACTTACTGCCTTTCTCCTTGCATATATCCCACTTATAGGCAAAAGGCCTTTATAATTTGGGGGGGGCGGGTTTGAATCCCCTAGCCAACATCTCCTAGGCAGAATAATTCATTGCTGATGTCAGAGCTTTCCTGTAGTAATATATTTGGCTTAATTACACAACTTATAAACACTTTACTATTGAATTTGGCTCTAGTTAGGGAAATATCCTTTCACAGTTCCTATGCCTATCAATCAGTTAATACGTTATGCCTGTTTTATAGGAAATTACCACTGTAACAGTTGGCTCTAGTTTACAGTTAGGGAGTGGTTTCATTACCATCATGTTTTTCTTTTTCCAAAAAAAGGGGAGAGGTAGGAAGGTTTCTCAGCACCTGGAAGGTAAACTTCATTAGGGTCCATTATAAACAGTCAACCCCAATATTATTCAGAGAGATGCTCAGTGTCCGTGACTCAGGCAGTCTGAGGTTCCTCATTCCTTAATGTTCAGATGGGTCAACCTCTCTGCTGGCATTCCCCAGTTCATCCTGCACAGCCATAAGTTGTATGTTTTCAGGCATTTAGATTGGTGATTTTTACCTGTGGGAACATAAAATTCTCCTCCCATTGTTAGTTTCAAGATCAGAAAAATTGAAAATTTATCAATAGGATTGGAACACAGAGTTTTCCATTTGTATCCCAGAAAGGATAGTACCCCACCTCCCACCTCCCTATTTTTTTTTTTTTTAGGTTTTTATGTTTTGACCTATAGATGCCTAAGTTGTATTACACATACCCATAAACAGGAGCCAAGGCATAAGCTTTCATTAAATTTACCCAAACTGTTTCTCATTGACTGTATGCTACTTATTTGGGAAGGAAATTTAAGCTTAGTTCCTTTAAATTGTCCTACAAGTAAAAGAAAGTGTTATAATGTGATGTTGTGTTATTCAGAAAAAATATATAGGCCATTTGTATACCTTAACCCAGTACAAATTATAAATAAAACCAATTAACATTTTATATTCCCAATTAGTTCAGTTGTATTACCATTTCCACCAAAACCTACACCTAAATTTAACTAATCTAAACAATTCACTAAGCCTTAAAATATCCTATACTTGGTGGATAAAGCTTGGGCAGAGTTGAGTACCTGCTAAATAAATTTTACCCAATAAACACTTTGCTCTTTAACGCTATATGACTGGACTAAGACTTCTACTTATTTGGGAAGTAAGAATTTAAGCTTAATTCCTTTAAATTGTCCTACAAGTAAAAGAAAGTGTTACACTGTGATGTTGTGTATTTCAGAAAAATATAGAGACCAACCCAATACAAACTATTAATAAAACAACTAGCATATTGTATTCTCAGTTAGTTCAAATGTCAGTATCTAGCTCCTTTTTTTCACAAGAATCCTTCATATAAAACCAATTTGCAAGCAGTTGTGCCCCAGCCCACACAGCCCAAGGCTTATTTGATCAACTTGATTGAACATTCGAGCCCCTCATTTTCAGTTTCTTAAAGGTTCTCCACACTGCTTTCAATAGGGGTTGCAGAAGTTTGCATTCCCACCAGCAATGGATGAGTGATTCCCTTTCCCCACAACCTCTCCAGCATTTGGTAGCCTTTGTTTTCTGTATCATAACTAGTCTTACTGGAGTAAGATGGAATCTTAAAGTGGTTTTAATTTGCATTTCTTTAATTATTAGAGATGTTGAACACTTCTCAGCCAGGCGTGGTGGCGCACGCCTTTAATCCTAGCACTTGGGAGGCAGAAGCAGGCGGATCTTTGTGAGTTCAAGGCCAGCCTGGTCTACAAGAGTGAGCTCCAGGACATCTGCAGCTACAGGGAGACCCTGTCTAGAAAAAGACAAAAAAAAAGATATTTCTCAGCCATCTTTACTTCTTCATTTGTGACGTCTCTTCAGCTCTCACTCCATCTTTTGAGTGGGTCATTTGTTTTCTTCCTCCTTTGTTTTTTTGAGTAGTTTATACTCTTTGGATGTTAAAGATTTATCAGATATATCACTGGTGAAGGTTTCCTCCAACTCTGTGGGTTTTATCTTTACTTCTTTGACTGTTTCTTTTGCTGTAGCTCTTGAGTTTCATAAGGTCCCATTTGTCAATTGTTGACATTATTTTTGGAGCAACAGCTGTCTAATTTGGAAAGTCTTTTCTTATGCCTATGTCTTGTAGGTTACTACCAAAATTTTCTTCTATAATTTTCAGTTTCAGGTTTCACATTGAAGTCTTTGATCAATTTGGAGTTGATTTTTATAAAGGGCAAGAGATACGGGTTCAGTTTTATACTCCTACAAATGGTGATCCAGTTATGCCAACACCATTTGCTGAAGATGCTGTCTTTCCTCCATTTAGTCTTGTTGGTCCCTTTGTCAAATATGAGATGGCTGAAATTGGATGTGCTCAGATTTGGATCCTCAATTTTGTTCCATTGATCTAATGGGTCTTTTTTTTGTGTGCCAATACCAGGGTGTTTTTATGACTATAGCTCTTGGATTTTTTGATTTTTTGAATTGTTTTCTTTGTTTGTATTTCATTGATTTCTGCTCTGATTTTTTGTTATTTCTTCCTGTCTGTTGGATTTAGGAATCATTTGTTGCTGACTCTCAAGTATTTTTAGTTGCATTGTTAAGTCATTTATTCGTGCTCTTTCTGTTTTCTTAATGTAGTCACTTACGGCTATGAATTTCCCTCTCAGGACTGCTTTTAAGGAGTCTCATAGGTTTTGCTGTGTTGTATCATCCCTTTCCTTTAATGCCAGGAAGGAATGCTTTTATTTCTTTCTTTATTTCCCCTTTGACCCATTCCTTATTCAGGAGTGTGTTGTTTAGCCTCAACGTGTTCTTGTAGCTTGTAGGGCTCTTTCTGGTGTTGATATTAAAGTTTATTGTACTGTGGTCTGATAAGATGCATGATTATATTTCAATTTTTTTTGTAATTGCTGAGGTTTGCTTTGCTCTGTGTCCTAGTATATGGTCTATTTGGGAGAATGTTCCTTGGGGCACTGAGTAGAAAGTATATTATTTGGTGTTTGGGTGGAATATTCAGTAGATTTCTGTTAAGTCCATTCATTGTATCATATTGTTCAGTTCAGATGTCTATCTGTTTATTTTTTGTCCACTTGACCTGTTCAGTGGGCACAGTGGGGTATTGAACTCTCCCACTATTAGTGTGCTGAGACTGATCTGTTCCTTGAAGTCCTTCAGGATTGTGTTTATGAAGTTTGGTGCACCAGTGTTTGGTGCATATATATTTATGATTGTGAGATCTTCATTGTTGATTGATCCTTTGATAAGGATGTAGTGATCCTCTTCACCTATTCTGGTTAGTTTTACTTTGAAATCTATTTTGTCTGATATTAAAATACCAACTCCTGCTTGCTCTTTGGTGCCACTTGTTTGAAATATTTTTTTCCATCCTTTCACCTTAAGATGGTTACTGTCCTTGAAGGTGAGGTGTGTTTCTTGCAGACAGCAGAAAGATAGATTCTGTTTCTTAATCCACTCTCCCAGTCTGTGTCTCTTGATTGGGGAGTTTAGACCATTAATATTTAGGGTTAATATTGAGGGAAGTATATTTCTTCCCTTCAGTTTATTTTCTGTTTGCATTTTTGGTCTATGTTTGTGTTTCTGTGTTTATACCTTCATTAATTACTCTCTCTTGACACTTGGGGATAGCTGCTCCTTTCCTCTGTCCTCTGAACTGCTTCAAATATTTTCTGAAGGTTGGTTTTCTAGACATGTATTCCTTCATCTTGTCTATGTCATGGAATACTTTCCTTTCTCCTTCATTTATAATTGACATTTTTGCTGGGTAGAGTAACCTGGGTTGGCATCTGTAGTTGTTTAGTACTGGAAATACTTTGGTCCAAGCTTGTGCTGGATAGTTTTAGTGTCAACTTGACACACCTGGGTTGAAGGAGCCTCAATTGGGGAATTGGCTCCATTGGACTGGCCTGTGGACAAGTCTGTGGAGTACTGTCTTGATTGTTGGGCAATGTGGGAGGGCCCAGCCCACTATAGGTGGTGCCACCTCTGGGAAGGTTGTTGTGTACCATATAAGAGGGCAGGCTGGGTATGGGCCAGGGGAACAAGCCAGTAAACAGCATTCCTCCATGGCCTGTGCTCCAGCTCCTGCCTCCAGGTTCCTGCCCTGAGTTCCTGCCTTGGGCTCCTTGAGTGATGAACTGTGACCCAGGAGATTTGAGCTAAATAAACCCTTTCCTCCCCAATTTGGTGTCAGTCAGAGTGTTTTGTCACAGCAAGGGAAGACAAACTAGAACAAAGCTCTTCTGGGTTTCATCATTTGCGTTGAAAAGTCAGCTGTAATTCTGATGGGTTTTCCTTTATACTTAACTTTTTTGTTTTTCTCTTGTAGCTTTCAGTATTCTGTTTTTGTTTTGAGCATCTAGAATTTTGATTATTATATGGCATGGGGAGTTTCTTTTCTGATATTTTCTATTTGGTGTCCTATGTGCTTCTTGTATTTGTATGGTTGTGTCTTTTTTTCAATTTGGGGATATTTTCTTCTATAATTCTGTTGAAGATCTGGTCCATACCATTAACCTGAGCTTCTTCTCCTTCCTCTATACCTATGATGTGGAGGTTTGGTCTCTTCATGGCGTGCCACATTTCCTGATTATTCCACTCTTGTGTTTCTTTTTTTTTTTTTTTAATTTGCATACAGTCTTTTGCTTGAACTCTTCAGTTCGTCCACATTATCTTCTGGGGTTGAGGTATTCTTTGATTTTCTGCTTCATCCAATTCGGGATACTTTCGGTCCATTGCCCTTCCTGTGTGGTTGAAGTGGATAAGTACGGGCGATTGCACTTTTTACGAATTTCAGCCTGAGATTCTTTAGTATTTCCATTCCTTCTGGAGCTTGGTCATTCTCTCCCTTTATGTCACTGATTTATTTGAATATATCTAGTGTAGGTGAGTGGGGTCCGTTAAGAATCTGTTGTGCCGATGTTAACATCCAGGGGAGATCTCATTGTTGGAGTCTGCAAGTGAAATGATAGATTTTGTTGGGGATTTATTTGCTTTTCTCATGTTGTCGATTTTTCTTTGAGCTTTTGGCATGTGGATTTGAGGTTCATTCTGTTGTAATTTGATGTGAAATGCAGGTTAGTGTTCTGCTTGTGAATATAGACCCTGTTCCTTTAGTTTGACTGGGGGAGGAGGGGCTGATTTGGCCCACAGGCAGGCAAACTGGATGCTGCCTCAGTGTCCCTGAAGACTGGAGCTCCCAGTTGGATGGGCCCATTCATATCTGGCCCAGCCTCTGCAGAAGTCAAGGTGCTGCTGGCTGCTGCCTCGGTGTCCTTTGCATTAAAATCTTTTACCCTATTTATATTGTATGTGGTATGTCTTTAAATTTAATTTTCAAAAATTCTTATTGATGGTTTTCTCATGGGTTCAAATTCCTAGAATCATGTTCTTATTCTGATTTTTTTTTTTTTACTTTTCTTAGGATTCTTTCCTAGTTTCTTAAATGGTGATTTGCTATTTCCTTTCTAAGAGATAATTTCATCGGCATTGGTGAAACGTGTCTCTACTTTATATCCTAAGCGTCACGTGAATATACCATAGATTTTGTGTAAGGTTCCTTCGAAGATGATCACCATCTTTGTCTGTTTTCGCAGTTGTTTGTTTTTTTTTGTTTTTTTTTTTTTACATTTGGCCTTTTGAGACAGGGTTTTTTTTTTTTTGTAGCCCCAGCTGCCCTGAGACTCACTCTGTAGACCAGGCTGGCCTTGAACTCGCAAAGATCCGCGTGCCTCTGCCTCCCAATTTGCTAGGATTAAAGGCGTGGCGCCACCACGCCTGGCTGATTTTCAAGTTCTTGAGTGATACGAAACAAAAAAAAAATGGCTGGTTCCTCTGAGTATATTTTTCTGTGGTCTTTTCACTCAAAGTGTAGTTCATGGACTAGGTGAAACACAGAAGTATTAGTATTCCAGAATCTCCCATCCAAGTACTAACCAGCCCAACCCTGCTTAGTTCCGATATCAGATGAGATTGAGTGCATTAAGGGTGGTATGGGTGAAGACAGAGTTTAGGTTTAAACTTGTGTTGATACTGCAGTTTAAAGTTCATTGGAGATGCTCAGCATGGCCATCCAGATGCATTAAATTTTGCGTTTATTACCTTCACTTTTGTTTGCACCTTGTTTTGATGTAGGTCTATAAAATCACCTGAAAATGTGATATCAGTGGTCTTACTTTCATTATAGTGTGTGCATATGCATATGTATAAATGTATGTGATTTTGCATAAATGATGTATGTATATATTCATATTTCCAGATTTGTTTTAGTGGAACTAAATTATAAACAAAGAAAAATTGAATAAAAAAAATAATTCCAGAATCTAAAGCCACAGCCATAAACTGATGGCTTAGAGAATGCTCTTAACCTTACCTGAGGATGTACTGGCATGGTAGCTGATCACTGCTGAGTGAGGGAAAGTTGCTATTCTTTAAGAGAGTGACCCTAGATAGGCTGACTAGCACCCAATGGATAAACTCCAAGGGACATGAAGGGATACAAATATGACTTGCTGGACCTTAACACATATGACAAAATGCATAAAACATAATTGGAGAAGGTTATAGGATGGATGCAGAGGAGAGAAGGTCTAAATATGATTAAGATAGATTGTATGAAATGCACAAAAATTCAATAGGAAAAGTTCTCAGTGTATCCATGCTTGGAGGCACTGTTATTTCATTGACTTTATAGTGATCACAAAGTATGTGAGACTTTTCATTACTTTCACATTATTCAATATCTATGAATGTATCTTCCCCAGGGCCTTTAAGCTTCTCTAAAAAGTAATCTTTTCATCTTTTTAAATAGCAGGCAATGCAGATTAGCTGAAGGATTTCTGGGTTAAAGTAGTAGCACGGAGTATCTATAGGACTCTACTTTCCACCAATTTCCCTGTTTGGAATATTATGTACTTCCTGTATGTTATGAATTTGCTACCTTTTGGGTTTGATTTTGAGAGGTTCTTGTGTTTTTAGGAAAATTTAGCTTTGGAGTTATGTTACTTCATTTTTTTTTTACATTATATGATTCTCTTTCTAGTGCATTATTTATTCTCTAGTTCTTTTCATCAGTTCCATGAACCCACAGGATAACATAGGTATTGGCAATGAGTTGAATATTTGAGGAGAGATCATGTAAATGTCATCATCAATGAGGGAGGGAATTCTGAAGCAGGGATTGTTGCATTAGGATGACTCTGAGTAAAAGAAAGTTCAAGAGAGCACTGTTGACTCAGATATCAGATAAAAGGTAACATATATAAAGAGGCTGAAATAAGCCACTTTATTCTATGTTGCTATGCTTTAGTCTTAATATGTCAATTTTTGCCGCCATAGAGCAAAATCCATGCTTAAGAAAAAGAGAAAATTGGGATATTTCGAGTCATCTTGTCCCATTTAGGCTAACTATTTAAAGTAGACCTCTTCAGTGACAATATGTGTTATGTTTTCTAAGGAGATGACTAGAATGTTACATAGCTCTAAGCTGTGATATAACCACATCAGAACCACAGATACTCCAAATAGTGCCAGAATCTCAGAAACAGAGAAAATGTTATAATATCCTTTGTTGGATAGGTTGGATAACAGACACGTAAATGTGATTGAGAATGGCAGTTCTGTGTGTTTCATGGAATATTACTGCAGTAGATGCTTCTTGAAAAAGAACTCTGGATGGTTTCTAGCCAAGTCATTTAACAATACAAATAAAAAACTATTATATTTATAATATTTAAACAATAAACATTGCAGACTGTAGAATAAGTGCAGAAAATCTAAGAAAAATTATGTTTCTCTGGTATTATTTTTCTTGGTGCGTCAATGAGCTATTAAGTCCCCACATAAAATGTTTCCTATATTTGGTGGTCAGAAACATGCATTTTATTTGCCTAATGGTAAATGGTTAGTTTGGCACAAGTTTATATAGTTAAATAATTTGGAGAAGTGATGCATTTTTCTTAAGAAGATCCATAATGTATGTGAGTATATTAAACAGTCTGGCATTCCATTGGGGAGAAAAATGTACTACTTTAATGATTTTTTCAAGACCGTATTTGTCCACAGAACCCGATTATGATAGAATTTCTATTAGTAGTCTACTGAGCTAATGATCTTCCAAAAATACTTTGAGATCACTGTTCCATAGACTGAAGTTGGACAAAGCAGGTATCTGCCTAAAACAAGCCATACTGTGTCCAATATTAGGCACAGAAAGGCATGGTGGCACCAGAGATTAATCTTTCAGAACATCTGCTCTTTTAATAGGGAACATAAATCCTAACCATCTAAATATAATTCTTGCTTTTATCACATAAAATATTTTCTGTAGCTCCCTGTAGTGTACCATTACTGGTGCTATTTTAATTGCCACTTGATATCATCTCAGAAGCAGCTGGCTCCATTTTGCCTGTGAAAGAATTGACAGAAGTTTTGTATGTGTATGTGAAACGTAGTTTCTAATTCTCTGAAGTTTGATTTATGTTTTAAAAGTGTCATTGCCGGGGCTGGAGAGATGGCCTAGCGGTTAAGAGTGCTGACTGCTCTTGCAGAGGACCCGGGTTCGATCCCCAGCACCCACATGACGGCCGAGAGCCTTCTGAAACTCCAATTCCAGGAGAACTCCAGTTCCAGGGGAATCCGACACCCTCTTCTTACCTCCGCAGCATTGCACGACACGTGTGCACGGACCTGCATGCAGACAGTACATTCATGCACATACGGAAATAAATAAAATTAATTAAAAAAAAAGTGTCATTGCCTCAATAAGGGACAAATCACTTAAGGGATTTGGCAGTCTCACAATCTGCTATTATTAGAAGAAAAAGTAAGTAAATTTGATTTAGGTGTAAATGGAAAGGTAAAATAAAAGGAAAACAAAGACAATCAGGAACTTTAATTTGTTTAATAATATTTGGTAAAAAAAGTAGGTGGTCTTCATGAATTATAATTTTAGATTAACCCTGTGAAAGTTCCATATACATACTGGATGCCCTGAAATATCTGTCTGGAAGACACACTCTAAATACACTAAATAAGCAAAGCTGCCTCAGCTTGAGGAACAAACCTGATTGCAAGATATAGAAAGCACAGTAATAAGGGGGCTTGGAGGTGACACCACTGAAAAGTTCCTCTGGACCTAGATCTTTAGCAGTACTTTCTAGCATAATTTATGGCTTTGTGTTGATTCATCAAGCATTCTATTCCTTCTTGATACCAACTGTGTGAATGAAAAGAAACCTTATTGAGATTCAGGGTATGAGTTATGATTATACACAGCACCCATGTAGCTAACTTACCTAAGTGAGCATTATAATAACATTCATTAGCTTAAGTTCTCATACAGATGAGCTAATGAAGTACAATGCATGGTTTCATACTGCATATGCTAGATATGCTTTAAAAAATAAAGTTAAATGGATACTTGGAAAGCAAATTATGTGTCCCACTGACCGTGGAAGACTACAATTAGTAATTATAACAATTTTGATAATATGAATTAATGGCTTGCTGTTATTGTGCTTACTGCGTATGATGATATGAGACAAACTACTTCAAATAAGCTATTTCAGAGTAGTGTTAGATTTGTAACAAAATAGAGAATTTACAGACTTCCCATACACTTCCTGTTTCCTCATATGTATAACCTCCCATATTGTCAACAATCCAAGTGTTGGTACTTTTGTTACATCTGATGGACTTACACTGACATATCATCCCCATCCAAATTAAAGGTTTGTATTTGAGTTCAGTCTTGATGATGTACATTCTGTAGAATAGCGTACATGAATTATGACATTTCTTCAGCACACATTGTCATTAACAGTGTTTTCATTGCCTTCAAATCTCATGTGCTCTACCTGTTGCCCTTTCTCCTCATTGATCTCTGGATACCACTTCTATATTAAACAAGGTAAATAAAATATTAAATCAATTGGCCTCTTAAATGGTTTCCATACTTTTGCTCTATCGGAATGCTACATGATTGGAATGACACAGTCTATGACTTTATCATGATAGCTTCTTTATATTTATTAAAGTATTTTTACATTTTCTCCATATTTTATGGTTTCCTATTTCTTCTAGTGTTGAAGCTTTGTCTTGTATACCACACTTTATTGATCCACTCATCCACTGAAATATGTCTTGGTTTCTTCCAAGTTTTTACGATTAAAAATATAGTCAAATTTATCTACAGATCATGATGTATATGTATGTTTTTAACTTATTTGCAATAATACATACTATAAGGGCTGGAGAGATGGCTTAGCGGTTAAGAGCACCAACTGCTCTTGCAGAAGACCTGGGTTCGATCCCCAGCACCAACATAGTGGCCGAGAACCTTCTGTAACTCCAATTCCAGCAGAACTCCAGTTCCAGGGGAATCCGAGACCCTCTTCTGACCTCCGCGGCATTGCACGACACGGATGCACAAACCTGCATGCAGACAGTACATTCATACACATACAAAAATAAATAAAATAAAATAAATTAAAAAAAGAATGTGACTATAGAATAATATATTGGGGACAAAACTGCTGAATTTCCTCTCAAAGTGACTGTAGCTCTCTGTATTCCCAGTAAGAAGGAATGAGTGGTCCTTTTTTCAATCCATATCCTAACCTGCATTTGGTATTGTCAATATTCCAGACTGCAGACATTTTAACAGATTTGTAGTTGTTTAATTATTTTAATTTCCATGATATTTTCATTTGTTGACTCTCCATCTGTATGTTTCTTTGATGAGATGTCTGTTTAGGTCTTCGAAGATCATTTTCAATCAGACAATATGTCAACTCACTGTATTCTCAGAACTTTAGGAATGAAAACTCTACAAGTTATTTCTGTATCATATAAATCATCATTCATCCAGTGAAATATTACTTCCTAATATTTTCTAAACCTTTCTAAAACACTCTCTATTACTTTCTGCTCATTATTTCAAACAGCCATCTTAAATCATACCTAGAAAACGATTTCCTCTTAAGCACACAACAGCTAACACTAAGCCCTCAGAGTCTCTTGAGCTGTGACAGTTCATTGATGTATTCTAAAATTAGAAGAGTATTCTGTTTCAATAATATTGGTTTAAGTCAACTCTAGCAGTGCTGAAAAGAACTTTTATGTTGAGTAGATAGGAAATAAATCTGGATTTTCTACTAAGAATATATAAAAAATAAGAAACACATTTCATGAAACCTATTAAGTATTATCTATACCACTAGCAAACAGCTTTCAGATAAGAGGAACAAAGGTTTTACTATTACCATACTGGAAAAACAAACACTGGCTGAATATAAGGAATAGGAAAAGTATGGGTTTTTACATTATGTAGTCTTTCTTACCAAAAGCCCATTTTTCTGGTAAAAGTATTTTCCATCTTAACAATCCTGCCTTTGAATATAACAACATTTGGGGGCTGGAGAGATGGCCTAGTGGTTAAGAGCGCCGACCGCTCTTACAGAGGACCCGGGTTCGATCCCCAGCACCCACATGGCGGCTGAGAACCGTCTGAAACTCCAATTCCAGGAGAACTCCAGCTCCAGGGGAATCCGACACCCACTTCTGACCTCCGCGGCATTGCACGACACGGGTGCACAGACTTGCATGCAGACAGTACATTCGTACACATACAGAAATAAATAAAAATTAATAAAAAAAATTAAAAAAAAAGAATATAACAACATTTATATATACTACAGCAAAGAACACAAAGTATTCTCACCTTGTGAAGCATTGGTAGTACAGTGGGTAGCATAGCTGCCTTCTAAGATTTGATCATATTTCTCAGAAAAATGTGTAAATTTTTGAGTGATTTTAAATATAGTTTTACTAAAGATGGTCATTATATTCTCATGTAAGCATCAATTATAAACAGACATTTTTCACAGGGAGGATTTTCACCTGTTGATCTTCATACTTTTTCTTTAAACTACATATTCTGAGGTCAGTGGACCTCATCTAAATCCTGTTCTAACATGCCTCACAAACACTTCACACACCACTCCTTCCTGGGGCTATTCTTAGTGTCTCCTTGAGGCAATTCTCAGGCCCTGGGACAAATCTTCCTGACCTTGAGAAGAACTATTCTCATATGACAGACCTAATAGAAATGTCTTCAATTTAGTGCCTTGACCTATTTAATTCTTCATTGGATCATAAGTCACAGAACAATTTATTTCTTCTAAAGTTATTTTTTCATTAAAATTTTATTGAGCTATTGTACATTTCATATATCATTTTTAATCAAACTCGTCCATTGTGCCATACATGTCTTGCATCTTTTTCTGTCTTTTTTAATTTTTTGATGTAGAATTTTACTGTTTGGGGCAGAAGTTTACTGTTTTGATTAGATTTTGAACATGCCTTTTGTTATTGTTGTTGTCCCCTTTAATTTTATATTGCTCCAAAATATGCATATATATATGTATATATATATATATATATTCCACACATATACTAAAATTACAAAGTCTGAAAATACACTATAGGTTAATTCCAAAACGTGTTTAGATATTCACATTTTTACCATAGAGTTGCATGTAGGTAAAAAGAAATATTACTTTACATTCATAAATTACATAGCAAGTTGATGTATGTTTTAATGTGGTATTATATTTACTAAAAAAGAAAAAAATACTCACTTTGCCTTACATATAAGGATTTGGAGGAACACCATAAGTCCTTTATTTTTCTAGGACTGAGTTTCTTCACTTAGTATAACAGTTTCTAGTTCCATCAATTTACCTGAAAATTTCATAATTTCATCTTTCTTTACTGCTACATCTTTCTTTACTTCTACACCATTGTGTAGATGTACCACATTTTCTTTATCAACTCATCAGTTAAGGGACACTTGAGTTGCTTACAGCTCTTCGCTATTGTGAAGAGAGCTGCAATAAAAATTAATGTGCATGTATCTCTCCAATAGAATGAGTATTGTGGGTATATACTCAGGAGTGGTATGACTTAAGAGTGCTATAGTTAAATTCTTCCCAAAACAATGGAACTTTACAGAGAAAAACTTTAAAAAGACTGAGAGAAAGATAAAGGACATATATGGCAGAATGCATGATCCGGGGTGGGGTGGGGGAAAGGGAAAGGGGAATGTGCCTAAATTGAACTGAAAAATGATGTCTGAAATAAAACAACATCAATAAAAGTATTATATTTAAAAAAAGAGTTCTTCACACTGCTTTCCATAGGGGTTGTACGAGTTTGCATTCCTCCAAGCAGTGGATAAGTGTGCCCCTTTCCCCACAACCTCTCTAACATTTGGTATCATTTGTTTACTTGATCATAGCCAGTTTCACTCTGGTAAGATGAAATCTTAAAGTGGTTTGAATTTGCATTTCTTAAATTGATTAATTAATAATGAACACTTTTAAAGATATTTCTTAGCCTTCTTTACTTCTTTCTTTGTGAAGTCTTTGTTCAGCTCTTTACTCCATCTTCTAATTGGGTCATTTGTTTTCTCCTTTTTTTTTTTTTTTTTTTTTATCAGGGTCTTCTTGTAGCCCCAGATGGCCTGGAACTCACTCTGTAGACCAGGCTGGCCTTGAACTCACAGAGATCCACCCACCTCTGCCTCCCAAGTGCTAGGATTAAAGGTGTGCGCCACCATGCCCTGCTTGTTTTCTTATTATAATCAAATGGTGAACTCTATGCAGTGTTTAGTCTCACAGCTTTTTATTTCATGTACTTGAGTGCTTGCCTGCATGTATGTAAGTGCACCACATGTATGTAATGTCCCCAAAAGACCAGAGGAGTTACAGATGGTGGTGGTTGTTAGCCAACATGTGGGTGTTGGGAACTGAACCTGTGTCTTCCTGAAGAATAACAAGTACTCTTAATCCTTAATCCCTGAGCCATCTCTCTACTCCTGTAATCTGATAGCTTTTAGAATATTACCTTTTTCCCCCTAATCCTGAATATCAGGCATCCAATATGAGCAGTCCTAAACACACTACCTCTCTCAAGGTTGGCTGAAAACTTCCTGGCTATTCTTGCTCAGTATGTAGCCAGATTTCAGCCTGGCCACTTAGCTAATAATGATCATAATGTTCTAAGAGTGACTGTTGGTTTACTCCTTTCAGAACCTGAGTCTTTAACCTTTTGCGATTTACAGTAATGAAATTCATTTCACATTTAGTGATGCCTATATATCTTTTGTCCTACCATCCATTATAAATTTCTAAATGGAGATTATACAAGGAGATATTGGTCACTCAAATAAAATAATTCTCATACAAATGTTTATGCTCATAAATCTCATCACTGTCATTCAGATTTTTCTTTCAAAATACTAAGGACAAGCCTTATTATCTTTATGTTCAACAAAGATATATGTACCACATGGAAGACATAATATATCATAAGTGTATTTATCTACCCAATCTTTTTTTTCTTTTTTTAATTGATATTTAGTGTATTTCATACATCATTTCACAATTCAGTCCAGGCATATTCCCCTTTCCCTTCCCCCCACCCCACCCCACCCCACCCCAAATCATGGATTCTGCCATAACTGTCCTGTATCTTTCTCTCATTCTTTTTTATGCTTTAGGAATTCACATTTTCCTCCATTAATTCTTATTACTCAAGTATTATGAATACATACTCTTCACCCATATACAGTATTTACAGAGTCTGTAGGAAATACAGGTCCCCACTAATTATGTGTGGATTCAATTATTTGTCTTGAGATCCTGCAGAGTTGTAGTTTATTAAGTTAGAGCACTTAGAGTTTGGTGCAATAACACTTTAGGATTTGAATCTTATATGTTAATTGTTCCTTAGACAAGGCATGAAATACGGCCCTCTGTCTCTTCTGAATTAATTTTAACTTTGAGATCTATTTTGTCTGATTATTAGGGAATAGCCCCCCAGGCTTGTTTCTTAGTTCGATTTGCTTGGGAATATTTTTTGCCATCCTCACTCTAAAGTGGTTGTCTGTCCTTGAGGTTGAGATGGGTTTCATTGTAGGCAGCATTTGATGGGTCTGTCTAAATATTCAGTTTGCTGATTGGGACTGTAACAAGTTCGCTCCCTATCACCCTATCTATGCAGAAGACAGCTTTGGCCTTTACTTCTCGGCGAGTCATTCTAAGATGCCTTGGGAGTGACCTAGATTTGGGGAATGAGCGAACTGCTCGGGTATCTCCGGCGACCAAAGGTTATCTAATTAATTAAGATGTTCGGTCTGTTAGCTTATTTTATGATTAAATAGCCAGTGTATTTTTTTTATAGCTTATTTTTCTAGTTTACATTTTGTGGTTTGATTTTTTTATTTTTTTTATTTTTTATTGTCTTTGCTGTATTTCATATATATTTCCATTCAGTTCAGGCGAATATCCCCTCCTTGCTTCCCTCCACCACCCGCTACCCATCCCAGATCATGCATTCTTGCTGTACTTTTCTCCATTTTTCTCTGCTTTTTGTGTTTTGTTTTGTTTTTTTTCATTTTTTTACAATAAGTGAATAATTTGTGAGTGCAAGCATCCTTCATGTAACACCAATTTGCAAGCAGTGTGACCAAACCCACACAGCTCATGGGTCCCACCATCCATAGCAGGGGAGGGGGTCTTGTATGTTCAATCAAGTTGATCCAAATACTGAGGTTCCAGTCTATATATGTTGTATTCCACATTCACGCGGATTGGCGTCTGTACATTCTACTTCACTCCCTCTTCCTGCAGATTGTTTCCTAGGCTTAGAAAAGGGGCACAGGTGGATCGAGAACAAAACAGTCTCTTTCTCTGGACTGTTGTCTGGTCTCTAGTCAATCTCTGGCGTTTTCTTTCATGGGCGTGGCCAGCTTTCCAGGCATAAATTTCTATCCTACCTTATTTTTTGTTTACATTTCTTGGTCTAGGTTTATATGTACTGTTTATGATTTTGTTCCATTTCTTCTCTTTAAGTTGCTTAAGCATAGTTGCTTTCCTCCGTTCTTTGGAATACTTCCAGGATTTTCCTGAAGTGTTGGTTTCTTAGACATGTATTCGTTCATCTTGCTTTTCTTGTTGAAAAGAATTTTCTTTCTTCTCAACTCATACATTCGATATTTTGCTGGATATTGTAGTCTGGGTGGATCTAAAGCACGTTTAGCACATGGGAATACTTTGGTTTTCAGTGTTCTTTTAGCTTTCATCATGGGTTGAGAATCACTGTGATTGATGGGTTTCCCCTTATTTTTTTTTTGTTTGTTGATTTTCTCTTTGTGGACTTTCCAGTAATTTTGTCTTTGTTTTGAGCATTACTAGTATTTTACCACAATCATAGTGCCTGTGGGAGTTTCTTTTCTGGTCCTGTCTATTTGTTGTTTCTACCGTTGCCCTTGTATTTAGTATTGGAATTGTCTTTTTTCAGTATGAGGAAATTTCTTGTATTATCCTGTATAAGACGTGGTCATAGTGTTGTCTTTGGGACTCTCTCTCTCCTCTATCCCTTATGAGCAATGGTGTAGTCTTTTCATCTGTCCCACCGTTTCCTGGTTGTTCCTCTTGTTTTTTTTTTTTTAATGTTTCTATCTTTACTTGAACTTTCTAGTTGCTCTGTATTATCCTGCAGGTCTGATATTCTTTTTTCTGCTTCTTCCATTCTGCTTCTGAGGCTTTTTCCCATCCTTTCCTGGTGGTTGTATGAATGTTCAACATCCTTTTTCATTTCATCCTGTGATTTCTTTAGATTTTCCATTTCCCTCTGGAGCCTTTCTTTCTCATCTTGTAGCTCCTTGTTTCATTGGCCATTTTCTTTTTTCATTTTGGCCCATTTCTTTTCAGTGTTTCAACTTCCTTCCAGAGTTTGTGATTTTCTCCCTCTAGGTCCTTCTTGAGTTTTTCAATCTCTCCCCATAGTTCTTTCCACTGTTTGTCATTATCTCTCTCTAGGTCCTTCCTGAGTTTTTCATTCTCTTCCCTTAGTTCTCTGATTTCTTTGGATGTATCTACAGTTCTTCTAAGGTCGGTGTCTTGGCTTCTTTCCTTGGATATCTCGTTGTAGGGATCTTCTGTAGGGTTGGTTGAGTTCAGTGTGGATTTATTATGAGCTTTTCCCATGTTGTTTTTTTCTTTGTGTCTTTGGCATGTGGATTTGTCTGTTTATTTGTTTCTTTGAATTCTGGGACCTCAACTTTGGCTGCACAGTTTATAATCACCATTGCTCCACCTGTTGGGTCCTCTCCACCAGAGCTCCACCAGGATGATGGGAGGGGCGCGTTGGGTTGGGTTGCTGCTTTGGCCTGATCTCTGGTAGGACCTCAAGGGTCCAGGCAGGTCTGCTTTGCCTCACTGGAACCTCACTGACTCCAGCCGGTGTGTGGAGTCAGAGCTGGGAGTTCCTGGGGCTGATGGCATGTCCCCTCTCAAGGGCAAGGCGAGACCGCCTTGACTCATGGGAACCTCTCTGACTCCGGGCGGGTGTCTGGAGTCAGAGCTGGGAGTTCCAGGGGCAGATGGCATGTCCCCCAAGGGCGCCTTGACTCACCAGAACCTCACTGACTCAGGGCAGGTGTCTGGAGTCCGAGCTGGGATATCTACACAATCTTTTGCTTTGGGTAAAAGCTATTAATAACCATGACTATTTGAGATTGGTATATTCAAACATAAGTCATCAATTAAATGTAATCAAGAAGATGTAGCTTTAGCGAAATGATGGAATAATAATATTTGTATCAACATCTAGACATTTTATTGTCTATAGATTAATACTGTCTTTTATATTTTTCCACCTAACACAATATCTTGACCATATAACACTGAGTGTTGTTTAGTATGTTTTATGTCTAATGCCTTATATGGGTTTATTTTCAAGATCCTTTTCCTCTGTCTGTCTCCTAATGTATTAAAAAAGTGAGACAACTGATCGTCCTTTCTGTTCTTTATTAGTAGACATCCTTCAGTTGAATTCATAACAAAGCTTTCGAACCTCATCTAATTATCCTATGCTAATGCAACTTGCAAACTATTTCCTGTTACAAAGTATCTTCTATTGTTAGAATTTGTACCAGCCACGCATTATTGCAAACATCTGGAATAGAGCAGAACATACTTGGATTCTTGCCCCCACATGTCTCAAAATACAAACAGGAGTATTATGTAGCCAAATGAACACTACAAGCACAATGGAGAAAGGTGTAAAAACACTAAAGTTATTTTAAAAGGGGGAGTGCAATCAAACATTCCATTTCATAACATGTATATACCAATTATCCAGACTACTTTCATTTAAGGTTCACAAAATATTTTCTTCTGAATTTTAACCAGTATATATATTTTTTAATTTATCCAATCCTGACAATTGCTCACACAAATCCAACATTCAACTCAGATTAATTTCAAATGGCCTTGGCAGGAAGAAAAGTACACTAGAACCAGAACAAAACAGTGAAAATGGTACTGGATTCTACGTTTATCAAATTCTTTCTCTAATCAATTGTATTAGCCTCAACTTTTCAATATTTAAAAATATTTTCATACAAGTATATATGGTATATACAGCACATTCTCCACCCACTCTTCTTTTTAAACACCCTATCCCCCTGTTCTTTTACTCTCCAAGACATCTTCATGTCACATATACCTGCAAGATTTAATGTCTCTCTATAAAATCTAATAACTACAAATGAGAGAAAATATATTGTATCTGTCATTCTGAGACTGGGTTAAATTACTTAAATGGGTTATCTCCTTACATTTATTTTCCTGAAAATGACAAAATTTCATTCTTCTTTTTGACTGAGAAAAATCCATTCTGTATATACATACTGCATTTTTTTTTTGGCCAGTCCTGTTTATGGAAAACTAGCTTGATTTCATAACTCAGTTAATGAGAATAAGATTACAATGAGCATGGTTGTGAAAAGTCTCTGTTATATGTCTATGTGGAGCCCTTTGGGTAAATACCCAGTGGTTGTATGGCTGAGTCATATGGTAGATTTATTTTTAGTCTTTTGAAAAACCTCCATACTGATATCCACAGAAGCTAGTCTTTTACACTCCCTCCAGCAGTATGTAACAGGTCACCTTCCTCCATACCCCCATCAGCATTTGTTGGTTTGGTTTTTTGCTTGCTTACTTTTTTCTTCTCCCTCCTTTCCTCCCTCCCTCCCTCTCTCCCTTCCTTCTTTCCTTCCTTTTCTTTTCTTCTTTCCTTCCTTCTTTGCTATTTTGTGTTGTTGTTTTTTTTTTTTTCTGTTTCAGATAAGATCTCACTATAGCCCTGGCTACCCTAAAACTCATTATTGAGACCAGGCTGGCCCTTGTACTCACAGATATAAAGGTCTGGGCTGCCACATCCAGCCCATTTCTCATTTCCTTAATGGGTGTCAGGCTAGGGTTATATGGAATGTCAATGCTGTTTTTATTTAACTTTCTTTGATGGCTGTGAAGTTGCACATTTTTTCTTGTTTGTACTTCACCTTTTTAAAACTCTTGGCTCATTTCATGAGTACATTTTTTGACTAGATAATTGTGCTTTTGGTGTTTAGTTTCTGAATTCTTTATTGTTTTTAGATACTAATCCTCTGTAAGATACATAGCTAGAAAATATTTTTCTCCCATTGTATAGGCTGTGTCTTCACTTTATTAACTGTTTCTATATGGAAGCTTTTAAATTTCTTAAGGTCCTATTTATTGACTCATGACACTCCTTACTGACTAAAGTGCTGTCCAGAAAGTCCCTGTCTTCACCTATGTCTTCAAGTTTCCTTAGTTTTTCTCTTAACAGTTTCAGAGTCTCAGTTAACGTATTTGATACATTGGAGATGATTTTTATGCAGCATGAAAGATAGGAATCCAGTTACGTTCTTTTAAATGTAGATATCCAGTTTCTCAGCACCATTTGTTAAAGCAGCCTGTCTTTTCTCTAATGTATATTTTTAGCATCTTTGTCAAAACTCAAGTGGCTATAACTGGATGGATTCATATCTGGTTACTCTCTTCAATTCCACTTAACTATGTGCCAGTTTTCTGCCTGAGAAGAAGGAATCAACATTTTTTTTCAAAACGATTACCTTTTGATTTTCACTGAAACTTTTGAATATGAATCCAATAACCACATGATTAGACACCTGAGTACTATTTTCTGTCTGAGAATATGTGTGATAATCATTTAACCAATAAAATTAATTAGCTTGAAACAAGTGAAATAAAAGTTTTAAGAAGTACTTTATTTAATTTTCATTGTATGGTATGAGTGTATTGCCTACATATATGTAAATGTACGCATGACATGCCATGCCTCTGGAGGTTAGAAAAGGGCATTGGATCCCTTGGAACTGGAGTTCTAGACAGTTGTTAAATGCCATGTAGGTGCTGGGATTTGAATCCAAGTCCTCTGCAAAATCTAGCAAAATATGTATCTCATAAATTTCACATGTGTTGAAATATTTAACAACTGGTAACAGTGAATATAAGTAGTCTATCCCTGAAAGGAAAGATCCTAGGGGCTGTAGGTACAGCTCAGTTGGAAGACAGCTTGCCTGGCATGTTCAAAGCCCTGGATCCACTCTGCAGTATCAAATTAAAAATAAGATATACTGAATCATGATTTTATGCAAATAATGATTTGATAGACTAAGAGCAACTAACATGTTAAGTGAATTAACAGAATAAATTTCCCAGTTGTTTTTTGGGGGAAACTGGGTCAGAAATGAACTCTGATTAGACAAAAATGAGCCTAAAATATGCTAAGCTTGACTAGCGCCCTCTAGTGACTACCTTACCACAGCAGCTAAAAGAAGAGCCATTCATGCTGATAAACCCTCACTTCTGTGATCTGCCTTACCTGGAACCATTCTATGGGTACTTTCTAGCAGGAAGACTTATGTGTTTCTCTTGCTGACATTCCCCATAAATTTTCTGATTCATTTTTTTCTGAGATTCCATGTTTTGATGTATTCCACTGATTCCCATTTTCTATTTCAGCTATTTTCTCTTATTTATTTATTTATTTATTTATTTATTTATTTATTTATTTATATTTTATGTCTATGAGTGTATTCCACCCATGTGGTGCAGTGCCCACAGAAGCATAAGAAGGCGTCATATTCCCCTAGAACTGGAGTTACACAGAATTGTTGTCACCATCTGGGTACTGAGAATCAAACTCTTGTCCTCTGCAAGAGCAGGCGGTACTCTTAACTGCTGAGCCATCTCTCCAGCCCCTATTTTAGCTATTTTCAAATAAAACTTTGATTGCTGTTGCTTCTATTGATGCTGCTAATTTATTCAGAAATGATATTTGATTTTTGTCAATAAAGTAGAACGTTCACTTACAAAGACGTTGATATCAAAGTTTAATTTGTAGGTAACTAATCCAGTTACATATGGAAATTTCAGAATATTTGGCCAAGAAAACTTGAAATATGTAGATTTCTTGCCTTGTTTCATTAAGGATGAAGAGCAGTCTATGATTCATGAGGGAAAACAAATTAAGTGGATTGCTACTGCCCTCTGTACATTAACTGATGCTGGAGCTCTGAGTAATTGGGCAAATGACATTGTAGAATATACTGGCATTAACTGGGACAAAATTCAGACATAGATCTCATTTCTAGGCTGATGATGTTATGCAAATGAGAGGTCCCTAGGTTGCTAAAAATAGGTATACTGTATTCAGGAACAGGATCCTATGATATGCTAATTCCTATTATAATTCCTATAATATCATATTCCTATTCAGGAACAGGATCCTATGATATGCTAATATATTGATAATTCTCTCAAAGATGGGCAATAGGTAGAATTTAGAGAATAGTTCGTTATCTGCTTCATCTAGAAGAACAAGGGAACAGCTAGTTATCAATAGCATAGTCAAGTGTTCAGTTTGATGTGAAGGATTGGGGAGAGGTTGCCGGTTGAGTATATGGGAGTCATTCAGAATGGTTTCTGAGCTTGAACATATCTCTGTGAATGTTTTCCAAGCAAAAACCTGAATAAGACAGTCTTAACCCTTGAAAAGAGTTACATGACCCACTTTTAATTTTCTTTGCCATCATGCCTTGCTTTTCCCCCAATGTTTGAGCAAAGAGAGCGGTAATGTTGACTAGGAAGTAGACTATGCCTGGGAACATTATGCAGTTCCTGCAACAAGGTCAGCCAATACTGTCTTCATGGATTCTGTCATGAATACAGGAACTGCAGTTGGCAGCAGAATACACATGTTTTCAGCCGTTTGGGCATCTCTGAGACTTCTTATAGTAGCATGCATTAAGGCACGATGTTTCTTTTGCCAGTTTAGAAATTTATTTTAATTTACCTTTTTCAAGCATTTGTAAACTGACCAAATTGCTTATAGATGATCATGAAATATATACAATTATGACTATCATAGACAAAATGCTTAATGAAAAGGTAACCAAGTTAGCGAATGCATGCATTTGGTCAAATGACCAAATGTATTCCAGCATCCAGAAAACACCCAATCTAAGTTTCACCAGTGAATTTAAGTAGATGATGAAATTTTATGAGGCTGGGATGACTTCACGGAATCTTTCCCATATGTTCTAATTTGGAATTTATTTGGCTTGAGATTTAATAATTAAGAGAAGAAATATTTTCACAAATATATTTTACACAACATTTGAACCACTCAATACTCATTCTAAACCACCTCTCAGAACAGAAGATAGAAAACAAAACTGCTGGGTCTAGACTCCTTTAAAAGTAAGTCTCACTACGTGATCACTGTTTAACTAAAATGATGTGCAGAATTAAGTTTTGTGAAAATAGTTTGTGTATTTTTCTGATTGGATTGTGGCAGAGTCAGATTTTTTTATTTTTTGGGTTGGCACCTTCATGTATGGCTTTTGATGCTGTAAGTATGTTTTTAGGACTGAATTAGAAGCATCCCGGAAATCCCCATTCCTCCAAGTTCAAACATAAATTATTACTTGAGCCTCACCAACTATTAAAAAAAGCTGTCTTTAGAGATTTTTGTTGAGAGATGCAAAAAAGGAATTCATTAATGACCATGAATGACAATTGCAAATCAAAGCAAACTAAAACTGTCATTTGATTACCATGAATCATCAGTGATAAGAGAACAGACATGTTTTAGGGACATTGGATGGAGTCTCTGAGCTATCAAAGGAGTGATTCTAAATATTGTAGATACACTATTATAAAATCTTATTAGGAATAAATATGAAGCACTTTTGTACCTCAAAATAAAAACTGAAGCCAATCAGGCAAAGTGTGTAAAAAGTACTATAAAAGAGCTGAGTGACAGCCTAGGAAACAGCTGATGGCAAAAGGGTATCCCAACCTGGAACCAAAGACGACCCACTGCACTGTTTCACATGGTGAGTTAAGTAAATGAGGGTTGCATTTTCACATATATTTTCCTTTTCCAAGGATAATTATGTTTTGTGTTATCTACTTTGTCATTGCAGAATGTAATGTTTTTAAATGAGTTTGAATGTGCATGTCTCAAATATCTTAACTAGACCAGCATTTTTAGAATTAAATTTCTAAAGTATTAAATCAGCCAAATTTAAAAGTAGACAGCCATAAGTGATAGAAATAGTAATAACTAATTATAGATTTTCCTGTTCTAATGATAAAGGTGCCAGACGTAGAGGGTGGAAAGAGGATGTGGAAGATGTATAGATTTCTGTCTAACTCTCAATTAGCTAGGAGGAGATTTTGCATGAAAGGAAGATTATACTGACTCCCGTATTGTTTTTAGTAAGCCAAATGAACATCCCTTCCCTTTGAAAGAAAGTATGTTTCTCTGTTTTCCCTAAAGTAAACATGATCCTTGAAGCTTCACCTTAATAGGAAAGACTCAAAACTACTGACATATTTTCCTGGCACTATGCCTGAAAATCTTTTTTGGTAGCCATGCTCTGTTTTTTTCCTGCTTGTTTCTCTCACTGCAGAAAGTGAAAAATGCTCTGATGGTCACCTTTTTACAATTATGTCCTTATCAGCTACATGCATTGTTACCCATCATAATAAATAGTAAAATGAAATTTGGGAGTAAAACGGAAGTATATAGGCTTCAATTGCAAACTGGGAGGCTAATTATTTGTAAAATTTCTCCTTTTATTATCTCTATACTTTAAAGTGCAGTGATTATTCTCCAGTAAGCATCAATTCATTGATGAATTTTATCTACTTCTAAGAAAGAAAACTCAATCTTACGCAAGCTTTCAAGGGAAAACATTGAAAATTTCTGACCAAAATCTGCTATTCAGTGAAGGGAAAAAATCCTTAAAAATATATTAGCAAATCCTTCTTGCCTGCCCCACACTGCCCCCTGCCAGCCTTGAACTCAGGTGGGCTCCAGTACCTCTGCTTCGGATCCCCGCACTAATCTCCTAACCCAGACTAGCTAAACACTCTAGCATAGATTGTTAAATTGCCCCTGATTTGATAGCTTCCCCACCACCACGCCTTGCTCATCTTCCCTGGCTCCTGACATATCTGCCCCACCATGACTCTGGCAAGTCAGATCTCTCCCACTGGGTCTCCAACTCTATTCAATTCTACTTTCCCGCCCCACCCTGTCTTCTGCCAGCCCTTGGACCCAGGTGACTCTGCCTCAGATATCTGGACTAGCTTCCTAACACAGACTAACTAAACTCCCTATCTCTTTATGTCTGACACAGACAATAGTTCCTACTAACCTGACCAAGTTACTTACCACCCTATTCCACCATACACACAGATTAATTTACTACTCTGCAAGAACCTGAAACACATACCAATTTAGCTTCAATATTGACCAAAAAGCAACCAAACCACACAAACAATATAAACAGAACCAAAATTAAATTAAACAAAAGCAAAGTAGATCTTACTGGACACAGAACCAACGAAGAACATCCATATGCCCAAATGGCAATGCAAAACCACAAATAATATTAAAAACCAAGAGAACATGTCCCCTCAAAAACCCACTAACCCTACTGGAGTACATTACAATAAGAACCATCTTGAGGAAAACCAGGATGCAGAATTTACTTATTTATTATTTTTCAATTTTTTAAAATCTTTATAAAAAGAATATTTTGTTCAATAGACACATACAGAAAGCAACATATTGATTACAATGTTCTTTGGTCTTTTTGAGACAGGGTCTCTCTGAAGCCAGTGCTGTCCTGGAACTCACTATGTAGACCAGACTGGCCTTGAATTCACAGAGATTTACCTGCCTCTGCCTCCTGAGTGCTGGGATTAAAGGCATGTACTACCGTGCCCAGTTGATTACATTATATTTTTATTTAAAAATATTTTCATTTTTTTCATTTTTTAACAATAAGTAATAATTTATGAGTACAAGTAAAGCCAATTTGCAAGCAGTTGTGCCCAAACCCACACAGGCCAAGGGTTCCACCATCCAGGTGGGGGGCTTGTATGTTCAATCAAGTTGATCAAATGAGTGCCCAGTCTACATTGCTGTAGTTTCACCATTCTCCCCAATCACAGCCCTTACATTCTACCATGCCCCCTTCCGCAGATTGTTCCCTAGGCTTAGAAAAGGGGCACATGTAGACGAGAAGCAAAACTGTCTACTTTCTCTGGAGTTGTCCTTTTGGACTCTGGTCAATTCTGGCTGTTTCCTTTCACAGGCTGACAGTTTGTCCAGGGATAACCTTTCAGCCCTACTAATGAAGCACAGACATTTAGATATATAGGTATTTAAACAGTACTAATTGTTATGGTAGGATACTTTGGTATAGACACAAATATTTGGATGGTATGTTAATCTATGAATTATATTTTTTCCTGTAAAATGTGACAGGGTCTTACTGTGGCTTATAACATCCCCTAACCGCTAGAGGATGTAAGCTTGTGGCATCAGCCATGGGTTATTCCTCCAAGGAGAGAGCTAATAGCCAATTAGATTTGGGATATATGGGCATATGGCTGCCACTGCTGCAAAGTATTTCCAGGCATGTGAGGTGTAGCTGGTGCTGACGGAGGAGTCTTGATTGACTCAAGGAGACCTATATTTGATTTATTGGTTTAGTGGCCTTTGGTAACACTCTCTGGTATTCCAGAGACCAACCGTACACTTGCAAGTGTGGTCTCAATACATCTTTCCCATGCTTACATCAGGTCTTTGACAGCAGGGCTTTATTGCCTCTCTTCTTTCAGGTATCCCAGTTTACAGACAGGAAGCCTTTACCTTTTGGGGGGGCTTGGCTCCCCTGGCCAACATCTCCTTGGTAGAATAATCCATTGCTGATATTAGAGCTCTTCTGTGTTAATATATTTTGCTTAAGTGCCCAGTTTAAGGAGACTTCAGTATTATATTTGGTTCTGAATAGAGAATAATCCTTTTCTCAGTTCCTATGTCAATTAGTCAATTAAAGAAGGCAGTTTTACCAGTTTTATAAGAGATTACCTCTATGACAGTTAGCTCCAATTTACAGTTAAAGAACGACTTCCTCATCATCATATTCCTCCTTGTTCTATGAAGGAGAGGTAAGAAAATCTCTCCTATTAAAACTTTGCAGCACCTAAAAGGTAAGTTTCATTAGGACGCAGAATTTAAAACAGCAATCATAAACCAGATCAAAGAACTTAAGAGGAGGAATGGTGGGAGATGCGTGTTATTTGGGGGAGGGTAGTGAAAATGGGAGTGCTGGGACTAGGAAGGGAGGAAGAAAGTCAGATGGGTGGAAAAAGAGTAGAAATTAATAAAACTTGGAGGCCTATGGAACCCAGGGGGAATTGTGATGCTCCGTAACTCCATGAGGAATTCACATTCAGTGTCTTAACATCAGTGCGACTGTATACCCGGGGCCTGTTTGGTAGAATATGTAACTCTGGGTAGAACTGTAGAACTGCTGTATTGAACCTCACCCACCTACCCAGGGACCATTGCGAAAGAGGGGGCAGAAAGATTGTAACGGGTAGGGCTGGTTCATGAACACAGGGGAGCTGAGTATTTTAGGCCAGAAGAAGCTTGCTCAGGTGAACTTTCGGCAATGGTAGCATCCATCTCAGGACTCATGACAACTCAATTAAACAAGGATCCAACAGGGAGCAGAGAAATGGGTAGTAGGCCAGCCCTAGACTGAGAAATATTGAAGACTGATAGCTACAGGGTGAGGGAGAGTATGCCTTACTTACAAACTTTAGATGGGTTGATTAGGATGAAATGCATGAATTTTCACTTAAGGACATCTGGATGTGAATGCTTCACTGGGTACATCTTACCATGTACGGTGGAATACCTCATTGTCTTGTGGGGACTGGAGGGGACTGAATGGGGGGAGTCTAAGCTTGATTGAGAACTGTACTATGAAATTACAAAATCTTATTAAAATATTACAAATAGAACTAAACAGTGTATAAAAAGGACAATACACTATAACAAAATAAGTTTTGCTTCAGGAATGAAAAATTATTTTAATACTTAAGATTTAATCAATTTTACATTCCTTATTAACATAATAAAGTAAAAAGTATTTTCATATCAACAAAATTAAATCTCATTTGCAATAAATAGAACACATTTTCAGCATAGTAGTTACAGGATGAACTTTCACAATCTAATAAACATTTATCAATAAAAAACTTAGAGTTTGTAACATAGCACCCTGACAATATGACTCAAGAGAATTAATTAAATTAAAGACATAAATATGGGAAGGAAAGAAATAAAATGGTCTTAAACCAATAATATAATTGCCTATGTTAACAAATCAAAGAAATGAACAAAATCAGTAAGAACACATGTTACTGGGAGGAGGAGGAAAGTGGGACTGTTTGGCTGGGAAGGGAGGAGGGAGGGACATGCAGTACTCTATGGTGGTGGGAGAGGAGGAACCTCAGGAAAGAGGGGATGATAGGAGGCATGTTATGAGGGGAGGGAATGAGGAGAAGGTGGGGATAATGGTGACGCTTAGACTGTGGAGGGAAGAGGAAGTTTGGACAAGGTGGATTAGGAGAGATGAATGGAGCTTGATGGGCTAGGGAAGCCAGAAGACAATGTGTTGGCAACAGAAGCCCTTGAGATTTGCACATCCAGAGCCCGAACATTAATGTATGTGTACACTCAGGGGCTGGATGGCAAGGAGCACCGTGCCAGACAGGAGGGAGTTCTCTTTGTGTGGTTGGTCAGAGTAATCAAGGAGACTCCCAAAATAACACTGGCTATTTTCAGAGCTATTGGTTATCTCCCAGTACTGGAAGATAAGACCCTATTGCTGAAGACAGGATGTGTTTAGGACACAGAACTTGGAGCAATGAGCAGAACTGACCTGGAAGTCTTCTACCTGCAGTCTAGCTCTTATAGTTTTAGAGGATAATGTGCATGCTACTAAGGGAGAAAATCTGTCAGTATCCAACTTACCCCTAAAGCCTAATAACCACAATGAGTGACACAGAAAACCACCTCTATTGGTGCACTAGTGACACTGTTTTTGGGGGAGGGTGCAGAATCTACAGCTATTTAATTGGATTTAAACCCTCTCCCTGAGAGGGAACTCATGGGTGACACTGTAAACACAACAAAATACACATGACTGGAGAGGTAATAGATGATAGAGAAATCCCTATCTCCATCATAACTCTAGACAAATGAAAGTTATTACCATATACTTAATATGAATCCTTATATTTATAGACAAGTATACAGTACACGACTCATCAAAGAAACTTCTTTTTGCAATAGCGGAAAGCTACTGCAGAGTTCCACAACTGGTCACACATACAAAATATATATCTGATAGATTCTCAGATATCTGCAGTGGAACCATTACATCAAAAGCTCATGGAATACAGGAGAAGAGGAGGTAGAGAGGATACCAGTGCATCCCACAACACTCACCAGCAAAGCTCCCTTATACAACAGATGAGATGCATACAGAAGGCCACAACTGGCCACATTTTAGAGAATAAGAAACTACAGAGTGCGAATCCCTGGATTGGACCTCTATATTAAACCTATCCACTCAAGACTCAGTTCTGAATTGGGGGTGGGGTGAAAGATTGTAAGAGCCAGGATTGGTTCATTAACATATGGAAACAGAAGATGTCAAGCCTCTGAAGCTTGAATGCTTGCACATGTGAAATTTTGGCAATGATGGCATCAAACATAAAACCCATACCAACTCAATCAGACAAGGGTCCAGAATGAAGTGAGGGAAATGGGAGGCAAGCAGGCCCTAGCCTGGGAAATGTTTGAGACTGATTACTACTGGATGAGGGAGAATAGACCATACTATCTCTAGAGAGGTTGACTAGACTCCAATGAATGAATTTGCACCAAAGGACCTCTGGATGCAAATGCTTGACTGGATAGGACTTAACATGATATCCAACTGGGTGGGGAGCATGGATAGGGGTGGGATTCTAAATTTGATTAAGGACTATTATATGGAATGTACAAAAGTTCAATAGAAATTAAAGAAATAAAGAACTGAGAGGTGAGCCTCATAAGTGATCACATACAACACCATGTAAAAATTGTATCTCTGTGAAAGAACGGACAACAGAAAAAGAAATGTGAAAATCATTTATAAAAGTTTAAAAAGGATATACTATAGACAAAGACATTCCTCAATGGTAGAGTACATGCTTCATAAGCTTCAATGTTCTAAATTTAATCCTAAAAAACAGACACAAATAACACTGATTTATAAAATAATTATGAACTAACCAAAGATATGTAGGAGCCTCACACTGAAATATGTAAAAAACCACAAGGTGATTTAAATAACACACACACACACACCTCCGCAAACACACACACACCACCGCATTTCTATTCTAATATATTATTCTATATATATATTATATATATGACTCTTCTATGGATTAGAAAACCGTATCGTATTTAGATATCAATTCTCCTGAAAATAACATACAGATTTATAGAAAGCCTAATAAAAGTAAACCAATAGGCTAATGAGACAGAAGGAAAAGTCTTCAAATGATCCTATACGTATAGAATGGAGAAAAAAGCCATTTAATCCAATAACGCTAGAATTACAGGTAAAATATCAGTCATTTATGAAGAAAGTCATTAAAATTGATTTCTGTTTTGGTTTATCTGACACAGGCTGTCCTGGAATTCATTGTATCCTTTTTCCACAGCTTGCACGAGGTTGGTATTGCAGGAGAAATACTGTACCCTCCTCTTATTAATGGATTTTTTTTTGAGACAGGGTCTCCCTGTAGCCCCAGCTGTCCTGGAACTCACTCTGTAGACCAGGCTGGCCTTGAACTCACAAAGATCCACCTGCCTCTGCCTCCCAAGTGCTAGGATTAAAGGCATGCGCCACCATAATTGATTTTTAATTGAGTGTTAGTGATTCAGATTAAGCTCATACAGGGATTAGAAAAATCTAGGGAAGACCTAGTAAAATTTCCCCAAATATAAAGGCCATAGTATCACTCAAGTACTTGGTATGTGTTAAATTGTTGTTCATGCTCAATTATCTAATATCTGCTGCACATATTTTCCATGTAGCATAACTAATTCTGTTATAAAGAAATATACATTTATTATAATAATGAGTAGTATTTTATATATTAGTCCTCAAACATGTATGCAGTGAGGAACAAAGGAAATTGACCTTTGCTCTTGAGATTTTTAGTTCATATAAATAGGTGAGACAGTCAAACACAGTTTTGCTTTGAGTATGAAATTTTCCAACTGGGTCATGTGTTGCACTAGTGGTTCCCAGAGGGCAGTGCTTGGAAGGCTGTGAAAGTTGAAGAGGCAGGGCAAAGGTTGGGGAAGTAAGTCTTTGTGGGGAGGACTTTGAAGGTTTTTTATTCATAGACCCCAGTCCCTTCCTTTCTCTTTCTACTTTCTGTTTCCTCCTTCACATGCTTTTGCCACTGTGATGTTCTGGCTATGAAGAAGGGTCTAAGCTACTGAGATGCAGCACTCTGAAAGAAGGAGTCCAAATCAGTCTTTCCTCCATTTCAGTCATTCTGTTGATATTTGGTCACAGCTACACAAAGCAACTAATACATGAAAGTGTGGTTATTTTTATACTTGAAATACAAATCATACAGCTTTAATTTATTACTTTTGTAATGAGGCTCATTCCCTTATATCAGTTTACTTCCTTCCTATGAGGTTATACTTTAAGAGTCAATTTTTCTGTGTTATGGAAGCCATGCTTGTACTTGAGAAAGGTGATAGTCTTAAATTTCATTAGAGAATGATGATTGGCTTTTTTTCTTGTTGTCTTGGTTTTGTTGGTTTTTTTTTTAGTATACTTTTTATTGTTATTAAACTTTTTCCATAAATCATACATCATTTTTCAATCGAATTTAGAGTCACTTCCCTTTCCATGCCCCATTTCTAAGAAGTCTGGAAGTCGTGGCCAGCCTGAGACCTGAAGGCTTGTAGGCAGAGTTAAGTACTGAGTCATGACTTTTAAACTCTGGAAACATGGAAATGTTGTGAAGTAGATGGGACCCTCTGAGTTTCTAAGGAGTGGTCACACTATTTGTGTATATATGCATGTGCTTTCAGAATGTTCTAATGGAAAATTTGTATTAATATAGAGTGCTAGCCAGGTCATGCAGAGCTCTCGGCTATGATGATGAATTTGAGGTTTATCTCAGAGCAGCATTAGCAATGCTGAAGGGTAAGAAGTTAGGAGGTTGCAGTTGATCTATTTTACTTTGTTTACTCTAAAAAGACTGAACCAAAAGTAATCTTCAGATTTTAGTTACCAGATGCTCAGGAAAAAGTTAAATGGTATGGACAAATGGCAGCCTGACCTTGTAGAAGTCCTGTATATGGAAAGGCACACTGGGTCTGAAATATCTTCATACCCACTAGATCACTAATTTTCTTAAAGTTCTTAAACCTTACTCAAACATTTAGATAATTGACTATTATGACCCTTGTATCTGTAGTTTATAATAGGTAACCACTTATTTTCATTTGAAATCAGATGTAATCACTTTAACACAAGCCAAATTCATGTGAAATATTTGAGTTAGAGTAGTGCCACATGTACAGAGCCCTGTCAAGGGCAGACTTGTGGCAAATCCTTCCAAGTTATTTCTGCCTTAAAACTCACCTCCCAAAGCAGTAATGTTAGTATTTATAAGATCAATGTCTAGTTACTAATCTCAGAATTATTTAAAGGTGAAATAGACAAGACATTTACTTAACAACTGTTAAGACTAGAATTTCATCCACCTCATTACTCTTCCAAAATATCTCATCTAAGTCTATTTCATCAGAATTTGGAGAACTGTGAAACTTGTCAATATATTAAGAACTTATGCATTTTATTTGCAGAAATATATTTTCAACAAGTGAAAGGTATTGTAAGCACTGGACAAAGAAGTGTATTGTGCGTTTCATTAAATGACACCATACTGCACAATACAGACTTCATTGTATAGACTTCAAGTAGTGACTCATGCTACATACTGGATTGCAGGACTTAATCCTTCAATTTGAGAAAATGCAAAAGGGATATGCACCCAAAATTTGGACACAAAAGCCTGTGCACCTAACCTTGAATTATGCCACTTTGGAATTCATCTACAATTTGTGAATACTTATGATAGCTTCTTAAGTCTTTTAATAGTTTTCTCAATGACAGGAGCAGTATGCTACAATGTAGGAAATATGCACTGATAACTTCAGGATGCTCTCAAAATTCTTAATGTGATAACAAGAAGGCAAAATTCTGGTTTCTGCCTTCCATCTCAGTTTTGCTTGCTGTGCAGACATAATAGCAGATTTTAAGCCGTTTATAGAGTGCAGTATCAAGGCCTGTTTGGAAAAGGAGTTTATTTTGGCAAGCTTTTCTCCAACTTAATCTAATGTAAAATTTATTAGGTTGTATTTTGATTGACTGTCAGTCTTTCATATTTACAAGCTCCATGAACCCTTGTGTCATAGATAAGTTTTAATACAATCACTAAATTCAAGTCTGATAAACTGATGAATAGTAAATGAAAGGATGAAATCATACGTCTGATTTTATTCTATAACTTTGAATGAAAGTTTAAAATTTATTAGCAATAATATGGCTCCCTAAAAAGACAATGATACCTAAGAACAAACCTGTGCAAATAGAGGCGCACACAGCATTTTAAATAAGATAAGTAATGAATAGTTCTATCTGATCTGTGGAATCAATACAAATATACAGCTGTTGACTTCGCTTCTGAATAAACCAACATAAAGAACAAAGTGAAGTAAATGAAAGCCAGATTTGAAAATATATATAATATGTGATGGACGGAGAATAAAATTATACAAAAAAGGGTTGAGGTTTTAGCTCAGTGGTAAAGTCCTTGCTTAGCAAGTACAAGATTCTGGGTTTGATGTGCAGCTGCAAAAAATGAAAAATGCAATATGTATGGATACATGTATGGATTGAATAATAGGATGATGCTTAGGAAACAGTATGTAAGCAATGATGTGTTGGATGAACCCCTTTCTATTACTAAGTAAAAGCAATATTAACTGTAAATAATGACAGCTTTTTTTAGTTTTTTGAAGATAACTTAGTTTATTGAATAACTGGAGAAATGGTATATACATATATTACTTTTTTCCAGAGTTTTTACTTTAAACTTTTATAATTATCATCATAAATTATTTGGAAGATCACCAAAGTGTTTTTGACAAACTCACATACATTCAGTTATTTTTATTTCTAATTTGACTTTTTCTCCTGTCTGGTGAATTTTTGTTGTAAAGAATATCATTTAGGGGGCTGGAGAGATGGCTCAGTGATTAAGAGCATGGGCTGATCTTGCAGAGGACCTGGGTTCAGTTCCCAGCAACCACACTGAAGTTAACAACCATTTGTAACTACATTTCTAGGGGATCTGATTCCCTCTTCTGACTTCAGTGGACATTGCACAACACTGGTGCACTTATATGCAGGGAATACACTCATACACATGAAATAAACAATAATAAATAAAATGTTTATAAAGAATGTATTTATTTAAATTATTGTGCTACTTTTTTCCATTTAATATCACAACATTAAACCACCTTTGGCTCTGTGTTAAATAATATTATTTTAAAACACTTTTTGTACTTTGGTGGACTCAATTGGCAATATTTTTTAGTATACTTTACATTTTCTGCCATTTAAATTGGCATGTGGTTGTCTTCTTTCTGAATGGGTATGGAAATTATATTCGGAACATATTAGCTGTATGAGTTACATGAAGATGCTTTACATGGGTTTCTGTTCCTGCTCTAACAAATCATGATCCTCTTGCCATAGCTCTTCTTATTATGTTCCTCTTCTGCTCTCTTTTCCATTAAGGACTGAGATTAGACTGATCAGCCCTGACAATCCACGATATTCAAGTTCCTATATGTAATGCACATGCAAATATTTCTACATCAGGTGTTGTGTTCACAGGTTTGGAGTTTCTGAATGCACATGCAAACGTTTCTACATCACGTGTTGTGCTCATAGGTTTCGAGATTCTGATGAAAACATTTTTGGATGTACAACTAGTCTCTACTTCCTTTTTTCTATTTTTATGGACAAAAACATTCTTTTGTATACTGATGATTGAACACCAGGCCGTATGGATACCAGGCAAATGCCCTACCACTGAGTTATACTATCAGAACTGTTTTCCTTTTGAGAAAAGTTATCACCAAGTTGATAGTCTAGCCTTGAGCTCACATGTAGCTCAGATAGGACTTGAATTGTGATCTGCCTCCTTCATCCTCCCAAGTAGATGGGATCTCAATTCAAAGCTACTAGGCTCAGCTTTCTTTCTGTGGAAAATCCTGTTGAGAACTGAATGTTCATAAAATTTATTTGTAACATTAATTGTATCTTTTATTTTATATGATTATATATCAGTCAAATGACTCAGTTTTATAACTAAATAACACTCATGTTGAATTATTTGATAAATTCTCTGATGTAAGACTTTTAATTAGTTTCATTCTTATTTGAGGACATCATATTTTTAAGTGTTTTTCTACTACCTGTTAAAATATATCATTTCATGAAATAATGTTCTGTTTTAAATACTGAATCTTGACCAAATTTTCTAAAGATTTGTCTATTTTATTAGCCTGTTTAAAAGAACAGACTACTAAATTGTTGAAACTATTTGTTCTACCTATAATTATTTGGAAACTTGCTTTATTTAATAACCACAACAATGACCAGTACAGCAAACTATATTGAGGCAATAGTGGCACTTTATCTTGGGGGTAATCACCAGCTATATAATTGGACTTAAAGCCCAGGCAAAGGGAGGGAGCTCAGGTGTGGTACTGTAGACACAGTCAAATATACAATGCTTAACAGATTATAGACCCTAGAGAAAATCCCACATCTATCACATACATAGACAAATGTAATTTTGTACTACATGCTAAATATGGATCCTTATATTTACAGGGAAGTTTACCTGTAAACACTCATGAAAGAAGCTTCTTTTTGCAATAGATGGAAACTAATGAATAGTTACACACTGGTCAAACACAGAGAAGGTGTCTGTAAGAAGCTTAGCCTTAAATGATAGATCCACAATGGACACTGTACACCCAAGAGATTTCAGAAGATGTGTCCCTGCATAGGACTCCAATATTAAACCTCACTTACCCAGGGCTCAGGGATCATTCCAGAAGAGAGGATAAAAAGCTTTTAAGAGCCCAGGGATGGTAGAAAACTGCCAGGGAAGAGTTTTCCAGCCATCTGAGAATTTGCTTTTATGAACTTACAGCAATTTTGACAGCATACTCAATGTGAAACCTGAAACTCTGAACATGATCAAAGAAAATGTTGGCAGTAACCTACAAGATATGGGGGTAGGAAAAGACTTTCTAAATCAGACAGTAGTTGCCCAGGAAATAAGATCAACAATTAACAAGTGGGACCTCATTAAACTCAAAAGCTTCTGTAGAACAAAAGCAAAGAAGTGAAGCAAAACCCCACAGAATGGGAGGAAACCATCTCCAGTTTCATATCTGACAGAGGTTTAACATCCAGATTATATAAATTCCTTAAAAAACAAAGAATCAAGAAAACAAATGACCTAATCAAAAGAGGGAGCAAAGAGCTGAACAAAGACTTCACAAATGAAGAAGTAAAGATGGCTGAGAAACAGCTTAAAAAATGTTAATCCCATTAGTCAATTAAAGAAGGCAGTTTTACTGATTTTACAAGAGAACACTTCTATAACAGCTGGTTCCAATCTACAGCTGGAGAATGACCTCATCATCCTCTTATTTCTCTTTATTCTATGGGGGGGAGTTAAGAAAGTCTCTTGTATTAAAACCTTTGCAGCACCTAGAAGGTAAGCTTCGTTAGGAATCATTAAAAATAGTTGTTACTAGTAGGATCCACAAGGGGCCTGATGTCTGCAGCAATCGAGGCATTTCTTCCCTTCAATGCCAGGTGAGTCAATCCTTCTGCTGGCACTTTCTGGTACATCCTATTCACTGCAAAGCTGCATTTTCTTTCTCAGCCATTAAGTGGTGATATCTGGCCTGTTGGAACATACAAATCCTTTCCCCATAGTTAGTTTTAAAATTTGGGTTGCAAGGTTTTTTGACAAAAGTTTTCATATCTATCTATATCCCCCCCCCTTTTTTTATTTAAGGTGTTAGTTTTTTTGACACATGAGTCCTCAAAAAAGCATTGTTTTATACATACATATCTTGTAAAATCAGTAAAACTGCCTTCTTTAAAATTGACTAATGAACATAGAACTGTGAAAGGATTATTTTTCTATTCAGAACCAAATATAATGCTAAAGTCTCCTTAAGCTATGCACTTAACAAAATATATCAATACAGGAGCTCTTGACATCACAAATGGATTATTCTACCAAGGAGATGTTGGCCAGGGGATCCAAACCCCACAAATGGTAAAGGCTCCTTGCCTCTAAATGGGATATCTGCAGGAAGAGAGGCGATAAGGCCCTGCTGTTGAAGACCTGATACAAACATGGAAAAGATGTATGAGACCGCACTTGCAAGTATACAGATGGTCGCTGGGATGCCAGAGAGTGTTACCAAAGACCACTAACCAATAAAGCAAATAAGCAAATATAGGTCTCCTTGAGTCAAGCAGTCTCCTCCTGTCAGCACCAGCTACCCCTCAACTCAGCCTGGAAATACTGTGGCAGCTGGCAGCCATATGTCTGTATATCACAAAATCTAATTGGCTATTGGCTCTCTCCTGAGAGAAATAACCCCACGGCTGATGCAACAAGCTTACATCCTCTAATGGTTAGTAGATGTTATAAACCACACGAAACCCTGCCATACTTGACAGAAGAAAATGTAATCATGAATTGACATACCATCCAAACATCTGTGTCTATACCAAAGTAACCTACCATAACATTAGTACTGTTTAAACACCCATATATCTAATTGTGTGGTGCTTCATTAGTAGGATGAAAGGACTATATATTATACTGTTTAAAATACCTAAATATCTAATTGCATGTGCTTCATTAGTAGGATCGAAAGGTTAAGCCTGGACAGCTGGCAGCCATGAAAGAAAACAGCCAGAACTGACTAGAGTCCAAGACACAGCTCCAGAAAAGTATTGTTTTGCTTCTCATCCACCTGGGCCCCTTTTCTAAGCCTAGGGAAAATCTGCGGAAGAGAGGGTGTGATAGAATGTAAGGCTTCGATTGGGGTTAATGGGTGAAACTACAATAATATAGACTGGACACTCAGTTCGATCAACTTGATTGAACATACAAGCCCCCCCTGCTGGATGGGGACCCTGAGCTGTGTGGTTTGGGTTTGGGCACAACTGCTTGCAAATTGGTTTTACATGAAGGATGCTTGTACTCACAAATTATCACCTATTGTTAAAAAAAATGAAAACAAAACAAAACAAAAAAGCAAGAAAGATGAGAAAACTTATGGCAGAATGCACGATCTCGATGGGTAGGGGTGGGTGGGGGGGAAGGGAAGGGGATATATGCCTGAACTGAATTGGAAATATGTATGAAATACACAAAACATCAATAAAAATAAAAAAATAAAAAAAATGTTAATCCCAGCACTCTGGAGGCAGTGGCAGGTGGATCTCTTTGAGTTCAAGGCCAGCCTGGTCTACATAGTTCCAGGACAGCTGGGGATACAGGGAGACCATGTCTCAAAAATAAAAAAATAAAAAAAAGAAAAATGTTCAACATTGCTAGTAATTAAGGAAATGCAAATTAAACCATTTTAAGATTTCAAAACCCATGAAAACACAGTCAGACAAAAACTTAGCATAGAACTGGAGAAATGGGCAGAATGCCCCAAACTTAGTTGAGAAAATATGGCAGCTTATTACTGCTCGATGAAGGAGAATTGGTCTTCTTTAAGGTAGTAATATTAGATAGGCTCACCAGAATCAAGTTGATGAACTGTCAGTAAGGGATATCAGGGTATAAGAACTTGATTCAGTATCCCTAAACATATATGACAGAATGCATGAAATCTGATTGAGGGGGGTGTAGTTAGAGGATGTGGTCTAGATCTGACTAAGATGTATTGTATGAAATGTGCAAAATTCAATAAAAATAATATATTGAGAAAAACTTGCTTTAATCTTCCTAATTCTATTATTTTGAAAAATTCTTAAGTTTGATATATTGAATTGAGTTTAAAGCTTTCAAATTAAAGCTTGATTTGATATGTTTAAATTGAATTTAAAGCTTTCAATTGTTTCAAACACAAGCATTCAAACGGATAAAACCCCCTATCTACTCTTATCATTCTGTTGAAAGCAGTATCGTTTTTTACATTAAATTTTCTTCCTTGAAAGATTGATTAGCTATTTAAAGCAAGCATTAAAAAAATCCACAAGTTTAATGCTAATGAATACTTGTATGAAATAAAATTAAAATGTGATTGAACATGGTTATCATGTCATTTCATTTTTATTCTCAAAACTTAGCATTCATTAATTATCTTAACCCCAAACAACTCAGATTATTACTATTATTAACTTACTATACTCATGGACACAGAAGCCCAGAGAAATTTAAGTAATTTGGCTACAAAAATAGCCCACACTTTTGAGTCTTGAGGCTACATACTCAACCTCTCTTTATTTAGCTTTCCTCATTCTGACTAGGAAGGTTGACTTGTTAGAAATGGTTGTTTTGTCCCAAATCATTGAGAATCTTAAACACTGTGCAAAGAAAATTGAGCATGAGTTTGTAGGAACGAGGTGAACTATTAAGGATTTCCAAACATGGTAGTGGCTATTTATTAAGTTGAGATACTCATGGGAAGAAAATTCTAAAAAAAAAAAAAAACTTTCGCATAGAAAAAAAGCACAGCAAGTTTGTTAGCACATGTTTATAGATCCATTTGCTTTTCATAAAGTGTTTTGACTAGAGACATTTCTGCTGGTTAAATATAAGGAACACTTCATGAATTTGCATGTCATTCTTATGCAGGAGCCATGCTAATCTCTGTATTGTTCTAGTTCCAGTATAGTTGCTGCTGAATTGGGACTACCACACACCATTTAAAATTTTTGCTTTACTGTTAAGACCAGTTCATAATCAATTGATAACATGTTCTATATAGATTTGAAAAATATCTGTAATGATTAACTAAAAGCAAAAATTTGTGTATATGCACACAGACAAAATTTATACAAATATACCCAGAAACAGCACAATCTCAGCACTTGGGAGGCAGAGGCATGTGGATCTCTGCGAGTTTGAGGCCAGAATGGACTACATAGTGAGCTCTAAGCCAACCATGGCTACATATTAAAACCCCTCTCAAGAAATAAACAACAACAACACAAAAAGGAACTGGGAAAAATTTGAGAAGTTTTCCTTTTCTTTGCATTCAATCTTGGAGTTACTTTGTCCTACTGAGTGCTCATCCAAATCAATAACAAAACTGATTTTTTTAAGTACTATATGGATTCTAGTTGGCTCTTTTCCTCATTGAATTTAAGAATTTTTAATAAGCTCATTAAGGAGGAAGTAGAAGGAATGAGGTCTCACATAGGCTCTGAAACACATGCTACCCATCACTGAAGCTGACTTTTTTTTACCAATTTCTGCTTGATGTACTGGCAGGAATGTCTTGCTCCAAGCCCTCCGTGTGGCTATATAATTGAGTAACAAATCTTCCCATGGCAGCTAGAGCACTTCCTAACAGAGAGAAATTTGTTCTTACTGAAATAAACACATACTCTGTCTATAGTTTTGATTTTCTTTCCTTGTACACTTCAAAGAGCAGTAATAACTGTATTCTTATCTTCTGAAACATCTCAGCACTGGGTCAGCTTGCCTAGAATTTCCTCTGATCAAGAAATTTATATTCCTGAGAAAATACGAAGGTCTTTAGGTTTATGACTATAAAACTCATAAGTTTATTGAGTACCTCATTATTTTAAAACTACCTGAATTATAAACAAGTGAAAAGAAATATTGGAAATAATTAAAACTTTCCAGGATATATACCTTGAGGGTCTTGAAAATGTCTTTCAAGAACTCATATGTGCCTCATCAGCAATTAAAACATGGTGGTGTTTTCTTCTGTCCCCACAATAGGATACCTGGATCCAGAAACCTCAGGAGACCTCAAAATGCATGTGGCTTTCCAGACTAGGTAAACAGCAACTTAAAAACCCATTCACAACATCAATTGTTCTGCAATAGATTCCTTTCTACTTAAGTTAGCTATAATATATTTTATGCAATGAGTATGAGAGATACAGGATGTATCAGGATAAATGAAACTGATTGAGTAATACTGATTAAATGCATATACTTCACTCACAATTCATATTGCAAAATGTGAGTACTACATATACATGAATTATTCCTATTAATAAGTCTATTGTTTTGAAATACTTTAAAGTATATAAAGATTTAGGGGTGCAGGAAATATTTTTAATTAATTATTTTTTAATTTTTTATGTGTATGAATGTCCTGTCTGCATGTAGGTCTGTGCACACATGTCATGTATGTACAGCAGCCAGTTTTACTGAGGTAGAGCATAATACATTTTCCTGGAAACTGAGTGTCCAGGTCTGGAAGCCAATTGGCACTTAAGATCAGTAACTCTGATACAAGACCAAGAAGTTCTGTGTATGCAAGTGGCTGGGGAAAAACAGTGAGACTGGAAGAAGGCAAGTTAAGAGACTAGTGGAAAATGTGTGTGACAGGCAATAAATGAATGCATGAGATGAATAAAGTGCCAAGTGGGATATTTAATAAAATAGTTCCATATGAAATTTGTCATAAACCTTTTCTCCTTCCTCCTAAATCTGATCCATTTTCCCCTGAGAACTAGAGACCCCATTAATGACTTAGTAATGGGATTAAATTCAGAGGCTATGCTGATAAACCTAGTCTTGCTTCAAGGTTGGACAAGGCTATAATTCAAACTGTTTACTGTAAGTTAAGAGGCATCTACATAACATGTTTTAGAAATTAGTGCATAGGAAATTGGCAAAACTTATAATTTAAATTCATTGACCATAAAAAGTTCATTATAGTTAATATGTACTGAAATATTTTTAATATATGTTTCATTTTAATACTAATAGGTTTATTCATCTGCTCTTTTAAGAATATTTTATTATTTTAATTTTATGTGTACGAGTGCATTGCCTGCATGCATGTGAGTATACTCATATCACACAATGCCCACAGAGGTCAGAAGATGGTGTCAAATCCCCCTGGAACTCTTATAGATGATTGCTGGTCACCTTTTGGGTATTGGGAACCCAACCCAAAGGGCCTTTTAACCTCTGAACCATCTCTCCAGCACTCATCGACTCTTAAACATCTTTGACATATGATTCATACATTAGAAAATTCAACCGTGTATGTATTCATTCAGTGTTAATTGCATCCTCACAATCTTCTTACCTACACCCGCTTTGTGTGATATTTTTGGAGATTACCTGGTCATCACTGGGTGATCATTCCTTTTCTTATGATGACAACAGAATTCTAGTTTGAGAATATGATTGTTATTCTTCAATTCATGCACTATTTTTGCTGTATTCATGCAATGCTCTAAACAAGATTCATGCACAACTTCGTAAGCTTAAATGTTCTCCCAACACTGTCTTTGGAGAAAGATTTAAGCCATGATTTTGATTTCGCTATAAAACTTTGAGGAATTGCCAACTGTTTTTCAAGGCATCCATACAATCTTACATCACTAGTACTGTGTATGAAGATTCCAGTTGTTTGCCACCTTGCCAGAACGTGTAATCATCTGCTTCTTTTTATGTTATAGCCAAGTCTATGAAGGCAAAATACCACCTCATTATAATTTTTATTTGGATTCAAATCAATAAATACCGATGTTAAATATCTTTTCATATTGTGATTGGCCATTGGCACATCTTCTTTAGAAAATGTTTACTTCGTTTTTTCCATTTTTGGGTCTCTTTGAGACAGTCTCCCTGTAACCTGAGGTAGTCTGGAACTTATGTATACCTGGAACTTGGTATGTAGACCAGTGTAGGCATCCATCTCATAGAGATCTGACTGGTTCGCCTCCCAGGGGCTGAGATTAAAGTCATGGGCCACCACACTTAACTCATTTTTCCATTTAATTTGGTTGGTTGCATTTTACTATTGAATGGTGAATTAGTTCTTTGTACATTGTGAACATAATATTTATCAGACATATGAAAGTAACTATCTATTCCCACTCTGCATATTATATTTTCATTCTCTTGGGGGCATCATTTCAAACACTAAGAAATTAAAAAAAATAATTGCATGGCCACAGAAAACAGTTTTCCAGACAGTTTTGAAGTTAGTTATATGAACTCAGGGCAATGGTGACAGCATGCACAAATCTCATGTAAGCTCGATCCAGACAAGATCCCAACACAGAAGTGGTAAGTGGATAAGAAGCTCCAACCAATAGGTGCTGAGAAAGGGAGTTGGCTTTCCTTAAGGGTGGGTGATGCTGGATTTGACTCAATAGGCAAATATATATGGCAGAACACATGAAATCACGGGAGGGGAATTAAAAGGGGTCTACATAGAGGAAGGTCTAAATGTGATAAAAACATACTCTAGAGGGGTTGGAGAGATGGCCTAGTGGTTAAGAGCGCCGACTGCTCTTGCAGAGGACCCGGGTTCGATCCCCAGCACCCACATGGCAGCTGAGAACCGTCTGTAACTCCAATTCCAGGAGAACTCCAGTTCCAGGGGAATCTGAGACCCTCTTCTGACCTCCGCGGCATTGCACGACACGGGTGCACAGACCTACACGCAAACAGTACATTCATACACATAAAACAAAAAATTAAAAACATACTGTAGAAAATTCACAAAAGTTCAGTAAAATTTAAGTCATTCAGTTTACTTTTTGCATATGTTTTTGTTGTCTTATGAGTAACCATTATATTTTTTCTTCCAAACTCTTTATAATTTTTAAAACCTATCTTTAAGACTATGATCCAATTTGAGTTAATTTCTGTGTATGATACTAGTAGGGATTTGAATTTATTAGTTGAAGGTGAGAATCTTGTTGACATCAATATTTGTTGAAAACAATATTATTTCATGTTTAATTGTTGTCACATCCTTGTTGAAAATACATTCACCATTAGTGTCTGTGTTTAATGCTAGACTCTCAGAATTAGTCCATTTCACTCTCTTGGTTACCTTTGCAGTAAATTTTGATGCAGAAATGTGACTCTTTACTTTTCTAGAATATATTTTCACTTTTCTACATCATTCACATATTTATGTAGGCTTTATTTCTAGAATGTCAATTTTGGTCAAACAAAAACAAATGCCCAGTATTTTTATAGGGATTTAATTGAATCTGAGTAAATTTTATTAATGATAACATTTGTATAGTACTGTACTTTCTGATCCATAAGCACAATATTCTGTTCTGCGACAACACAATAGTGTCTTTTCATTTATTTAGAGATTTAGAATTTCCTTCAAGAATATATTCTAGTTCTTAGTATACACAAAATATAGTTCTTTTTTAAATTTAATGGTGTTTGTTCTTCTTGGTATTATTAAAAGTGTAAGTACTACCTTAATTTACTAAAAATATCACTGCTAATGTGCAAACACTCATGCCGATCTTTCATGATGACATCTGGTCAAATTCATTAAATAGTTCTAGAAGTTTCAATAGATTACTTAATGTGCTATAAATATGATTTTGCTATATGCTAACAGAACTAATTTTACTTCTATTGGCATATTTTTATTTCTTTCTCTTGTCTAATGTTCTCTATATTAAATATAAATAGAAAGACGCATTTTTTATTGTTCTTGATTTGTATGGTGTGTTTGTTCTTGGGTTCTTGATTTTCATTGAAAGCATTCAACTTTACCACGTCCCAATGTTTTACCTAGTTGTTCTTTGCTGGATTGAGGAAATAGCTTTCCATAGCTAAATCTAAATTATTAAAGACACTATATTTTGGTGTCCTTTATAATATTTTATGGTGAGTACATTGTTTGATTACTATATATTAAGCCGCCTTTGCATTCCAGCAATTAATCCCATTTGGTCATGGTATAGAATCCTTTTCATACTTTGCTGAATTTAGTCTGTTCCATTTTGTTTTTTTTTCATTTAAGCCATTTATTCAATCTAGTAATGAAACAACAAATAGATGCTAAAGATAAAATTGTGGTCAAACCTTTTGAATAAAACATTTCTTCATGAGCACCAAGTTTCACTGTGGAGACATATTTTATTCTAATAATGGCACACAAACTATTACTAATCACTATTACTAAGTAAAACAGAATCAGTTATCAAAAAGTGGGAAAACATGGTGTGTTGCAAGCCTACAGCAAGAGAATGTCACGATGAATTGTGATGTGGTTTGTTCTATGTTTTGAATATATTTTTGTCACCAACTTGAAAAAGGAAAAGAACATAATTCCATAAGGAAGAATGGAAACTTGGAAAACTAAAAGAAAAACATTCACCAATAAGGTTATTTTATACAGGTCTAAGTTGAGGCTGGAGAATAACAGGAAAAACCTTTACAGATTACAGTAATAATTTTCAACTTTCTTATTCTCAGACTACTGTGTGGAGAAGAGATTGAAAGGATAATATGATTGCAGGATGACAATCTAGGAATTCAAACTAATATTATAGGGGAGAGATATTTGTACCTAGAATGTGCTGGCTAGAGAAGAGCTCTGTAAAATGAATGAGAAATACAGATGGAATTTTATTTTATTTTTTGAAAATTTTATTGATGTTTTATATCATTTCTCAATTCAGTTCAGGCATATTCCCCTTTCCCTTCCCCCCACCCCCACCCCACCCCAGATCATGCAGTCTGCCATAACTCTCCAGTATCTTTCTCTTGGTCTTTTTTTATGCTTAGGAATTCACATTTTCCTCCACTAATTTTATGTTACTCTAAAATACGGATACATAGTCTTCAACCATATACAGTAATTACAGAGTTTGAGAATAATTGGTGGGTGGATTCTAGAGCCCATTGAGAGATTCACATTATACCAACATAGTTGCCTTCAGATATCAAAAATATACCAATAATGTCATTCAGCTTGCCATTCGTCTGGGGATTTGGTACTAGCATCCACAAATGAGGGAAACCATTCTCCATTTATCTTTCTGGGACTGTGTTACTTCACTCAGCATAATGGCTTCGAGCTCTATCCATTTACCTGCAAATTTCATAATGCCATCTTTCTTTACTGCTGAATAGTACTCCATTGTGCATATGTACCACATTTTTGTCATCCACTCATCTGCTGAGGGGCAGTTGGATTGGTTCCAGCTCTTTGCTATTGTGAAGAGAGCTGCAATAAACATGGATGTGCATGTATCTTTGCAGTAGGATGAGTCTTTGGGGTATATACCCAGGAGTGGTATGACTGGGTCAGGTGGTAGGCTCATTCCGAGTCTTTTAAGGATTCTCCACACTGCTTTCCACAGTGGTTGTACAAGTTTGCATTCCCAACAGCAGTGGATGAGTGCTCCCTTTTCACCCCAAACCTCTCCAACATCTGTTGTCTTTTGTTTTCTTGATCATAGCTAGTCATATTGGAGTGAGATGATATACGAGAGTGGTTTTCATTTGCATTTCCTTAATTATTAATGATGTTGAACACTTTTTAAGATGTTTCTCAGCCATCTTTACTTCCTTACTTGTGAAGTCTCTGTTCAGTTCTTTACTCCATCTTTTGAGTAAGTCATTTGTCTTTTTACTTCTTTGTTTTTTGAGTAGTTTATATATTCTTGATGTCAATGCTCTGTCAGATGTATCACTGGTAAAGATTTCATTCCACTCTGTGGGGTTTCTCTTCACCTCCTTGATTGTTTCTTTTGCTGTACAGAAGCTTTTGAGGTTTATGAGGTCCCATTTGTCGATTGTTGACCTTACTTCCTGTGCAGCTGCTGTCTGATTTAGAAAGTCTTTTCTTACACCTATGTCTTGTAGGTTGTTGCCAACTTTTTCTTCTATCAGCTTCAGGGTTTTGATCCACTTGAGTTTATTTTTGTACAGGGTGAGAGGTAGGGGTTTCATTTTGTTCTTCTACAAATGGTGATCCAATTTTGCCAGCACCATTTGCTGAAGATGCTATCCTTCCTCCACTGAGGTTTTTTTGCCCCTTTGTCAAATATGAGGTGGCTGAAGTTGTATGAGCACAAGTTTGGATCTTCAATTTTGTTCCATTGGTCAACAGGTCTGTTTTTGTGCCAGTACCAGGCTGTCTTTATGACTATGGCCCTGTATATAGTTTGAAGTCTGGTAGGGCAATCCCCCCTGTATTGCATTTTTTCACTCGGGGTTGCCTTAGCTATTTGGGGTCTTTGTTTTTCCATACAAATTTAAGGATTTTTTTCCAAGTCCGTGAAGAAGTTCATATGGATTTTCATTGGGATTTTGTTGAATCTGTATATCAATTTGAGTAAAATGGACATTTTTACTATGTTAATTTTCCCAAATCTAGGACTTTAAACATGAAGGGATGTTGGATCTTGTCAAAGGATTTTTCTGCATCAATTGAGATGATTGTGTGGTTTTTGTCTTTCAGTCCATTTATGTGTTTTATGATATTTATTGATTTATGTATGTTGAACCATCCTGCATCTCTGGTATGAATCCAACTTGATCATGATGGATGATGTTTTTAATTTGGGTCTGTTTGCGATTTGTAAGTATTTTGTTGAGAATTTTTGCATCTATATTCATTAGTGAGATGGGTCTATAGCTTTCTTTTTTGCTTGCACCTTTGCCTGGCTTTGGTAGCAGAGTGATGCTGGCTTCATAGAAGGAGTTTGGGAGAATTCCCTCTGTTTGTATCCTAAACAGTTTGAGTAACAATGGTTGTAGGACCTCTTTAAATGTTTTATAGAATTCTGCTGTGAAATCATCTGGACCTGGGCTTTTTTTAGTTGGGAGGTTTTTATTCCATCTTCAATTTCCTCAAATATTATGGGTCTGTTAAAATTGTCAATCTCTTCTTGGTTTGCGAGGGGTCGCACCAGGAGTCTTAGCCAGCCTTGGACCCTCAGAACTGGCTGGACCGAGGAGGGTCATGTGTGTCCGCTTGCCCTTTCCACAGCCTCCCTGTCCCAGGAGACAATCAGACGCAGCAGGGAGCCAAGTCAAGCAAGGTCTCATTTATTGTGGGTAACACAGCAGTTTATAAAGGCAAAAAACACAAAGATGTTTCCATGGTGCCAAGCGGGCAGCCAATTGTTTCAAAGGGCCAGGTAGCTCGCAGGCTGTATATAATGAATTTTTCATAGAACTTTAATGGGAGACAGGTACTGATCTCGAGCTGTCCATGAGTAGGGAACTACCTCTGAGCCTATCAGAACTTCCCTTTTCCTTCCTCCCCTTTTCAGTTCGTGGTCATAGTGACCGTTGTAGTTACAAAGGTTTACATGACTCTTTGGCTGAAGTTATTCGGTAGGCGGGGGACAGACAGTGAAACTCGAGCCAGGCTTAGAGATTTCCAACAGGCCACACTTTTGGAGAGCCTGTAGGGCCCAACATTGGTTGAGCTTTGTTGGTTCCCAGGATTTCAGATATTCATCCATTTCTCTTAGGTTTTCAAATTTAATGGAGTATAGATCTTTGAAGTATTCCCATATGATTGACTGGATCTTTTCTTTGTTGTGATGTTTCCCCTTTCATCACAAATACTATTGATTTGGAGTTGCTCTATCTTTTTTTTTGGTTAACTGAGCTAGAGGTCTGTCTATTTTGTTTATTTTTTTCTAAGAACCAGCTTTTGGATTCATTGATTTTATGTATTGTTTTATTTGTTTCTGTTTCATTGATTTCTGCTCTGATTTTTGTTATTTCTTCCTGTCTGCTAGGTTGGGGTTCATTTGTTGTTGTCTCTCAAGTGTTTTTAGCTGCAGTGTTAGATCATTTACTTGTTCCCTTTCTGTTTTTTTTGATCTGGGCACTTAAGGCTATGAATTTCCCTCTCAAGATTGCTTTTAAAGTATCCCATAGGTTTTGTTGTATTGTATTGTCTTTTTGGTTCAGTTCCATGAATAATTTTATTTCATTCTTTATTTCTTTCCTGACCCATTCATTGTTCAGGATTGTGTTGTTTAGTCTCCATGTGTTCTTGTAGTCAGTTGGACTTATTCTGGTGTTCATATTGAGCTTTATTGCACTGTAGTCTGATAGAATGCATGGAATAATTTCTATCCTTTTGTATTTGTTGAGGTACTTTTTGTGCCCCAGTATGTGGTCGATTTTGGAGAATGTTCCATGAAGTGCTTAGTAGAAAGTACATTCTCTGGTATTTGGGTGGAATATTCTGTAGATGTATGTGAGGTCCACTTGTTGTATTGTATTGTACATTTCTGATGTCTCTCTGCTTATTTTTGTCCTGTTGATCTATCCAAGGGGCTCAGTGGGGAGTTGAAGTCTCCTATTAGTGTGCTAGGATTAATCTGTGTCTTGATATCCTGCAGAGTTCTGTTTATAAAGTTAGAAGCACTAGAGTTTGGTGTATAGACATTTAGGATTGTGAAGTCTTTATGGTTCATTGTTCCTTTGACAAGGATGAAATGGCCCTCTTTGTCTCTTCTGATTAATTTTACTTTGAGATCTATTTTGTCTGATATTAGAATAGCCACTCCTGCATGTTTCTTAGTATGATTTGCTTGGAATAATTTTTTTCCATCCTTTCACTCTAAGGTGGTGTCTGTCCTTGAGGGTGAGATGGGTTTCTTGTAGACAGCATATGGAAGGGTTCAGTTTCCTAATCCATTCTCCCAGTCTATGCCTTTTGTTTGGAGAGTTTAGACCATTAGTATTTAATGTTATTATTGATGTTATTAGAGATGTGTGTTGCTTCCTTTTACCTTATTTTCTGTTTGCATTCTTGGTCTAGGTTTATATGTACTCCATTATGATTTTCTTGCTTTCTCTCTTTAATTGCTTAAGGATACTTGCTTCTTTCCTCTGTTCTTTGGATTGCTTCCAGGATTTTCTGAAGCGTTGGTTTCTTAGACATGCATTCTTTCATCTTGCTTATGTTGTGAAAGATTTTTCTTTCTCCTTCGACTATAATTGACATTTTTGCTGGATTTTGTAGTCTGGGTTGACATCTAAAGTTGTTTAGCACAGGGAACACTTTGGTCCAAGTTATTCTAGCTTTCATCATTTGGGCTGAGAAATCAGCTGTCATTCTGATGGGTTTCCCCTTATATGTAACTTGTTTTAACAATGATATGGCATGGGGTGGTTCTTTTCTGGTTCTGTCTATTTGGTGTTCTACCTGCCTCTTGTATTTGTATGGGATTGTCTTTTTTCAGTTTGGGGAAATTTTCTTCTATTATCCTGTTGAAGATCTGGCCAATAGTGTTGTCTTGGGACTCCTCTCTCTCCTCTATCCCTATGGTGCAGAGGTTTGGTCTTTTCATAGTATCCCACATTTCCTGGTTGTTCCACTCTTGTGTTTTTTTTTAAATTTTCATAATCTTTACTTGAGCTTTCTAGTTGTATACCACCAGAGCCACCTAAGCAAGTTTGCATGTAAATTGTGATCACTTAATGGAGAGAGAGAAGCATACTTCAACTTCAACTGAAAAATCAGTACTCTGAATTTAATCTAAATTTTCTAAACCATATATGTGCTATTAAGATAATAATTATCTTATACTTCTGCATTCACAATATTGGAATTTCATTTTTTAATGTTAATGAGACACTTAATATTTTTATTGTTTTAGAAATTAATGTCATTTTGATACATATTATTGTATAAATTTTAATGAAAACATAGTTTATTTTCTCAGAAATTCTGGCTTATAACATTTTATTTTACATATCACATGCACACTGATTAAATTTCTAATTTGTACAAAAGAGCAATAGAAAATTAATATTAAAGACACATTTGGTCACACATATGCTTGGAATAAAATTGTTGTTTTAAACAGTTTAATTAGAACAGCTTGTCATCCTTACTGGAAACGGGTGCATGATTTTAACCACTGAGTTCTAGCACAAATTGAAAGAAGTGCGGGTTAGAGACACTCTTGAAGCTTTGTTCTTTTGTGCCTTTCATAACAGTTTCATCTGGCTTATAAGCTCCAAGGTACAACTGAAAGATGATGCACTTCTGTTTAGGAAAATAACATCTATTCAATATTTAGGACAGGCAGACCCCTTTCAACCTCAATTTGAGAAGAATATGATTTCTAGCAGCTTAATAACAACTGTCTTATTAAAATGTAATGAGTTAAATTTCCAGGATTCTCAAAATGTAAATAGACAGCTTAACACTCAAGAGAGGTCATGTTTTTGTTTTGGAGATTAACAACCATTCCCAAGGAGCTGTTGACCAGAGGAACATTCACAAGCTACATTTCTTGTGTCTCTGTGTATTATTCTAAATATTCAAAATTGGGTTCTTTATCAGACCAAAATTCCCCTTTTCCTTATTTTTATCCATTGGAAAATGCCCCTTCCACACCTTAACCCTACCTGTCCAAGGTATTTCTAAACTTCAAGTCATAGTATTTATATGTCTCAGATTCTGTTGGTTCAATTTCTCCTACAGATTAATTTGCCCCTCTGTGTTCCCATAGCAACTATTGTTTTCCTCCACTCTACCATTGATATACAGTTGTTTATATACTTGTCTGGTTTGTGTCTTTTATAAAGTCCCCTGAGGTCAGTTCCTTCTTATCTTCACATTTTACCACTTCCTTTGCCGAAAATGGATTTGGGACACAGTGTAGTATTGTCAAAATGAATTGTCTTCACAGGTTCAGCCCTATGACAGACGGCGAGTGAGTCACTCATAGAACTAGCACAGAACCTCCGGCTCCCCCCTTTAATGGTGCCCTGGGGACAGTTTTGGAGAAAGACATCTTGCAGCAAAGTTTCTTATACATCACAGGAAAAAAAAAAAAGATAAGGAAAAAAACAAAACGTAAGGACTGTTGACCTAGAAAAAAATAAGGACACAGAAAGCATAGGAAAAGAAACAGTAAGGGGAAAACAAACAGCAAGCGAGGGAATCATGGCAGCACCTCCGCTACAGATCAAAGCTCAGAGCAAGTATCTTCCGTGATGGAAAGCTGTGCTGAAGAACATAGTTCTGGGAATTTACCCGACAAGTATTTTCCCTTTATCTATTTTCATGTCTGTGTGATGTGTGCATGTGTGGATGCATGCTTGCATGTGTGAGTATGTGTGTGTGTTCACATTTGTGGGCAGTATGCATGCACATTTTTACACAAGCAAGTGGAGGTTTGAAGTTGGAGAAAACTGTCCAAGATCACTCACTCTCCGCCACATTCTTTGAGGCAGGATTTTTTAGTCAAACATTTTTTAGTCAAAGCACATTGATATGGCCCATCTTGCTAGCCAGCCTGCTCTAGGGAGTCTTCTCTGCCTTCAAGCTGAGATATGCCTCAGCCCATTTGTGTGGGTTTGGGGGAGTCATACACTAGTCTTTATGCTTGGGTGGCAAGTCCTTTCATCACCAAGATATCTTCTTCAGCCCCAATTTAAAAAATGTAAAACTTTGGAACAAACTATATTACCTGCTTACTGCAGGTAATATAGTTTATCTAGAAAACTGGATTTTTCTCTTGTTCTAATTTGATAGTTTCATACGTACTTGTTCTTAGGAAACAATTTCACATAACTATGGATTTTTATGGGAGTAGCTGAACATTCTTTGCATTTTAGAAGCTAAATTCTCAAAAAAAATCATTCTTTGTAATCTCCCTTGGAGATGAGTGCAAGCAAACCACCTGAGCTTTTCAAGTTGCTAAAACTGACAAAACTATGGATGTTTTGGAGAAGAAAAGGGAACTGAAGAAACACTCTGATATGGGGGGGGGAGTACAGCAGGACTAAATGCCCCAAACAGCCATAGTAACAGTGCCAATGTGGCTGTCAAGTGCTCAGGCTGTGAGGGACAGGGTTCAGCTGCTATTGTTTTGTGGGAGCTGGCACTTAGGTCAATCCAAAATGCACCAACAGACAAGTTTGGGGAATTTTCTTAGACCACTTAATTGTCGGATCTGAGCAGCATTTTGGTGCTTCCATCAATCCACTACACACACTTAATATATGCAGTAAAATGGGTCATGGCTGTAAACCCCATGCAAGAGAAGATGAAGCAGGAGAATTCTCATGTATTCAGGGTCAGCCTGGGATGCTCTGTCTCAACCCCCCCCCCCAAAAAAAAGCAGCCAAAAAAAACAAGCAAGCAAGCAAGCAAACAAACAAACAAACAAACAAACCCAAACAAACAACCTTAATCTGATCACTAAATATTTTACTATTTAGTCAGCTACAAGCAGGAAGTTAGTACAACAGATCTCTAAAACTAAGAAGGCTGCATAAATGGCTTGTTTGTGTGTAACTTCCCTATTTCCCCTTTCTTCATTCCCTGGCAAACACCATTCTACTCTCATATTTCTAAAAGTTTATTTATTTTAGATGCTTCAAATAACTGGAATCAGGTAGCATTTGTTTCTCTCTGGTGAGTTTATTTAACACAATGTCCTCCACCATCATCCACGTTGCCTTGTCTGACAGTGTTTCTTTTCTTTAAGGTTAGTAATATTCCATTGTATGTATATGTTGCATTTCCTTTATGGACTCATATCTACTTTTACCTAATGTTAGTAATGTTCCAATGGTGGAAGAGAACATTTTGTGGGTTCTTTTGAGAGTTTTCTGTGAATATTTGGGATACATAATAATAACTAGGATTCCCCAATCACGTGTTTCTTGCATTTCATTTATTTAAAGAAGCTCAATATTGTTTTTCATAGCAGCTGTCTCAACAGTGAACAAGGGCTGCAGTTTCTCCACACCCTTACTTATTATCATGTTTTTGTGAGTAACCATTTTAGCAAATGTGAGGCAACATCTCATTGAGTCTTTGACCTGCTTCTTTCTGATGAGTAATGATCATCTCTTTGGGTACATTTTGACCATTTGCATGTCTTCATCAAGGACATCTTTTCAAGGCTCTCTTTTTAGTTGAGTATTTTGGTGCTTTTTGCTGTTTACTTGCTGGTTGTTTTTTTTTTTTTTTTTTTTTTGCTTCATTAGAGGGTGGTTAGAGATCTTCACTTGCTTGTAGGTAAGCGATAGTATTTACAAGTATGAGAATTTATATGACATTTTATTTTTATTGAAACAACCCAACAAGTCCACTCTGTGCTCCCCCCCCCCCCACGCACACACAAGGCTATGGGCCACACCCTCAAAACGAGATGTTTCTACCTCTCCCAGAACCACCAACTGTCAATTGCTCCTCATTAGGGAAGAAAGCTCATGAGTTCCACCCTACTAAATGGTAAAATGTTCACTGGCTAGATTTTCTGCAGGTCTTTTCCAGGCAACCACAGTTGCTGTGAGTTCATGGGTATACAGTCCTCTCCTGTCCAGATGACACTGTTTTGTTTCAGTCATCCCTAACCTCTGACTTTTGCAATCTTTCCAGGTGGTTCCTGAACTTTGAGTGGGGCTGATAAAGGTGTCCCATCTGTGGCTGAGCACTTCACTGACACTTAGTCTCTGCATTTTGAAGAGTCCTTAGTTGCTCCAGTAACTACTCTCCACTGCACGAAGAAACTTCTCTGATGATGTTTGAGTGCTGCACTAATTTATGGGTAGAGGGATATAAATTGAGAGGGCAGTTCAGCTTCAGTTGTCAAATTGACACATTTGAAAAGAGGGAAACTCAGTTGGGACTTTTCTTCATTAGACTGGTCTGCAGCCATGTCTGAGGTATTTTCTTGATTGTTGAGTGAAATAGGAAAGCCCAGGCCATCATGTGTGGTGCCACCCCTGGATAGGTGATCCTGGGTTGTATAAGAAAGCAGGCTGAGGGCTGGAGCGATGGCCTAGCGGTTAAGAGCGCCGACCGCTCTTGCAGAGGACCTGGGTTCGATCCCCAGCACCCACGTGGCAGCCGAGAGCCGTCTGAAACTCCAATTCCAGGAGAACTTCAGTTCCAGGGGAGTCGGACACCCTCTTCTGACCTCCGCAGCGTTGCAAGTCACGGGTGCACAGACTTGCATGCAAACAATACATTCATACACATACGGAAATAAATAAAATTAAAAAAAAAAAAAGAAAGCAGGCTGAGCACACATGTCAGGGGGCAAGCCACTAAGTAGTGGTCCTCCTTGTTCTCTACTTCATCTTCTGCTTCTATGTTCCTGCCTTGATTTCCTACTTGGCTTCCCTCAGTGAAGGACTGTACTCTAAGCTTAAACTGAACCTTTCTTCCTCAATTGTTTTTGGTCAGCTTTTTTATCACAGCCATATAAAGCTTCTAGGACATTTTATAAATGTGTACTAGAGTGAAAGTAATGGATTCACATACAGGGTATGCCAGCTCCCCAACTGTGGGGTCTTTGGCAGCTGCGCATTAATATTTTACTTATTCCTGTGGAGTAGTTTTTAAATCCAACCAGAAAGTGGTTAATCCCATAACAACTGTGGTATTATTGTACCCATAGGTATGAATCCATACTGTACTTCACAGTGTTCACATCTGGTAATAATGTTCCTGACTCCCCTGCCCCAAGCAGCCTACATGGCAACTTCTGGTACAATAAAAACTAGCCAATGGGTAGAGAACTGGATTTCTCCATATGTTGTGATCATATATGTCTTTTCTTCAGCAATAGGGGTTTATAATTAAATTCTGCAGTACAATGCCCCCAAAAGACAATAACTTGTACTGTTTGGGGGATCTTCAGGATACCCCTGACCAACAATTTGAGGGTAGGTATCCCACATCCAGCACTGGACTTTGTATAGTAGTTTTTTATCTGGTCTTTTCAAACATCCCTGCTGTAAGTTATCCTTCTTCCACCCCTCCTCTGCTCTGATCTTCCAACCCTTCCCCATTATTCTCTATTTCTCTTTCATATCACCTGTGATCTACTACCTGTCTCCTTTAAGAATATTCTCTCTGCCAACCGTGGTTCCTTCTAGTTTCCTGGATTCAACAGACACTGCAAATTAAAGACATAAAGATAATAATACATTTTTCTTTCTGGATCTGGGTTACCTCATTCAGTATAAAGTATTCCAGTTCCATTTATTTACCTGCAAATTTCATAATTTCATTTTCTTTTGTTTCTCTTAGTCATTTCTTCTGGGATAAGTTGAAATCTCAAAGTAGTTTTAATTTACATTTCCCTGTGGCTGAATATGATGAACACTTTGATAAATATTTCTTAGTCATCTGGAGCTGGAGAGATGGCTCAGCAGTTAGAAGGATTGAAGAAGGCCAAGGTTCAAATCTCAACACCCATAAGGCGGTAAATGACTGTATGTAACTCTAGTTCCAGGGCATCTGATGCCCTCTTGTGGCCTCTGGATGCATGGTACAACGTGGGTGCACTTGCATCCTTGCAGGCATAGCATTCATACACCTTATTTAATGTATTTATTTAAAATACAGCTGGGCGTGGTGGTGCACGCCTTTAATCCTAGTACTTGGGAAGCAGAGGCAGGGGGTTCTTTGTGAGTTCAAGGCCAGCCTGGTCTACAGAGTGAGCTCCAGGATAGCTGGGGCTAAAGGGGGACCCTGTCTCAAAAAGACAAAAATAAATGAATAAATGAATAAATAAATAAATAAGTAAATAAATAAAATACATACAAAATTAAAAGATATTTATTACCCATTTATTCTTTTCTTTTCTGAGAATTCTCAGTTTTATAGTCTGCTTTTAATTTTATTTGTCTGTTTCTTGGAGTTCTTTGCATATTCTAGACAGTAGTCCTATGTCATGTGTACTGCTGACAAAGATAGTTTCCCATTCTTTAAGCAGTTTCTTCAGTTAATTAACAGTTTCTTTTCCAGTATATAGATACAATAAAATATGTGCTATCATAATCAAGAACAAGAACACATCCAAAGGACCATTCACCATGAGCAAGTTGGCTTCAATCAAGGGATGCAGAGATTGTTCAACACATATAAATCAATAGCCATAATTTACCACATAATGATTCAAGGACAAAAAACTTCATGATCATTTACTTGATGCCAAAAAAGGCCTGTGACAGTCCAGTTTCTCTTCATGATAAACTCCTGGAAAGACTAGGGATATAGGGGATATCTCAACATAATGAAGACAAAACACCATGATGTTAAATGGAGAAAAATTTGAAGTATTCCTACAAAGATCATCAACAAGACATGGGTGGGCTCTCTCTCCACTTCTATTCCATATAGTCCTTGAAATCCTAGACAGAGTAATAAGACGAGCATAGGAAATAAAGGGATACAAAAATAAAAGGAAGAAGTCAGCATTTTCTTATTTGCTTACGACATAAATCTATATAGGAGAGACTTGAAAGACAAAGGAAAGTCCAAGAGCTGATAAACACTTTTATCAAAGTAGCAAGTAACAAAATTAATATACTCAAATCAGTATCCTTCCTATATACCAGAAAGACTAGGAAAAATATCACGGAAAACATCCCATCTACATTAGACTAAAAATAGGAAAACAAACCATGACATAAATTTAACCAGGACACTGAAAGACCTATACGATTAAAACTTTAAAACACTGAAAAAAAAAGACCAGAGAGCTATCTCAGTGGTTAAGAGCACTGACTGCTCTTGCAGAGGACTGACCCAGATTTGATTCCTAACACCCACCTGGTGGCTAATAACTGTCCATTACTCCACACTAAAAGGAAAAATTTCTCATGCTCATGGATTGCCAAAATTAATATTACAAAAATGGTCATTTTCACCAGCAAAGCAAATTAAATTCCCATAAAAACTCCAATGCAATTGAAAAGCTTATTTTAAAATTAATTTTGAAAAGTCAAAAGAACATAGGTGGCCAATATAATCTTGAAGAACAAAGACATTGCTGTAGGTATGGTCATCTATAAGTACAAATTATACTACAGAGCCATAGTAGTAAAATGAGCATGACACTGGCTTAAAACAGACAAATTGGCCAATGGAATGGGACTGAGGACCCAGATATAAGTCCATGCACTTATAGCCACTTGATTTTTTTGTAAGTCAAAATCACACATTAGAGAAAAAAAATCTTCTGTAACAAATGGTACTGGGAAAATTGGATGTCTACATGTAGAAGACTGAAACTTGATCATTTTCTTGAACCACACACACAAATTATTCCCCCAAAATAAAAGGTTTCAGTTTTAAACATTAACAGTAAGTATATTTCAGAATATAAACTCAGGAAAGGACTTTCAGAATAGAATCTGGGTGCACAGAAAATAAGACCAACAATCAACAAGTGTGACTTTAGGGAACATTCTTTCATACATAAAAATACATAAGAACAATGGAACACAATCCAAAATATCTAAGTAAAAATAATGTGGTAAGGTGCTGAGCAGTACAAGGGACTTAGCGGCATTGAGAGTACATTTTGTTCAAGTTATAAACTTTCATTTTACAACTAAGATATATTTTTTTAATTTTTTTAATTAATTTTATTTATTTCTGTATGTGTACGAATGTACTGTCTGCATGCAAGTCTGTGCACCCGTGTCGTGCAATGCCGCGGAGGTCGGAAGAGGGTGTCGGACTCCCCTGGAGCTGGAGTTCTCCTGGAATTGGAGCTTCAGACGGTTCATATTTTTACTAAATATAAGTCTCTAATAATATTCACTCAACAAAACTTACCTAACATAACACAGTTTCCTCTAGCAGAGACATGGACCACTCAACAGCTGTTCGCCATGCCCACTACTTCATGGAAACTCACACTTTGCTCCTTCTTACATATTCAGCACATTCACCACGCATCCTTGTTGCCCAAAATATTTCCCCTGACATCACCTTCCACAAATCTGCATGCTCTGGGCATTTCCTTTCAATCGTTTTCCTCATCTCTGTCTATTTTAATAGTCTCAAGAGTTCTGAGCAAGTAGTCTAATCTGATAAAGAAATATCAACTTGAATATCCTTTCAGATAGCATTTACAATTTTATTTCAGCTTAGTCAACTTTGTACAATTAATAGACTAGCAATAAGCACAGAAACAGAAGCTTTAAGGGGGATATATTTGGATAAAAGCATACGCTTTGCAGTTTTCAAATCTTAGCCCACAAAGGACTGCTTATTCTGGCAAAATTTACTCTAAAACTTTTAGATTATAGTAGATCTATTTCTTTAAAATTATTGCAATTATCCATTGTCATTGTGACAATACTTACTATATCCCAAATTTGTTAGCAAGTGATGTATATATGCTTATTAATTTATCAGATGCTTCTTTTTTCTTTTGGTCTTTTTGAGAAAGGAATTCTCTATAGTCACAGCTGGCCTGGAACTTACTATGTAGACCAGGCTGGCCTCAATCTTCCAGAGAGCCACTTGCCTCTGCCTCCCAAGTCTTGGTACATAAAGGTATGTACCATTACACACAGCTCTATAAAATACTTCTTAAACATTACTTTTTTGTAGTACTATTCTACCAGTAAAATCTAATGAAAATCCCTATATTCTAAAAAGCTTCAATACTTATAATTTATAGCTGCTAAACTAAGTTATCATAGACTGAGTAACTTTGAAACAACAGAAATGTATTTTTCACTCTCTGGGAGCTAAAAGTTTTAGATAAAGATGGAAGTAAGTTGAGGTTCTAGTAAGGCTCCTCTCTCAGGTTACAGACTGCTGAATTCTTTTTTTATCTTCATAGCACAGACAGGAAACAGAAATTACTCTCTTAAGATTCTTATGACACTCGTCTAATTCCTGAGGACTTTGCCCTGAAGTCCTAAAGATTCCCTTTCCTAATGCCATTGTAATATGAGTATGAGTTCAACAGTGAAATGTGGAAGACATGAATACTTCATGTTTGCAAACATCAGTGAAGATATTCATGCAGACATTACATAAAAATTGAATATTGCACTTAACTTTACATCCAAATGCACTTTTATGCACAATATATTTTATTGTAATTACAGAAAGTTAAATAGGTATTAGAATAATTAACAGAATGTATTGAGTGTTTTAAAACTGGGTCAACCTCTAAATGATGGGGAACATTTAAATATGGGAACAGAATGTAAAGGAACATCTCAAGTGGTAAGAACAACAGAGACTCAAAATAGAATTCAAAAATAGCTATACTGAAGAAGAGTGGCTCAACTGAGCAAAGAGAAGGGAATGACTTGACTCTGGAGAGGTAACCCCTGCTTAACTGAAGTGTTGTATGTGCCCACAACAGGAAGAGCTTTCCTAGTAGAGTATGGGGGCAATTACAGGTTGTATATCATTTTTCACACTCATTTTTAAATTAATTTTTGCAGTTTTCATATTATTCTTCTTGATCATATTTAGAATTTTCTCATATGAATTTACAGTGTGTCTATTAAACATTATAATTTTAGTAAATATTTGATTTATGATAGTATGGATTTATACTAAAATATTCTTTGAATATAGGTTTAGGTAATTTTCCAAATGAATTATAATAATTACTAAACCAATTATTAGTAGTAAAACAATCCTGATAATAACATAACTGATTATTCTCAAGAATTCAAAACCCGCAAAATGAAAAATATTGGCAATAGGTTCATAAATCACATAGATATAAAGAGGATTTGTGATTCCTTGATTAAACATATGAATTTGCCTGTAGCATCTACAAGCTTTGTAACATGTCAGATTTTGACTACAGAGAAAGCAGATACATCCCTCCACAAAAAAAAGCATCTCCCCAGAGTGCAAGTGTGTAGTTCAGGAAACAGACATTAGTTCCGTATTCAGCCTCATTTGCACATACTCAGAGACTCTTCAGGTGGGTTTCCTCAAGTTGGACTCTAGTTCAAGAGCATTTTAAGTTAAAAACTGATGCTCTTCTGAAGAGCTAGCTTCAGATCAAACACTTCTTTTTCAGCCTTCCCTGCCCAATTTGGGAAAAGAAAAAATTCTTTCTTTTAATCTGTTAAAAATATTTTATTTTCAATAATTGTGTTTGTGTACATGTGTGCATGCATTTGTGGAGAGAGAGAGAGAGAGAGAGAGAGAGAGAGAGAGAGAGAGTTCAGGCATCTACTGATGCCAGGAGAGGGCATCATATCCCCTGGTGCTGAAGTTACAAGCAATTGTAAGCTATTTAATGTGGGTTTTGCAAAAGGAGTGGGCCTTTGAAATGCCACGTTATCTCTCCAGTCCTGAAAATCTTTGGATGAACTAAATTCTCTGGTGCAAGTGTTATACAGGGAGTTGTTACTTTATAAAATCCTTTGTAGGACTGTTTTTAATTTAAGAAAATAATTATAAAAGGGGTTGAACTCTGTTTCCTGGAACTGGAATTCCTTTCTCTACTTTAGTAGTATCGTGAGTCTATTATAAGGATTCTGTAGATAAATTCACCAACTGGCCAAGAGAGAAACTGGCCTAGATGTTTACTGAATGCTGTTACAGCAATGGAGTAGAACTCTTTAAAAAGCAGGCATAGAAATGGAGGTTGGAAGAATGAGTATGGTTGGAACTTGACCAAAAACAAAAACAAAACCAAGAATCAGACAAGTTTCAATCATATAGGTTAGTCTTAAGGTTGGGTAGCAGAATTATATCTGAGTATGAACTCACTAGTTATGGAAATGCCCAAGAAGAACATTCATTCCTTTGAAGCATTAATATGATATATAGCCATTGGTAGCTAAGACTTGTATTAAGACTCAAGGCAAGTGACCCGAGGTTGAGAGAACAGCCTTCTGGGTGAGGTTCCATTCTCAAAATCTGCTTATCATTGGTTTTTCACCAATGATTTTAATTTTTGCATACATTTCAAAAACATGGTAAAGGGAACAAATATCAGTTGTTACTGCTGCTATTAGAGGTAATGCATCCCTTACTAGTAAAATCAAAAATAAAAGGTAATGAATCAGAAATTGAAGATGGAGAGCAAGGTATGAATCATATCCTGTTCTTGTAAAACTCTGTGGTTATGTTGGATTTGCACAGTTTAGTTATGGGAATCAGCCGCCAGAAGTTTGTGTACATGTTTTTGTACAGAACCAAAAGGACAAACAGTTTCAAATAGAGGAAATTGCTACATCTTCAGAGTAAAAGTTTGGCATTTACTTGATCTTGTGTTCCAAATGTCAGATTCAACACAAGACAAACTTTAGTTCTATTTATTGCCCAATACTTGAGAGATGTACTCAACACAGAGGATGGCCACTTGAACAGTGTTTAATGAATAAATGGACCAATGAATGACTGAATCATAAGCATTCTCAAGAAAAGAAAAAAAAATAGAGTAAAATTGCAGAAGAAAGATATGAAATTCTGACTTCTGTAAAAATATATTAGTAGGATAATTTTAGGAAGCAGACCCATTAAGTCCCTGAAAGCAGTAATTTAAAATGTTATTTAACTGCATTTCCTCATTCTTCTGCTTTGTCATCATAAATATTCTTAGTCTACATCTTGGAAATTGTTTTTTTAATTTTTCATTTTTTTTTATGTGTCTGGGTGTACTGTCTGCATGTACGTTGGTGCACCCATTTCGTACAATGCTGCAGAAGTCAGAAGAGGGCATCAGATCCCCCTGGAACTGGAGTTAAAGACGGTTTTTAGCCATGTGGGTGCTGGGAATCAAACCCAGGTCCTCTGCAAGAGCAGTCAGAGCTCCTAACTGCTGAGCCCTCTCTCCAGCCCTGGAAATTGTTTTTAACCCAAAAGTTACCACTTCTAATTCATTTCAATATCTTATTTTGAAGGTTTAAGGATTTATATTTTCTTAGTCTTTTTAAAAATTTTTTAAAATTTTATCTATTTTTTGTATGTGTCTGCATGTAGGTTTGTGCACCCGTGCCGTGCAATGCCGCGGAGGTCAGAAGAGGGTGTCGGATTCCCCTCGAGCTGGAGTTCTCCTGGAATTGGAGTTACAGACGGTTCTTAGCCACCATGTGGGTGCTGGGGATCGAACCTGGGTCCTCTGCAAGAACAGTCGGTGCTCTCAACCGCTAGGCCATGTCTTTTTTTTTTTTTTTTCTTGAGACAGGGTCTGCCTGTAGGCCCAGCTGGCCTGGAACTCACTACGTAAACCAACCAGGCTGGCCTTGAACTCACAGGACTCACAGAAATCTATCTGCCTTTTTCTCCTGAGTGCTAGGATTAAAGGCATGTGCCACTATGCCCCCTGGATTTTTTATTTTATTTTATGTGTATGCATGCCTTGCCTGAATGTATATAAAAACAACATTTATGTGCAATGCCTGTGGAGGTCAGAAGACAGTGTCAGAACCTGGTCCTAGAGTCACTGACAGTTATTAACTACCATGTGGGTCCTGGGAACCAAACCCTGGGTCTTCTGGAAGAACAATAAGTCTCTTTACCAGGGAGACATCTCTCCAGCCCTCAATGTCTTCTTTTGAAAGAGAAAGTGAAATGATATTTTCATTTATTTGATTGAACATTTAATTAATAGTATTAAAACATCTATGAATACTAGACAGGAAAAAAAACTAGAATGAAATAGAGCTGCATCTCTTCTGTATTATTTATTTCAGTTTATATAAGTTAAGATTCTTTGAGAAGCAAATGACAAGCTGGGATTCTATATGAAAGATGTTAACTGAGAAGACATCTGTTAAGGATAAAGGGGATGTCATTAAAATGATAGAAGAGCCCTTACGGGAAGATGCAGGTCCAGACTGGTGAAGTGGGTGGAGAAAAGGAGGCTGCTGTGTAGAAGAGCTTCATATTCAGAAAATAGTTTGAGGCTGTTTGGGCCAGGTCAAGGAATGGCAGGGGCTCTTAACATTATTAACCTACATGTGGTGAATGTGTGTGCCAACCCCAAGTCCGTATGCTAAAATTGAAATCTCAAGGTGAGGTTTTAGGAAATGATACTGCTGATGAGGCAGAGTCTTCATGAACAGTATCATATATTCAAAAGGATCTGAGGAGAACAGAGTTATCTTCCTACTACCTTCACATAAAGACAGGGCAAGGAGCTACTAACTGTAAACTAGAAAATGGACCTTCACTGTGAATAATATATTTCTACTGGAGATAAGTTCTTCCATTTATACTGTTTTATGTTATCAGCCCAAAGACACACACACATACACACACACCCCATATATATTATTTTATATATATAAATATATATATTATATATATTTATATATAAATATATATAAATACATATATTTAATATATATTTAATATATATATTTATATGTATAAAATAATATATATTATATATATAATATAT